>NC_061163.1:6244675-6301317 GCF_022113875.1 Hydra vulgaris | reverse complement strand
TAGTTTAATTGTTATTTTTAAGACCTGAGCTTCATTAAAAGCAGTGGCAGTCAAGTTGCGCGTGAATGTTCAGCTTGTCCATGAAGCTGTTATTAGTGCCGTTAAAAAAAGGATACAAAACACACAAGATGTAATTATTTTTGTTAGAGATACTTTGGTAAAAAAAGCAACTAACTTTCAATGCACTGATGCTCTCACTGCAGAGGTAAGTTTTCAAACTAAGTAGTAAATGCTTTTGTCCAGAAAAATATAAATTTTTAAATTGTAACTAAACTCTGAGTTATTTTATATTTTAAAAACATGTTATCTGTTTAACATTCGTAGCAATGCGATGAAATTGCTTTGATCGGAAAAAACCTCAAGTTATCGGCTATAGAAGTTGCAAAAGCAGTAAGACAAGCTGTTGCAAGGCCAGTTGAAGTTGGAGTAAAGTTATATGTTGCAGTATTATTTATTTTAGATGATCTCAAGAAAAACGTTAAATGTGAAACTTTTGTTTCAGAAGACGTGAGAAAATATTTTTCTTTTTTATACGTTTTCTTTGATCCCCTTTGACTGCTCCTTTTTAAAAATTCGATGAAATATCGTGAACTATTATTTTCTTTTTGCAAAATGTTGCTTTCTTATTGAACATAAAATATATTTTCTATACTTTTGTTGTTTAAAAAATGATTTTCAATCAGTTATTAAGCAATTTAAGTTTAAACATTGTTTACTAATACGTAGGTGTGCAAAAAAGTTGCTAATTACGCCATTAGCCTTAAACTTAGCGCGGAAGATGCCACAAAAGCTGTCAAAGAGGCCATTTTACAAGGTTATCGTGCAACTAGCATACAAAAAATATGATAAAAATTTTTTAGAAACAATATTTATTTACATGACTTTATTTTGTTTTTATTATTAATATAATTATTTGTATATTTCTTCATTAGTTTTGTTATTCATGCCTTCCCTAAGTTTTCTTTAATTGCCTTTATTAGAGTAAATATTATTAAATAATTATTTTTAATTGTAACAGCCAGATATTGGTTTTAGGTGCCAACAATGCAGCAGATTACTATAACAAGGCAACTGAATACCTCAGAGCTCAAATATCTTGCGAAAACGTCCTTTCAGTTGAGGGGAAGTTCCATAATTTTTTTTTTGCTTTTAATGATATAAGAGTATTGAAATAATAATTTTATTTTAATTGCATTTTTTTGAAATTTATAAACCACAAAATGTTGAAAAAAAATCTATTCAGACATGCAAAAAATTCCTAAAATTTGCCGATACCCGACGGGCATTTGTTTTTAAAAGTTACGTTCTAAATGTGTTTTAAATGTCTTTTAAACGTCTTTTAAACATTAATGTTTAAAAGACGTTTAAAAGACATTTAAAATACATTTAGATCGTAACTTTTTAAAACAAATGCCCATCGGGTAGATTCAGCGTGTCGTTAATAGAAGTCAATTCAGCTTTACGCTTCGCTGTTGCAAGTGGTATCACTAAAGTTACAGATCTTTACAAACATGCTGTTAAATTTATAATAGAGAAATGGAACAAAGTCTAGGGAGACGAGCCATCAATGTACAAAAGAAGCATTGGTAAAAGACCATCAGAGTCATTTTCATCATATTCGAACAACACAATACGTAGGGTCAAGTCATCATTGGCCCAACTTAGTGTGCAACTCGCATAATTTGTTATCTGTTATGCAATTTAAATATTTTTTTAGTTAAATCAATTTTATATCTTATTTTTCATTTACTTTGAGTTTAGAAAATGAAGCCAAATACAGACTTGTTCGAACTATTGATATGCTTGTGGATGTAATCACAAAAGATTTTTAGAGTTAACACAACAACAGCAACAACATTAACAATAACAACAACTACAACAACATTCTTAACAGCAGAAAACAAAAACAAAAAATCTGTTAGAAAATAAATAATTTTTTGTTTTTAAATAAAATCTAAATATTATTTCTGTCTAAACTATTCAGCTATATTTTATAAAGTAATAATTAAAATCTATATTTACTTCCTCAAGTTTTTGATGCGTAGTTTAATCCTTACACACGTGACCTAAATCCTCTTATATAGAACTTATTACGTGACTTTGCTGGCAGTGCAGCTATATATAAAATTCCTAAACCCAATATATTTAAAAACTAAAAAGTCAAACGGTTATTCTTTTTTTATGGGACCGACTCAATTCTCATAAGAGCATCATTTGCTCTGTGTATGTCAGATAATCTGTGCAGTAAAGTACTGTTCTATCGTTCAACGCGCTAAAAAATTTTATTTATTAAAAAAAAAAAAAATTGGCTATTTTTCATTTTTTTGGCATTTTTCGGAAATTTCTTCGAGGTAAAATTTAAGCTTTGTCAAATATGTTGTGAGCTATTGTGGAACAAAAGATTGCATTCTACCCATAATCCTCTATGATTTCTTAAATTTGTAAACTTTCTCTTGCTAATAATTTTTTAATAAAGCCATTCATGCTAATGCTGCTGCAATTAAAATCAACATAGGAAAAAGATTTAGTTGAGCTCGAGATGATCAACTGTACTTTATTAATACCCCTACAAGCATTTGTTTTTAAAAGTTATGTTCTAAATGTCTTTTAAACGTTTTTTAAACGTCTTTTAAGCATTCTTTAAGTAAAAATGTTGAGGAGACGTTTAAAAGACATTTAGAACGTAACTTTTTTTAAAAATACCCCCTTTAAGATTTTATTTTGCAAAAAAGCCTTAGTTTTTTGAGTTTTATTTTCAAAAAAAAGCGAAAAAAAACCCACATTGTAAAGATAACAGTTATAAAACAAACATAGCAATAATTTTTTAAGTTGATATTTTTATTTTCAATGTTTATTTTTGAGTAGTGATTATTTTTGACAATTATTTGAGTTATTTAATTCTTAATCAAAATAAGTTAAAACAACCTATATGTAACGGTTTTTACCAATGAGCAGTCGTGCCAAAGGCCGAAAGACTTCAAAAGAAAAAAAACTATAGAATCATCAAAAGCAGCTGAATAATCTTATCAGATCAAAATTACTACTTTGTTGCAAAAAACAACAACTGAACCGGTGGAGGAAGAGAACCCTCACGGTAAACTACAAAATCAGAAAAAAATTGACATAGGCATTGAAAAAAATAATACAGAAAATCAGGAACCCTATGCAAAAGATAGTAAAATTCTAACGGAAAATCTTGTTAGAAACTCGGGGGATTTTAGTGAAATTGACAAAAAAAAAAAAAAAACAATGACAGAAATGGAAGAACTCATATTAAGGCTCGGTTTAATGATTTTAGTTGGTTATTTTATGATCGATCACTGAAAGCTGTAATTGTGAAATCTGTCAGGTCTATTTCGATTTTTAGGCTGTTTTCGATAGCGTCGACCGTTTTGGGGCGCCGACTTGGTCGCCGCCCAAATTAAATTTGAGGCCCTTTTTTTTACCACGTTTTTTTTACGTTTTTACGGCGAATATTTTTTTTTTTTTCGCGAAAAAATTTCCGTTAAAGTTTGCCAAAATAAGGGGGTACCGCCGCCCAACTTTTTTCCCTAAAATAGGCCTTGCCCGTACAAAACATGATTCATTTTCAGGTGGAGTGTGCAAGCATGGAGTTGGGCTTAGAACATGGAACAAATCTGCTGTAGCATTAAAAGATCATAAGGACTCAGTGTTTATAAGGCTGTAAGTAGACTCAGTGTTTATAAGGCTATAAAGATCGAGAAAGAAAATATAAAGTTTACAACATTAATTGCTCAAATTGACTAAAAGTACATAGAGAAGCATGCAGTTTGAAGAAAAAAATTAGCTCATTTCAGAACATTGAAAACATTGATTCGACAGGGTGTAGCTATAAGAGGTGATAATGATAAAGAATCCGTTGTTTACCAGTTTAATTTGGATAAGAGTAAAAGTGACTTAGGTATTAGAAATTTTGATTATTATTTATCATTAGTTTTATCTCATGACATCATGCAAGAGCAAGAACAACTTCTCATCTTAGAAGCACGAAGGCGGATTGTTGAACTGGTCAAAGATAAAAATTTCTATTCGTTACTTGCGATTGAATCCTCAGATATTACTAAAAAACAAATGTCGTTTGATATAAGAACTTTCTGTGATAACTCTGAAGTGAATGAAGATTTTATCGGAGTATATGATGAGCCCATTTCCAAAAGCGCTAAGTCACAAAAATAAAAAAATTGAATCAATTACATTTCTACATTCTATATACTGAAATCTATTTTATATACTGAAATCTATAATCTATTTAAATATTAAATCAAATTAAAGACTTTAAGTCCTAAAAATTTTCAAGGGAAATATCGAAACATTTTTAAAACACGCTAAGTCATACAGGTTTACAGCTTAAAAACTTACTAAGTCCGCAGCGAATCAAATGGCGTTATGATTTTTTAACAACTATATGTCAAGGGGGGCAAAAAGTTAAAGGTTCGATTTTTTTGAGAAATATATGTCTACTGTCCAGTGTTTATTTTTTATTTTTTTTGAATATAGAAATAAAAAATAATAACTTTGATTTTGGTTACCTAGCATCAAGAAATTAAAGAAAAACAAGTTTAGTTCGAATTTTTACTTAGTTTCCAATTAAAACATTCTACAGCGCGTATCTTTTTTTTTTTAAAAAAAACATATATAATATGAAATCCATTTCAAGAATTCGGGTAATTTCTTTATGGGAATTCATTACAAATTCTTTATGGGTATTCATTGCAGCCTTTCCTGGCTCATGGTCAATTAAAGAAACGTTTTTAGTCTACGGAGACTACTGAATAATTGTTCTGCTGTACAAGTTGATACTGACTAGACCAGAATTATTTTAATATAAAAGGACAATTTCCGAGGCAATTCTTTTCAATCCAATTTATTCTTTAGCTCGGATGAAATCTAGAACTGATTAAAAATCTTCCAATTGAACTTTTTTTCTGTTAGGTTCGTCAATGAAATCAAAGATGTCAAAGATGTTTAAACAATGTTCCAATTTGGTGTCGATTTTCGCTTTCTTTTAGTCTTTTAGGCTTGAAAACCAAGCAAGCCTCATTAGTGAGCCTCTGGTAAAAGCTATGAACTTTTGAACGATATTTTGACATGATACTTTCTAAATCGTAAAAACTACTTTAAAACACTAATATACAGCGTGAAACAAATCTTAAATTGAGATCAAAAGACTATTGATATCTTTTTTCGAAAAAAATGTATTTTTATATGAAAAAATGTATTTTCATATGAAAAAATTAAACTACTTTTTCAAGTTTTTATCTTAAAAAAAAATTTTTTAAGATAAAAACTTGAAAAAGTAGTTTAAATTTCACCCCATACTCTACGCCTATGTTTACATATATATATATATATATATATATATATATATATATATATATATATATATATATATATATATATATATATATATATATATATATATATATATATATATATATATATATATATATATATATATATATATATATATATATATATATATATATATATATATATATATATATATATATATATATATATATATATATATATATATATATATATATATATATATATATATATATATATATATATATATATATATATATATATATATATATATATATATATATATATATATATATATATATATATATATATATATATATATACGCCTCTGTATATATATATATGCCAACATCAACGCAAAATGATATATAAATGCTCTGAAATAAAAGATATTGACCTTTACCTTTTTAACGCTTATTTTTATAATGCTATAAAAAATTGTGACCAAGACAAATTTATATTAAAGTTTTTGTCTTTTCAGAAAAAACAACGATATAGAAAAAGAGAGCATATTAAAAAAATTTGGAAAAGGTCTAATTATAAAATTAGTCATTTTATGGAAAAAGAAAACAGACAAATACTTCGTGTTTTCAAAAACAATTTTTTAAAATGCTATCATGTTAGTAAAATTCGTGTTCAAAGTATTGCAAAACATTTCTTTACCCATGGTAATCCTAGAAAAGAAAACAGAGGTAGTGATAAAAAAAGCTATAAATTCAAGGATAAGCTAAAGGATGTGATAGAATTTATAAAGAATCTTGCTGGAAGAGAAAGTCATTATAGCAGAAAAAAATCTAAACTTTATCTACCATCAGAGCTTAAAAGTATTAAAAATGTATGGAAATTGTATCCAGAAAGGAAGCCCAATCTACCGGTGACATTTGAGTTTTCATAAAAATATTTATACTCAACTTTAATTTAGGGTTTGGTTCTCCTAAATTGGATGCATGTTCATTTTATGAAAGAATTCGAAACCAAACAAAGATTGAAAATGACTCAGAAAAGAAAAACAGTACTGATTTAGTTGCTCATAAGCATAGAGCAAATGATCTTTGATCTATGATCTTTTAAAGGAAAAAAGAGGTGGTTTAAGAATTATTTGCTTTGACCATCAACAAAACCAAGTCAGTCCTAAGGTTCCAGATCACCAAGCTTATCATAGTAGACAACTATACATATACAACTATACATATACATATACAACTTTTGTGTTGTAGAATATAAAAATAACGGGTCTTTAAATCAAGATAATGTATCTATCACTATCTATACTTGGAATGAGAGGGATTTCAAAAAGAATAGTTTTTCCTTTTCCAGTGCAGTATTTGACAAGCTATGCAATACAAACATGGTTGGCTTAGACACTGTTCGTTTAGTTTTTGTCGCATGTGGTTGTCAAAATAAAAATATTGCTATGATTTATATGGCAGGCTTCTGGCTGTTAAAACATGCACCGATTTTAGTAAAAACAATTGAGCTTTTGTTTCCTGTTCGAGGACATACATTTTAGCCTTGTGACCGTGTATTTGGATATTTGGAAAAAAAGTTGAAAAAAATTGAAAAAATATACAAAGTAGAATATAAAAAAGTATTATAATGTTTACAGTACCCAGGATACAGTGAAAATTGCAGAAAACAACTGGAATGTGTTGGATTTCAAATCCGTACCCATAAGAGTTTTTAAAAAACCATTGCCAATTAAAGTTCTGGAAAATAAACGCTTTTTTATCACAAGAGGATTGTCTAAAAATATTAAATTCCAAGGAGAACCAAATTTTAAATTTTTTCTTAATAGCCCTCAAATTATAACAAAAGAAGACCACGATTGTTTATCTTTTCCATCTCAGATCCAGATCGGAGTCCCAGTTGTAGAGGCTAAAATAAAAGATATCAAAAGTTTGATTCTTGTGCATGCAGGAGTGAATTGGGAGCAGGATATTTGTTTAAATTTTCTAAAAAGTATTGCCAATGATTCTTCAATAGAAAAACGCGTAGAAGATGAGGAAGATACTACATGGAGCTGTATTGATGATGATGCTGAATGCAAACATATTTAACTTTTTGAATTTTGTTGTGTTAGAGATCAATTTATTAATAAAAAAATAGGTTTTTATTATAGTTTGTTCTACATTCCCTATGTTTTAAATTTCCTTTTCCAATACCTTTTTTATAATATAGTTATAAAGAAGTTTATAATTCGTGCAAATTAAATCCTTCAAAACATTTTAGTTAGGTTTAATAAGCAAACGAGTCATGTCAATTCAACCAAACATGTTCAAAATAATCTAAGTTCATCTGAAATATTAAAATTTCATATTTTATTCAAATATTTAAAGTATTTCAACAAGGTTTATTTCGAGATCCTCAAGAGTTGACTTTTTTAGTACACGTTATTTAATTGTCTCTATTTGATAGTGTAAATTTAATAAACACAATTTTTTTTGGAGCGCTAATTAAGCCTGGGCACGTTTTCCTTTAATTTACTTGAACTTAGAGCGTTTTGCAATTGGGCTCCTCATATGAATGCGTCAACAGTCTTTTTTCAGATGCTTTGGCAACATATATTGAAGATATCCTTTTGAGATGTAATTTGGAATATACAAAAGTTGCCGGAATTGGCTTTGATGGAGCATCAGTTATAAAATACTTGGCAGCAAAACTGAAAAATATTTTTGGACAGAATACACAATGTTTTCATTGCATGGCACATTGCAGCGAGCTGATTGTTAAGGATAAATATGCAATATCATCACTACTGTCAGATTCTCCCAGCATTGTCCAGCCAATTTATGCAATTGTTGGGGCATATCTAAAGCGTATTGCTTTTTTCGAACAAATTCAAATGGATATATTGCATGAGTCTGATTCAAATAAATATAGAGAATATTGCGACTAAAGTCTATGTCAATGACTCGATGGACAACACGAACAAAAGCAGTACAAGTGGTGTTCGAGAAGATAGGAGAACTCCGTACATTATTGAACAGTGTTCAAAATGACAAGACTATTGCTGCAGAAAAAAGAGCACAATCTAAAGGTTTATTATCTCAGCTTTCATCAGAAAAATTACTTTTTAAACTGCAAAGCACATTTGAATTTTTTGCTATTCAAGAGAATCTATCAAAGCAGTTACAAGAAATTAATCTGACAAGTGATGTTTAAAAAGGAATTTAAAAGTTGAAATAAAAAAATCCTTAAATCAAGCAAGACAATGAGTCTGATACCGAAGTTACTTTTAGAGTGATTGAAATTGCACTTTTAGAGTGATTGAAATTGCAAGATTTCTGTATGCAATTTCAAATGAAGAGATGACATATTTGTATTTGTATTCAAGACCATTACGAAAGCATGATTTTACAACTTCGTTAGAAGCTCTGAAATAAAAAATTATTTTTGTTTTTTGTAATCCAATTTTGTCACTTGCTAATAATGATTGCTAATGCTGATTGCCATTGAATTCCCCTTAATACTTTGGAAGCCTCTAGACACCCAATTTATTTAATTAGTAAGTAGCTGATTCAAGATGGTTCGTAGTTTCAATAACCTCGTCCAATTTTATGACAAGTAGAAAATCCAGAACAAGTGTTTTATCTGGAAGATCAACTAAAAGAAGGTTTATGCAACTTTACTGTTAAGCTTCCGAGTGCTTTGTTGTTTTATGTGAATACTCTTCAAGAGCTACTTAATAGCCTTGGGCATTTTATTTTTTTGTCTAAAGTGTTTATAATTGTCCAGTCAAATCTGAATTTCCAAAATCATTTTTTAAAGTTTTACTAAAGGGACATAAGTGGAAGCAGCAGAGCCTATTCCAAGAAATGCAATAACCCATTTTATGTCTACGGCAGCTCTAAAAGGATTTTTTCCGAGAGCAAGCATATCTGTAATTGTTTTAAGTAATCAGAAGATTTATTTAAAGACCAAACAATTGCCATAATTATGATTTTCTTCACACCAAAATCTTAAGAAGATTGAGAACAAGCTACTTTAAAATAATAAAACTTTTGTTTTTTTTTGTTTTTTTTTGGCAATTAATTATTTTTATGCATAGTTTTAGATTTATGTTAATCCTACTCATTTTGTGGAAGTTCGCATTTCTTAAGGATATGACTAATTAATCTAGAAATGCTATGACAATAAACTAATTTACTCTGAGCAATCCTTATTTTGTTTTCAAAGTTTGGTGCATCAAAAAACATATTTGTTGAACTATAAAAGAATTTTAAATGTTTATCATGATCATTAAGTTTCATTGTAAGATTCAACTCTATTAAATTTCTGCCCTTTTAATTCCTAAAAAAAAGTTGCTGCGTTATAAATTTTCTTGAGACCTAGGCCTAGTGTAGATTAAAGACGACTTATTGCATCAGAGGGCACTGGATTTTGAGAAACTGAACTTTTTAATGATTTTGATATTAGATACTTACTGCAACAGTTAAATCTTTTCCTCTAGTTGCTCGTTTGACAGTGGACCTGCACCTGCAGTCTCAAAATTTTACTTGAATTAAAACTGTAGTAAAATTTTTTCTTGAGTTTTGACTAGTACAAGGGTCTGGATGAAAACTTCCTTGGCCTATTGGTTGCCAATAACGCTGGTATACGATATGATATTTGTGCTGCTAGAGGTCTTCCTAAAGGGAAAATATGTGCTACTAGATTTTATTTTTGCTACTTGTGCTACTAGAGGTTACTTTTACTACTAGAATTTGAGTGTATAAAGCTAGAGGTGTGTTAAATAAACGTAGCCTAATTCAATTATATTTCTCTTTTATCCATTGTCATTTAAACTATGCAAATAATGCTTGGTGCACTGCCAATAAATGTAAACTGGAGCCTCTTTATTGTCAACAGAAGCATGTTGCTCGTCTTATTAATTTTAAAAACAGATTTACTCATGCCAAGCCTCTTTTATTTGAAATGAAAATTCTTAACATATATCAGCTGAATGTTTTTAATATTCTTTGTTTTATGTATAAATATAAAACTAACTCTTCCCCAGTTTCTTTCCATAATTTATATATGTGATTATTATATATGTGATTAACTATATATGCACTTGACTTTAAATATATATATATATATATATATATATTGAATTTTATGAAATTTTAATTCATGAACGGTTCTTGGTGACAAGACCAATGGTCTTCTGCGAGTCTCCGCGTTCTTTTTATATTAACAAAAATAGTCTTAGTTTTATCTTTTATTTATTTCTTATTGGGTAACTTTTTTGACAATCTAATTGTAAATTTTTCTTAAGGATCTAATTGTAAATTTTTCCTAACGATCTAATTGTAAATTAATTAATTTTTCTTTGAATATATTGTAATAAGAACAAAAAACAAAAAAAACAAAAAAAGCTACTGAAGGTCTTCCTAAGGGGATTGGAGAAACCCTAAAAGACCCATCACCTACGCAAAATACCTGGTACACCATTGCACAAGTATATTTGACTCAGCACATTTTTATTTTTTATAGATTATATTTTGTCTGTACAAAATTTCAAAGAAAAATATTAACCTAAAAATATCCTTGTTATACAAATGAAAATGGAAAGAAACACAAAAACAATAAGAATAATCTTAAAAAAACAGTATACATTGGCTTTTCAATGTCTTTGGCGTTAAAAAATATTTCGCAACAGTGTTTAAGTATTTATGTGGAGGAGATTTTTACACATCTATATTCCAGAATACCAAGAAAACTCTTGACCGTTTTACTATTTATATCAAAACTATTGAATATTTTGAAATGGAAAATTAAAATTGTTTTACTTCTGGTCATTAAAATAAAATTTTGTATCTTTGGTGATAACCAATGACATTGAAAATTTATTTTAAAATTTATTTTTTTTTGCCGAAACAAACTACAGGCATTTAAATTCATGAAGAAATTCACAAAAAAACGATGAAACAAACTTGAAGATACGAAATGCAAACGAAATTTTTTCTTCAAAAAAGAATAGAAATTTAAAGGTGAAAAGAGAAACATGGAGACCGTTTTAGTCAAAATTTCAACTGACGCCATTATATTATTTTGATTTATGTAGTTTTGTTACAACTTTTGTAACGTATTTTATTACACCTGAAGATGCTGATCGCTATAGGTCAGCGAAATAGTGTAAATATATAATATCAAACTATATTTAAAACAAAAAGATTTTCTAAAAGCCAAGCAAAGGTTTTTCTCATAAACAAACTAGGCCAAAATGTGTTTGGTCTGTTTCCAAAATGGTTCAAGCATATAAAATTGAATTAACACTACTAACAATTAGGTAATATTTTATTAGGAATTATGATCCAGAAAACCATTACTTACCTTCAGGTATCAGTGGCAGGTGTAGAAACCTATTAAAAGTTGAAAGGGGAGAAAAAAATACCAGATCTCAATAGGCATTTTAATTTTTAGTGTCAGTATATTATTTTTAAAATAGCATGTCGTGTTGGGCTTTTTTCCGTTGTTTTGGAAACAATCCTACTCCGATTGAATTTTATTTGTCAAACATAATCTTTAAATCTTATTTATCAAATAAAAAATAGTTTTTTATACTGAAATTCTTCTAAATACACTTCCTGATTGTACAATTATTGTCAGAGGCCAAGTTACAAAAGATTAAGTTAGCAGGCGCTGGCAGAAGACCATCTGTTCATTACATTATTATAAATTATATCCTTCATTATACTAAAAAATACGGCCGTATAAACAAAACAAAAACAAAATACAAAATACAAAATAAAAAAGCAAATATTTAATGGAAGTGCAACTATTGATAAATTAAAATTACTGCAGCTAAGAGTTATTTTCTGAGAAAAACAAGCAAAAGTATCAGGTAAAAATATATTCTAATGCTGATTGGGTTTGAAAGAAGTTTGGAAAGTATTTTGTTTTTGAATATTTGTAGTTTCTGTGTTATGGTCAATTAAACTTTAGACCGTTTAACACATGAAAAGTAATTATTAGGATTTTAAAGTTAAAGACAATGTTTAAAAACAGTGAGACAACTGCATCCTAAGTTTTTTTTTTCTTCTTTATTGTGGAAATATATATATATATTTTTGGTAGATTGCGGAGTTTTTTAACGAAATCTACTTTATATTCTCTAAGCCAGTTTAAATTTGTCTCAGAGAAGTGACATGATGCTAAATCGGACCAAAATAACAGGTGACCCGTGTGTGTGCTTAAAAACGGCAAAAGACATTTCTTGAGACATTATTTTATGTATATTTTGATATTAATTGTTCCCGTAGTCACAAAACAAGAGCTTCTTTCACCACATTCACAAATCGCCATCTAAACTAAGAATTTTTAGCGAATTTTTGCATTCTAATGTATTTATAATTAAAATTTAGCTTCCTGCGATTAATTGCTGAAAAATATTGGTGTCCTAGAAGATATTGGAAATATGCAGCGCAATAAGTTTCATCTTCATTTTTTTCTTTTTTAAGATTTATAGCCACAATTTCTCTATATTCTTTGTATAGTGTTATCACTTGTTTTAAATTTATTCGCTAAAGTTCAAAACAGAAATCCTTATGTTTTCTGTTTAAGGCATTTTTCACACTTTTACCAAGATCTCATCTAACGAAACATTTTTTTCTTTCATTTTCTAATTTCTTTTTGATTGTACTAGTATCCTTAAATTGTTTCACAACGCTCTGCACTGTTCTCAAAGTAATCTGCAACTCTTTATTTTTTGATAAATCAGGATTTTTAACAAAAAAATACAAAATTTTTTCTTGCTTCTAATTTTGATTTGATGACATTTCAATTTGAATAAAACTAATACAATGACATATTAAAGCAATTAGATATTTAAAATGATATACGGTTTCTGTAAACACAGATTTTTTCTGGTACATGTCTTCGTCTTGATAATGAATCTAGATTTAAGTTAAAAGACAATTGCCAAGTAGCTTTAACATTCAAATTAAGGGAATTTCGACAAAAATATTTTGGAAAAAAGAGGGATGTCACTGCATTTAGCCATTTTTTTCATTGAGCAAAACCAATATTTTACAGAAAAAGGTGCATTTTATAATTCTTTATCTATTTAAAATTCAGCTTCAGTATTTCATAGCAATACCGACTAATTTGTAACAGTTATGCAAACCTTCACTCATAACACACCTTTTCATGGCAAGGATCAGTGTGAATAACAAGCTGCCGAAAGAAAATTTCCCTTACATTTGGAGAGGAAGAGGGGAATATCAAAAAATCCTATCTCGACACTGACCCAAAGAATAAAGTATTAATATAAAGATATATATATATATATAATGTGTTGAGTGATATCGCTATGACATCCAGTTATTACTTTTTTAAATATACATAATGTTTAACTTTTTGTAGTAGAGTTATTTTAGCAATACAATATTAATCTCTAAGTTTTTTTTATAATAAAATAATGATAATATGGGTTATAAGAAAATCTATGAATTCAATCTTAGAACCTTTTACGTTTTTTTTTCTTTTTTTCAAACTTTAACCTATATACCTATATTATATATTTAAAAAAACTTAAATAGGAAGCTTTGCCATTGTTTATAAATCACATTAATGTCTTTAAAAGTATTTAACAACCAAAAGCTTAGATAAAATTAAAATCTTTTTTTCTTCTAGTTATTTCAAACAGTTTGTGCAAACAAAAATGTCCACTTCGATTCAAAATATCACGTCACGACCTCACTGGCTGTTCATATTGTCAAACATAACAACTTTGTAAGCTTATTTGTTTTGAACATAACCACTTTATTAGTTTTGTTGTTTTAAAAATAACAACTTTGTTTGCTTTGTTGTTGATTATTTATTTATCGAAACGTAACCACTGAATCTTATAAATCGCAAAAATAAAATAAAAGAATTATGCAACTTAATA
Source organism: Hydra vulgaris (assembly GCF_022113875.1). Classification (NCBI taxonomy): domain Eukaryota; kingdom Metazoa; phylum Cnidaria; class Hydrozoa; order Anthoathecata; family Hydridae; genus Hydra; species Hydra vulgaris. Next base: position 6,287,096 of record NC_061163.1, on the reverse strand, counting down.
AGTAAGCATAGTAAATCATTATTTAATGATTTAATTATTGTTAAAATATTATTACTATTAATAAAAAATTATTATTAAAAAATATTATTATTTTTATTTAAAATTAAATATTGTTATAAAATTAAGTTTTGTTTTTAAGAATTTTGTAGATAGGTTAGTATAATCAAAATTTCAATAGCAGTATTTAGTATATTCCAAAAAAACGGTTCGCAAAACGTTTTTTTTTTTCCAAAATTAATTTAAGAAAATGGTTGTCTAATTAAATTATCATTCTTTAAAATACATTTATTTCAAATACAAGTTATTAATAGAAGCTGGATATAAGTGAGTTTTACATTTATACATTTTAAATAGAACTTTCAACTTTTTTACAAAATTCAACTGTTATATATTAAGAACTTTTAATTCATATAAAAGCGGCTTGACAAGACGGTCCTTGACATTAATAAAGAAACAGTGACAAACAGAGCTGCGGAATCAACTAAGTTGATTCGTAATTTACAGCATAGTGATGTAGTCTATACAGTTAGTTTAATGTTTTAATTTTCTTGCTTCTGAATGATCATTCATTATTTATGTAAAATTAAAACAAAATCAATTGATCCTCAATATGACGGCAAATGCCCAGCAAACAAAAAGCTATCTAAAATGCATCTAATATGCATCTAAAAACTGATCTAAAAGATGTCTAAATTCAGGTCTAGAACGGGACATAAATAGACGTCTATCTTATAGACGTCTTTTAGATGCATTTTATTCGACACAAATAATTGCCTTAGATGCATAAAAGATGTGAAATAGACATCTTACAGATGCATATTAGATGTATAAAATACGTCTCTTAAATAGATGTCTAAGGCGCGTTTAAAAAAGATAGATAATAGATAATTTTTTAGTTAATAATAGCTCATTTATGCATCTAATATACATCTAATACACATCTTTAAATGTATATTTCACATCTTTTATGCATCTAAGACATTTATTTGTGTCGAATAAAATGCATCTAAAAGACATCTATAAGATAGACATCTATTTATGTCCCGTTCACGACGTGAATTTAGACGTCTTTTAGACCAGTTTTTAGATGCATATTAGATGCATTTTAGATATCTCTTTCTTTGTTGGGACTTGTTTGATACAAAGGTGTTACAGCGGTTAAATTAGTGATAAAAAAGGATTAAATTAAATAAGTAAAGAAACATTTTAACTAACATTACTTAATTTTTATTTCACAAAAATATACATAAGAAACTATATTTCTGCATTGCCGTCAACATTTTCTTCCACGTCGCCGATATCTAAAATATATACATTAATGACATTTAAATGACTTTAAAAGACATGTAGAATTCTGAATCTATTTTTATGAAATATTTTTATATATATATATATATATATATATATATATATATATATATATATATATATATATATATATATATATATATATATATATATATATATATATATATATATATATATATATATACACACACACATACAGTATCGGACAAAATCAGTGCAACCAAATGATGCTAATTTAGTTTCTTTGTATAAAAGTGCTGTATTTTATCAATTTAGAGATATAACTATGTAACTGTTTAGAGACAACGTTCTTCAAATTTTATTAATCACAAAGTTCATTATTTGTACACGAAAATTAATAAATTAATCAAAAGTATTAAAAAAAGTTGATTTCCTTCTAGACAAAACAAGTGCAACTCCACAAAATGTTGACCAAGCTGTATTCATATCAATATTTTGTGGTGAATCCTTTGTTGTCGATCACAGCCTTGCTTCTTTAAGGCATAGATTCGATCAGGTGATCAATGAAACTCTGTGGAATCGCTGCCTTGGCCTTTTGGATTTGTTCAAACAGTTGATCCTTATTACGAACACATTCATGATTAACTCTGCGGTTGACGATCTCCCACAGGTTCTCGATAGGGTTGAGATTCAGAGATTGAGGCGGCCAATCCATCACCAATAGATGGTTGTCTTAAAACCACTGCTTGACTACTTTTGCAGTGTGTTTGGGATCGTTGTCTTGATGAAAAACCCATTTTACGAAATTCTGCCTGTGTGCTGTCACCTGTCAGCTGATTGCTCATTTCATGGCATGCTATGACTCCAGACTCCTGAACTGTTTGCTGTGGTAGTATAGTTCGTTTCATTTTTAAGACATATAAAATTAGGAACACTTTTTAGCATTGTTCGATGTTGGTTGCAAATTTTTTGTCCAATACTGTATATACACATATATACATGTATATATATATATATATATATATGTATGTATATATATATATGTGTATATATATATATATATATATATATATATATATATATATATATATATATATATATATATATATATATATATATATATATATATATATATATATATATACAAACAAGAAGATTTGTATCTCAACCAGATGCAATAATAAAAAACAATTTTTTTATGAAAAAACTAAAGGAACTTGTATTATGGATACAAAAATTCTAGCATGACACAAAAAAGTCAAAGAATATCTTTTTAATACAGATATCAGTTTTGTAAATACTATTAAAACTATACCTCGTAAAACACTCCATATATTTACTAGATTTTCTAAGCTTATCTTTTCCCCATAAACTTTTCGATTTAATTTGGACTGTAACTGATTCGAAAATAACCTGATAAAAGTTTTAACAATAAACTGAAATATATAAAGATTTTTATTTTAATATATGTAATAAATTAAAATATATTTTAATAAATGAATGCTTAAAATTATGAAAGGTAAAAGCATTAAATTTGAAAATAAAATGCTAAACAAGGTTTAGCATTACACTTACTTTAGCACACAAACAAACTTAAACACCTACAGCGAAGCTCCCGAGTTTATCAAATTGTCATGTTAAAAGTAAATCCATAACAAATAAAAGGTCAAAAAGAATTGCTTTGGTCCCTTTTAATCATATTTCTAATAATTAATAAAAACATAATCATTTAACTTTTTATGATCAAAAAAACATGTTTTCTTGGCTTTCCACCACCAATCTTTTTTAAACTATCAAGCTGAAATAAATGTAATAAAAACTAGTGTAACTTAAATTTCTTTACAACATATTGAGTCTAACACAAGCTAGTTATTTTAGTTCATTTACAAATACTTTTTATTTAGATTCTAAACTAATAAACCAAATTTAAACAAACTTATTAAAAATTAAGATAATTAGATTAAACCAAATTAGTATACTCGGTTTTATCTTTTAGTTTATTATCCACTTTGTCCACCGATTCTAGCAACTTCACCCCAGTAGCCTGAAACTTAATTTCTATAACTTCTTTTAAAAGAACTTTTATTTCTGCAAGCTCGTTGAGAATAACATTTTGCATCTCTACAAACAAGAATAAAAAGATTGATTAACATATTTAGCTCATAAAACCAAATAGCAAAACAATGAAATAAGAACTTTAAAATTCAAATTATGCTTGAGTAACTTAAACTAAAATTTCAAAAATACATCTAAGTTTTTTTATTACTCCATCGCAGAAGTTGCCATAATATTTTGGAAAACCTACTTTTTAAATCAGCTAAAACTTTATCCTGTAAAAGCCTACGATATTAAAGAATTTTGCTTAACTACTAAAGATAAAATGCTACACACATGATTTATCGGATCACAATATTATAAATAATCCATTTCTATTCTTTTATACCTATCTTTTACAATTATTTTAATACAAAAACAAATTAATAAAAAAGACCTCCACATTAACATTCAGTGGTGTAAAAACCAAAATTACTCACATTAAAACTCTTTGACAATGTGAACTTTGCTTGGTGTTCATCAATAAAATGTGGAGAAAAATTATCTTCTTCAATCTTTGAATCTGATAACAACTCTATTCAAAAGAAATAATTATAATTAGAACTATAAAAAATCCCTCAACCATACCTGTTACTTAAATTAATCTTTCAACCAATTTTGTACTCTTTCAATTTCTGAATTCAAACAACTTCAGCATTCTTTCAATCAATTTTCAATTTTCATATCAAGTTGATTAAAAGATTATTTAATACAATAGAATGTTGTCAATGATATAAATATATGTAACCAATTTAACAACATTACATTTAATAGGACACTTAAATAGTTAAAATAAAAGGAAAATCTTAGTAATACATAAAAAAGACTAATAGCTAGATAGATATTATTCAGATCAAATTAAACAAGAATCTATTTCAGTTTATAAACCATTAAGAAAAAATTATGATATTTATGTTATACTTTTAGCATTGGGCTTATTCATAATAGGTGGCGGAGGTTCTGGCAATGAAGAGCGGTATGATTTGTTATTCTTATTTTTAATGCTTTCTTTAACATATATCTCATCTGATGCAGAAAGTTGTATTCTTCACAACATAAAAATGAATCTAATTATAAAACATTTTGCTACAAAAAAGTAATTAAGTTACCTTTAAAAAAAATACAAAACAAGTTAGATACTGACTATCACTTTATCAATGGAAATTTGTGCTATTCTTTTGTTGACAAAAGGTTGTTTTTCAGTGCATGATTATAGTTTTTTTTTTGGACAATAAATTTGTTGGTATTATTTGTCAATCCACTTGTTTAGTGCATAATTACTTGGTTAGAAAAACATGCAGAAAAACTTTCCTTTAAAGTTGGGTTATGCTTATACTCATTAGGCTTTTGGTCATAAGAGTATTCATTGTACAAAATCGATGACTCATGATGGTCAAAATATTCTTTTAGATTTTTGCAAGATAAAAAATCATTTCTTTTAGAAGTTCCAACATTCGATTTTTTTTCTATATGTACTGATGAAAATTCTAGTATTTTTTATTATTCTTTTTGGACACGTCTACTGCGTCTCTTTTCGTATGCCCTTTTTGTAAAAGACATAAATAAATCTTGGTTTCTTGATAAAAACGATAAGTGCACAACCAATAAAACAATCTTTTGTGTTATTGAAAAACACTCATATTATGAGTGTTTTTCAATAACACAAAAGATTTTTTTATTGGTTGCGCACTTATCATTTTTATCGAGAAACCAAGATTCATATATGAGTCATATATATATATACATATATATATATATATATATATATATATATATATATATATATACATATATATATATATATATATATATATATATATATATATATATATATTATATATATGTATATATATATATATATATATATACATATATATATATATATATATTATATATATATATATATATATATATATATATATATATATATATATATATATATATATATATATATATATATATATATATATATATATTTTTTAATTACATTATCTTTTATTCTAGAAATAAAAATATCAACTTGAAAATATTAATTTTGTAATATTTCTGCAAAATAAATTTCAAATCACAAGGATTTTAGCAAACATGCTAAGCATCAAATCATCGAAATATTTTGTGAACTATAATAGCATGTTATTTTATTATTTAAAATTTATCAAAAGAAATAATCATTAATGTTTTCCATAGGTTAAAATCTTCATGCTTTTTCGTAATAAGTTTAAGCATGGTTTTTAAATGGCGGCCATTTATAATTGTCGCTCCGTAAAATTAGTTGATATTTTTTTCTTGTTTTTATAACAAATTTATATACATCTTATAGACATCTAAGTTTAGATGAAAAAAAAGTTATCTATGCACGATCTATTTTATGCATCTAATATGCATCTAAAACAGAGCAAAAATAGTGTCTCTAGAATCAGACGTCTTTTTGATCTCTAATATATGTCTAAAATATACGTATCGGCAATAGATACAAGTTAGACCAATTTTAGACGGTCTAAAAGACGTCTATTGTTTGCTGGGGGAATGTTAGAGTACGCATTTAAAATTAACTTTCACATTGATTTTAACGTTAAAAAATATGTTTCGGTCAAAAAAGTTTTAAATAACATATTTAAATTGAGAACTTAAACAATCCCCCTTAAACATGAATGATATCTCTGACCTCCTTACACATGAATGATATCTCTGACCTCCTTCTGACCACCATATCTCTGACCTTACACACATTATTCAGTTAGTACACACTTGAAAAAACAATTTTAAAAATTATTACAAAATACGGTTGCTCCAATAAAACGATTGTTTAGATGTTCCAATAGAACCATTGGATAGATGTTCCAATAATATCATTTTTTAGATGTTCCAATTTAACAAATACATTAAATTTTTGTTAAAGTTTTTACAAAATGCATTGAAATATTAGGAAAAGTTCAATCAAGTAAAATAAAAACTAAAAAAAGTTATTTAACAAAAATTTGACCAAAAATTAGGAAAAATGGTATTTCTTTTTTTAACTATCATTTTAAGGGTTAAATTTATAAATGAATATATATATATATATATATATATATATATATATATATATATATTATATATATATATATATATATATATATATATATATATATATATATATATATATACGACGGGAACAACTGTTTCTTTGATCTCTTCTTAATCTAAAATTTAAAATGAATTAAGGTTTGAGCCAATTAAAAATTTCCTCAAATTTTTAACTCTAAAAATAATTAAATAAAAACAACAACAAAACAACAAATAATATTAAGTTGACGGGTAAATCAAAAAGATCCGAACCTATGCTTCTCTTGTACATCAAGGGCTCGTCTCCAAAACTTTGTGTCCATTTCTCAATTATGAAACTAACAGTATGTTTGTAAAGATCTGTAACATTAGTAACACCACTGGCTACAGCAGATCGTATAACTGAGTTGACTTCGGTTAATGATACACTGAATTTATCGGCAATTTTTTGGACTTTTTCACATGTCTAAAAAAGTTCCAACCGCTTTTAAATAAATACATTGGAATTAATAAACTTTCAAAATATACATGTAGGTTATAAATCTTTAAGTGTTACACAAAGAATAAAGAAAAAAAATAAGAAAACTTACTTGAGCTGAAAGAACATTTTCGCAAGATATTTGTGCTCTCAGGTATTCAGCTGCGTTATCAAAATAATCCGCAGCATTGTTAGCACCTAAATCAAATATCTGATTGTACAATGTAGAAAAAATTATTTGACAATTAGTTTCTTTATTAAAGATAGTTAAAAAAAAGTATAAAATTATAACAATTTATAGAAAAAAGAAGAAAATTGAAAAACAAAAAGACTCATTCATATGAGGATACCTAAAAGCATAGTGCTAAAAGCATAAAAAAACTGTTATAAAGAATAAAGTGAGAGTTTTTACAAAAAATATATTGTTTGTATCGTTCCAGAAAAAGAAAATTATTGTAAAATATTTCTAAGAATAACCCTGGACGATGGCTTCTTTAACGGGGTTTGTGGCGTCAGTTGTGCTCAGTTTAAGACTTTTAGCATAATCAGCAACTTTTTTGCAAACCTATTGTAAGTAGTATTAAAATAGATTTTGATTAAATTATTATCTTAACAAGAAAAAAGTTTTGAACTGAAAGGGAGATAGCATTAATTGTTGAATAAAAGAAAGGACTTTCTCACTTCTGCAGAAACCAAGGTTTTACAATTAACATTTTTGATATCGTTTAAAAGAAAACGCACAGCTCGAGCATAAATAACTTTTGCTTGATCAACTCCGTTCACAACGGGCTCTTTGATGGCTTTTGAAACGTCTGAATCTTTGACAAAAAGAATGATTTCCTGGGTGTTTTGTATATTTTTTTTAACAGCATTAATAACAGCATCGTTTACAAGCTGAGTATTTACTTTCAATTTGGCTGCTGCAGTTTTTAGTGAAGCACAGGTCTTAACAATACTAATAAAAATTTGTTTAAGTTTTAAATATTAAATTTAGGTTATATCCATGTATTATATTTAAATTTATATCTATATATTTATATATCTATATATATATCTGTATATATATATATATATATATATATATATATATATATATATATATATATATATATATATATATATATTTATATATCTATATATATATATTTATATATATATATATATATATATATATATATATATATATATATATATATATATATATATATATATGTGTGTGTATATATATATATATATATATATATATATATATATATATATATATATATATATATATATATATATATATATATATATATATATATATATATATATATATATATATATATATATATATATATATATATATATATATAATATATATATATATATATATAAATATATATATACATATATATATATATATATATATATATATATATATATATATATATATATATATATATATATATATATGTATATATATGTATATATGTATATATATATATATATATATATATATATATATATATATATATATATATATATATATATATATATATATATATATATATATGTATATATGTACATATGTATATATATATATATATATATATATATATATATATATATATATATATATAATATATATATATATATGTATATATATGTATATATATATATATATATATATATATATATATATATATATATATATATATATATATATATATATATATGTATATATGTACATATGTACATATGTATATATATATATATATATATATATATATATATATATATATATATATATATATATATATATATATATATATATATATGTATATATATATATATGTATATATATATATATATATATATATATATATATATATATATATATATATATATATATATATATATATATATATATATATATATATATATATAAATATATATATACAGGAGCGTGTCTAGGGGATGTCGAGCAGACATGCCCTATTATTTCGCAATATTGTTTAAATTATTATTTAGCCATATTGTTTATCCTTTATAGGAATCATGAGAATCCCCTTTGTTTTCAAAGATTTCTTAAGTTATAAAAGGATTTAAAATTTTTTTTTAGTACTAAACATTCTAATATAGACAAAGGAAAAATTTGTTTATTTAGTGTTTTAATAAAAGCTATTACTAATTTTTCATTGGATGTTATGAACTGTGAAACCGTGGCATAGATACTTAATAAAAGTTTTCTAATGCTTTGGTTATCTGTCTCAAAGAATGTCCTTAAATGTTAATAGAACATTTAGTCGTGCAGTAAATCTGTTTAAAGTAACTCTGCTACTTCTTCTTCATCTGAAGTTAATAACAAATTTTGATTTTATTCTTGCTCTGTGTATAACAGAACATGTTTTTAGTATAAGTTTTTTTAACTACACAATTGTACAAGCAAGTAATAATGATATTTTTTTATAGTTTGAATCTAATTTAAGGATTAAAAGATTTTGCATCCATACTTAGAATTATTGTTAACCAACATCTTCAAATGTGCTTTGAACAAGCTTAAAAATTGCATTTGAAATTATTTTAAATTAGTAATCACTGTTCATTTTGCTAGACCATCTAAATAATGCGTTTAACACAATACTTGATGATACAACTTTAAAGTGTTTTAAAGCACCTGTGTTTTAGTTTCTTTATTCTAATCTTCAGTTTCTTCTAAAAACAATTGCAGAAGTTCAGTGTTCTTGTTTTACTAGTTAAAAAGACCACATCATATTTTCAAGTGCTTTTTATTTAACCAAAGGCTTTACTAGGTTTATTTGTTATTGCTGAACTAAAGGTTTTATAACGCGAGTTTAACCTGTGGGAAGTTTAGTTAAATTTCACTTTACTGCCTGAATTTCAAAAATGAACTCCAGTCTATTAATACTTAAAGATTGCAAGCAGCATACCTTTTCTTTTCTTAGACACCTTTTACCTTTTCTTAGGCACCTAAAAGGTTATAAAATAGTAAGAATAAGTTGCGAAGTAAAATGGTAGATAAAGTCTAAATGGTTTAGTTTAGCTTTTAAATAAAATTCAAATAAAATAAAAGTATAATTTCAAAAAACGTCTTCGCTACCTTTTATTAAACAGCTATTTTTATAGCCAGACATCTTTGTAAACATTATTTTGCATTGTACAGTTATTAAAATAGGTTTTTTGACTTGGTCAGTATTTATAAAGCTTATTTATAATTTAAAGTTATTCATAAAATTACAGGTTATAATTTTTTTAAATACAAGAAAAATATTGTATTTAAAAATTATAACCTGTATACATTAGGTAAACTGAGTATTTTCAAAAAAAAAAAATTTATTTGCAGAAATCATATTTCTAGCTTTAGTAACCATTTTAGCAATGTCATAAGTTATTTAATATATATATATATATATATATATATATATATATATATATATATATATATATATATATATATATATATATATATATATATATATATATATATATATATATATATATTATGTAAAAACTAAACAATTATAATACTTAATTTATTTCAAACTCGACTCGAAGTTTCATGCAAACTTGTGATCATCAGATGTTACAAATCTTAAAAATGACGACAAAAAATATATATTTAAAGTACTGTGGAGTGTCCTCTTTGATGACATAAAAATCATTGATTATGTACTTATTTTCATGATGGCACTAAGAAGCAAGTTCATTTCATTTGTTTAACAAAAGCAATGGTGATGAAGTTATATGATATTTCTCCGTCAAGCATAACTTACACAGTTAGTCATCATGTTGGTTAACCTTGTACTACAATTGTACAAAATGGTTAACTTTGTACTACAATTTTCCACTAAAGTACAGGATTTAAACCCTATTTTTTAATACTCCACACAAATTTAGAAAGCTCGGTGGATTGTTTTTATTGTAATTTGCTTTACTTTCATAAAGAAAAGAATTTTTATGTTTATAAAAACGATCTTAAAAGGTTTTTTCCGTTAGACCAATGTAATAGATGCCTTTATCTTGAAGGCTTGTTTTCACATATATAAATGAAGAGCTCATTTTCAAAACGCTGTAAATCCATTTTTTGGGTTTTGAGTAAATCGATCTTTTTTCCTGCATAAAGAAATTAAGTGTTTTGGAATAAGTTATTATTGATTTAGTTAAACGTATGCTTTATTAATAAGACTACAATACATGCTGAAATCAAACTTTATGAAATCAATGTATATTTTAGTGGTTATTTTTGTTTTGTTTCAAAACGTTGTATATCCAAGTATTATTTATTAACAAAACGCTTTATATCCATTTCATTAATAAAATATATTTATTAATAAAACGTATTATTTTGTTATGCATTCTAAGATCTACCTTAAAATCTTGTTCTCTTTTGATATAATTCAGCAACTTTTTTTAAACAATTCACAAATGCAACTATAAAAATATATAAGGTGTTAATGACTATTGTATTCTTGTATTCAGTAACATAAATTAAAAAAACAACAAAATAAATCATGTTATGCTGGAGATTTTTTAAAACATTTGTATCTTAACTAAAACATGTTTACAAAATTTACAGCTAAAAAACATTTAAATCAAATTATTAACTATCTTCTTCACTAAGGTTAGTATCATCTTCAGTGGCATTACAGAGTAGTGTTTTATACATAGTAAGTATTCTGCCTTCTACTCCTACAAGACCGAGAAGACGAAAAACATCGTATTTCATAGCAAGTTTAACACAGTTATTTAATTTCAAACGTTGTGGTCTAAATGTTTCCCGTTTCTTCCCTTTTTTAAGGATACTGTGTAATTTTGGCTCAAAATGGTAACTAAATGCAACTACTTCTAGCTTGTCTGAATTAATAACAAGTTTTTTAGCTTCACTGATTTTAAATGTTTTTTTGCTCATGACAAACTATTTGACTTCTGATTTGAGGTTGAGTGCTGACCAATCCTGCCCATAAAACATGACTTTTCCATGCCGGCTAAGTATGTTTATGTATTCATTAGGCTCGAAAATTTGGTCTCTTTTTTTAATATCTAGCTGAACTCAACCAAACACACGATCAGCTGGCAGATATGAGTGACCTCATTCCGGAAAAGTATATGTAATCTGCAGCTTATTAAAATATTGTTTTCTTAGAGCAAGAAGCATACATGCCATATTTATGTTTTTGTTTTGGCCATAGCATGCATCAGAAAACAACCGAAGTGATGAGGCATTGAAACATTTATCTTTTAAAACATTTTTAAGTAGATGTTCTATAGCTGAACAGATCATGTTTGAATCTTTCCTATTTTCACACTCCATCCAAGTAAAAAAATATATATCGTTAACAGACTGAGACTTATCACCTTTATGAATAACAACACCAAGGACATAAAAATAAACCTGCCTAGAACAGTAGGCTTCTCCAATTGATAATTTCGGTAGTACAAGGTTCTCCATCATGTCAAAACAGATAGTGATCTCATTGGGATGAATATCATTGAGAAGACTATAAAATTTTCTGGCTTTCCTTCGATGAAGAATGAAATGAGCAGTTTTTAATTTTTTTTGGTCATCAGTAGTATTTTGGTTTTTCATAGCCAACTTATATGTTTGACATGTAGAGCATGTATCTGTTGCTGGGTATCCAAAAGCTAAATTGAAATGGTTCATAAATACCCTATAATAATAATGGTAGCCTACAGTATAAGTATTGTTTTTATCCAAAAAAAGTTCGTGCATCCGCTTTACATTTAAATCTGAGGGCAAATATTTACGTCCTGGAGCACCTTTTCTTCAATAATGACTTGCTCTGCAAGTAAAAGACTGAATATGGTTTATAATTCTTGCGGCGAAAAAACCACGTGATCATTGCGTAATTAAAAACAAAAATATCTACCATTATGATATGGGGGCAAACAAACGCGCTGATTTCAGTACATCATTACTTAAACGCCTTGAAAATGTCTTATGATTATCAAGAAAAGTTATCTAAAAAAGCTGCTGAACGTTACCAGAACAATATTTAGCGTTATATTGAAATAAATCTGTGCAAATGCTTATAGGAAACATGGAATTTAATTAATTCATCATTTTGAAATTATTGCACAGTTTACAGATGTAGTCAATAAATAAAACAAAAATATTACATATTGATATTCTAATAACATTTAAAAATTCTATATTTTGCTTAAAATTTTCCTCAGTGTAATATTTATTTCTCATGTTTTTAATATATGTGAAATAAATGTTATAAATAAAAAATATTTTTTACAGTATAATAATGAAATGATCAAAATTACTAATTACAACAATTTGAATTATAACATCGTAACAATATTTATAAAGCTTTTTGGTAAATGGTATGAGGGTTAACAATATTATGTCTTGGCTTTGAAAAAATAACATAAATGACTTTTTATCTTCATTCACAAAGGTACTCTCTAAAACCAGTGACAACAGCAGAAACTCTACTAAAGAAAATAGAACCAATTTATGCTGAAAGCATTTACAAATTAATGTTTTATGTATCATGTTAACATGAAAAATAAAAATTTAATTAAAAATATAACTAAATAAATAATAAAGAAGAAACTTACTTTGTAAGATTGTTTTTGTGACCTAGGAACAATCCTAAAGATTAAAAATGACAACATTAAAAGTATGTTTTACTTTAAAACATGTTTCTTGCCTATTAGTAAATGATTAGAAGTAACGAGTTCAAGTAAAAATAATCATTTCTAATAATCTAATAATCATTTGTAGCAAGAGACACCAACGAGAAAGTAAGCAAAGTTGTCTATCAACACAAAGCCTCACAACTATAACATCACTATAATAACACAATAAAACAAAATAAAATTATACACATAATGACTTACAAGTGAATCAACACCGCACTAGAGGTTGAAACAGAACACAAACACACATATAATGTCTAAAGGGTGAGCCAACACGACACCAGAGGTCAACACAGAACATAAACACATATATATTGACTTATGAGTGAGCCAACATACACATAATCACTTACCTAGCCAATGCTGCATTATTTTTAAACTACCATCATTCTCAGCCAAGTTAACTTGTTGTTTCATGTTGGTTCAAGACACTAACATCTTCCACTCCAGTCAATGAATTGTCAGTACTTATTTGTTAACTGACTTTAATAACTTGAGATTTATTGCAATGACTTTTTTGTACATAATATTCTAAAAAAGTATAAGCATGTTTGAGGTATATAGTAAATACAAAATTTGTGCTTAACAAGCTATTGAACTTTAATTTATTTAAAAAATAAAAACAATAAACACATGATTTATAAATGCTTAGTTTTAATGCATTAATATTTATATATACAATTTATTTTTGTTATGCGTCAATGCATAACAAAAATAAATTGTAACTATTACATAAACAGTTTTTACAAAAACATTTTAAACAACAAGATAAACTATATTATATAGTTTATCTTGTTGTTTATACAGTACATATAATACTATATAGTATATACTAATTGAATTGTTTAATCTATTTATTCTCCTTTCATTTCACATAACAATTGGTTATGTTGGAGGGATGATTTCACTATATATATATTTTTAGCACCTAACATATTTACTGATGGAACATAGTCAACATGTTTTTCAAAATTTTGAAAAGCATCTGGACTATGTTCTTTTTTTTCCTAAAAGAGAAACATACTTACAATGAATAAAAAACTTAATAAGTTCAAGAAAAATTAGTGCTCAAATATTTTGACGATTCAAATACAAAACTTACCAGATACAAAATGTTTTGAGCATACTTAGACATGTTTTGCGACCTAAGTTTGTTTTAGCAAGATGAATCAGTTCTATATAAAGCATAAAGCCACGATTTTCTTCTCTTTGGATCAGGAAACAAAATATAAAAAATCAAGTTCGGATGACTATTAACATTAAGGGAACAATCAAAAACACATTTCTCCATTTTCAAGCGCTTTGTTTGCCCCATACCATAATGGTAGCCGTTTAGTTAGTTAAAATGACGTCACGTTCGCCGCAAGAATAGCCTCTTTCTTTTGAGAAAAGGCTACTTTCTTCCTGTCTCCTCCTCTATTTTCAGGTCTGGTTGTTCCATGTTCATTCCAGTGTCTTGCAATTCTTAAAACTCTATCAGGAATAAATTAATATAATATTAATTTTTTCTCACTAATTTTTTTTTAACAAAATATACATTCTATTTCTGAATTAAAAGTAAAGTAATTTTATACTTACACAATACTGAACAAAATGAAGCTTGGCAAACTCGTACTTTAATTCCCTCGCATCATAAAAAGTACTCAATACTCATAGTTCTTAACTTTTTTCGATTATTGTATTTCACTCTGACTCTTTTAACATTGATTATATTAAGCATTGACAATATGGTAGCATCTTGTGATACTTTACTTGCAATACTATAAAATTCTGTATGATGCTATAAACACAAACTATGCCAATTATTCTTACATTGTGTATATTAAAACTTTAAACTTATAACTGAATTATGAATTTCAACATACGAAGATCGATAAAACCAAAAAAACTCACTTTGCAGTAACCTGAAACATGATTACATGATAAAGTAGGAATTTTTCCTCGACTTGAGTGTCTAAATAACTTTTTTTTCTCTCTTGCAGAATATTGTTTTTTTCTTTTTCGTGATTTTAACGTTAACACAACACTTTCATCTAAGCCATCCAAATCAGCCATCTTTATAATTATTATTTAATAAGCTTACTGCGCTTGCGTCGAGTAACTTTATATAAGCACGGATTGGTCAAAAAAATAAACAGCACATTGAAAATAAACGAAAAAAATTATACCACGTTTTGAAAATAAATTATTTTTAGAGCCTAAATTTAAAAAAAAAAATTATGCCTAATTAATTAGTTACAAATATGACTTGAAAGGATTTAATTTTCTCTTCAAAATTAGTCGCTTAACGCAGTTTTTTTGAAATTGGCGCTTACCGCGTTTAGAAAATAAACTCTTCAAATGATATTTCTACTTAACCACTTTCCATTAAGTAGACATATTCAATCAGCCGGGAATAACATGATAGAGGATTAAGGTTAGAAGAATTTGATAATATTTTATTGTTGTGTAAAGTGATAATATTCCGAATATTTGGAAGACAATTATTGCTAAATTTAGGTTATTTCGGTAAACCAGTTTATGGAACTTATGATTTTTTGGGAGGCTTATATCGATTATATTTAGGAAAAGTTTGGTTCTGTTTGTTTTAAAGGTAATTGAAATTGAAAACGGAGGGTTAAACTAAACAATCTTTTGTGGTCGTGATTTTGCAACTTTTTTAAGATTGTTGGGAAGGGCAGTAATGTATTCTTTAAATTAAAACTAAAGCTAGAACATGTTATTTGCACTTTTACAACTCATTTATATTTTTCGCAAAAATTATCATTTAAAAAATGTAGTTTTTATTGTATCATTTAACTTCCATAAAAAGTCAAGGTTTATTAAAAGTGTTACTAAGTCTACTAAAGCTCGCTCTAATTACATTAATGTTAGCTCAAGGTAAGTTCCATTTAAAGTTTGGTGTTATATTTAAACGATCTATTTGAGTAATTTGAATAATAAAAACTTGAATATCATTGACTGGTTAGAACGTCTTGCTATGAGCATTCATTGGCGTTAAAGACCACAAATAGAATTTAGCCAATAACCCTCAGTACCGATTAATCAACCCTGCTAAGCCTGAACTAGGAAGATCTCTAGATAATATTAACAAAATACTTAGAAATGCTTCTCTTGTGCTCAATGAAATAGTACAAATGTCGTTTTACCCAGTACCCAATAAAAAAAAACTTGGCCCTATGGGTTCCCATGAATCCAAAACAGGAACACACATAAGAACCAATGTGGGAGAACCGTTTTTTTTTACCGAGTAATATGGTTTCATAATATCAATGACAAAAAAAACAGCTTGCTCATAAATTCTTGGTTCCCCAATTATAGAGTATAGTAATCAGAAAAGACATCAAAACGCTTGCAAACAAAAATAATTTTAAATCAAAACTAAAAGAAATAATTTTAAATAATCAAAACCTACAAGACTTTTTATTGAGTTATATTTAATTATTGGTCTTTAATATTGTATATTATTTTTTCGTTTAAGATTTAAAAAATTGGTTCTTTAACAGATTATTTTTTTTTTTTTTTTTATATTTTCTCATTTAAATATAAAAAAGTTTTTCTTAAAATTTTTAATTATTTATATTATATTTCTTAATTCTGAATTCTTAATCGTAATAATTGAAAGCTTTTATATATAATTTCGAATATTTTTTTCGTTTGTTTGTTTTTCTATTTTAATGCCTTTAAGGTCTAAATCATTTTCAAAAATTTTAATTACCTTTAAATCGCTGTGTTCCCAGCTTTCCCCTTTGTTTTCTTTGACTCCGTCAATTCTCAGATTGTTCCGCTGTGAACAATCTTCCATTTCTCTTAGTTTGCTTCTAATTTTAATAAATGCAGAGTCGTTACTTTGTATTGCGCTTGTTGTTTTACACTTCTCTTGTGAATTAATGTCAGACTTAATTTTTTCATCTATTAGATGTTCGTGAAAATTAAGGCTCACTTTAATATCATCAACCTCTTTTTTTATTGTTTTGATCTGTTTACAATTTTCTTTATTATTTGATTCGACAATATCTAATCGCTCGTATAACATTTTTGTGCTGCTACTTATAATGTTTAACACATTCTGTTCTTGTTGTTTGATCAAGCTTTCAGTTTCTTTTTTAAACTTCTTAGACATTTTTTTCATCATTTTCTCGATTGTAACTGCCATAATAAATATATCGAGGCATGGCCTACTATAATTACACGGCCTGATTTGTTGCATTTTCCGTAAAAAATTAAGAGGCCAGTTTTTTTACGGCTTATTTTCTATTATAAGACAACTAACAATATTTAATAATTAAAATAATGTGATTATTACAATTATTATATCAAAGTTTGGTTTATATTTTCATATTCATGTAGTATATATTTCTGATTATATTCTGACTGATTGTCTGTTTCATTATAATCCATTAGAGAGTGGAATAATAAAATAGACTTACAGACAGTCTACTTGGTATATTGTATACAGTCGAACTGCTTTTTTTTATGCAATGTTATTCAAGTGGAGATAACTTCAATTATAAATGTAAGAAATCTCAATATTATTGTAGTTTTTGAAATTTTTTTTAGTTATAAAAATGGTTAACAAATGTGTTGTCACAAACTGTAAAACTGGTTACTCTACTGGTCCAAAAAAGTCTACATTTCATTTTCCTGAAGAAAGCAGTTTGCGAGAACGATGGATATATTTTGTCAATAGAAAAGATTGGCTTCCATCTAAATACTCTGCTATTTGTATTGATCATTTCGAAGATAAATTTATTAAATATGGGAAAAGATGCACCATGAAATGGGATCTCCAACCTGTTCCAACTATTCACACAGATAAAAAAAGTAGTTCATCAACTTTAAGGGTGCCAAAGTTGCCTAGAAAAGAACCAACTTTAAGATACTTGGGAAAAGATGAGTTCAGTGATTTTCAAAATATTGATAAAATAATTAGTCTTAATTCGTTAAAAGAACAGCATTGCCCACCAGGATTTACATTTAAGAAACTTCATGATAGTGTTGTTTTCTATAAACTCTGTTTTGATGAAATATCAGGTATACCAACTGTGTTTGAGTCAATAACAGTTAATAAAGATCTTAATGTTTCATTGTCGTATAAAGGATATCATATTTCTTTACCTGAATGGTTTCGCAGTGGTCATAATTGCAAATTAACAAACTGTAGTATGATAGAAAATTTTCCTGCCCATATTCGAAATAAAGCTAATGCTTTTAATTCAATTTTGACAGAGCTAAATGAAATAAGATACTATTCTCCACAAGGCAGACCTCCATATTCTGCTTCCGTTATACGATATGCATTAATTTTACGTCACACTTCAGCACAGTCATATAAGTTGTTGTTAGAACAATTACCCTTACCATCTTTTAGTTTATTAAGAAAAATTCAAAGTGGTGATATAAATGCATTTAAGGCTATAAAAGTTTGGTTACAAAAAAATTGTGTATCAAGTGACTGTGTGCTTCTTGTGGATGAAATGTATTTGCAAAAAGCAGCCCAATATCAAAGTGGGAAATATGTTGGTGAAGATTCAGAAAGTAATCTTTATAAAGGTATTGTTGTTTTTATGATTGTTGGGCTTCAAAAATCTATTCCTTATGTTGTGAGGTCATCACCTGAAGTGTATATAACAGGTTCATGGTTAAAAAAAGAAATTGATGAATGCATTATCTCATTGCACCAATCTGGATTTAAAGTAAGAGCTGTTGTTGCAGATAATCATTCTACCAATGTTAGTGCATTTTCAGAGTTTCATAAAGCATACAATGGAGATGGAAAGTTATTTATATGTCATCCAGTTTACAATGGAGTATTAAAAACATACTTGTTGTTCGATATAATCCATTTAATAAAAAATGTTAGAAATAACTTGTTAAATGCAAAAAAATATGTTTTTCCTTCTTTTTCATTTGATTTGTTTAAAGACAAAGTTGAAGTTCCTGCTGGTTACATAGCATGGAGTTTATTTCATAATATCTATGAAAAAGATCAGTTATTAAACGGCAACTTAAAAAAAGCGAGAAAAATCAATTATCAGGTCACTCATCCTGGAAATAACAAACAAGATGTCAACCTTGCATTGGCAATATTTGATGAAACAACTACAGCTGCAATACTAAGTTATTTTCCTGAAAGAAATGATGCAGCACAATTTTTATCATTGTTTCATAAGTTGTTCATCACACTTAATTCAAAGCAGAAATTTAATACATCCAATCAACTTGGCAATGCTGCCGTGAAGGGTGATAACAAGCCCACATTTTATAAAGAAATTGCAAATTGGATTGATATTTGGTCAAAATGTGATTATTTCACATTTTCCAAACAAACTTCTCTTGCTCTTATTACAACATTACGGGCAACTGCATCTCTTATCGATGATTTGCTTGAAGAAGACTATACATATGTTCTTACTTCCAGGTTACAAAGTGATCCTTTGGAGCTACGTTTTAGTAAGTATAGACAAATGAGTGGTGGCAGATTTCTAGTGAGTCTTTTAGAAGTATGCAATAGTGAAAAAATTTTGGCAGTAAGAAGTCTTCTAAAGGAAGATATTAATTTCTGGGAAGAAAATATTTATCAGACATTTGATAATTCTAGTTTAGAAAATATTATGCAAGAAATTGATTTGTTGTCTACAGAGATTTTAGAGTGTCAGCTTTCTGAAGATAGCATGGAAGTCGCTGTTACAATAGCAGGGTATGTCGCAAAAAAGTTGAAAAAAAAATTTGGATGTCATACTTGTAATCAAAAAATGGTATCTACAGACCAAGATATTCTTAATAATGAATACTTGAAAATATTATCCAGAGGTGGACTTATATGTCCAAGTCAACCTCTGTCTGATTATATTTGTCATCTTTTTAGTATTTTAGATGTCATATCTCCTATTTTAATCAAACATTGCAGTTATTCTTTTTCAATTAAAAGTTTTGCAGAACAAATTTTTAAAAACTATTACAGCAGTGTTGGTTTTACTTGTGACAATCACCAAGAGTTGGGTATAAAATATGGATCTCGTATCGTTATAAATATCTTTTATAACAATTTGCAAAAAGAAACAACTGATTCAGTAAGAAAAGATCAGGTGAAACAATTTAAAAAAAGACAGAGAACCAATAATAATTCTTTTATACTGTTTGATTCAATTATAATAAAAACAATATAACAAACCTTTGATTTTATTTCCACTAAAGATTTGTAGATGGTCTTTGCAACATGTAATGTTATTTTAAGTACCATGTTTATATATAGCTATCTGAAAGCCTATTTCAGTATTCTGTTTTACTGGAATAAACTGAAGCAGGCAATCAGTTAGCGAAAAATCCAGTATAACATAATGTAACTACACCAAGAAAATCCGAGTCATTTTTTCCAATTTTAATAAAATATCTATAAAACTTTCACAATACTAACAGAAGAATTCAAGCTTTCAAACGTTAGCCGTAAAAAAACTGGCCTCTTAATTTTTTACGGAAAATGCAACAAATCAGGCCGTGTAATTATAGTAGGCCATGATCGAGGTAAATAAATAAAATAATAAAACAATAATATTTTATATTTAATAATAAAATAATATTTTATATTTAATAAATAAATAATATAATAAGATTTTATCTTCTTCAGGTTCTCCGGTCTCGTAACTACTACAAATAATAAAATGTATTTGTATTCAATGTTTTTAAATATTTTATCGGAAATTACCATTAATTGCAAATGGTTGATTGACAAAAATAAATGAATATAATATAAAATAAATATAGTTTAAAAAAAATATATTATACAAAAGTACATTATTATCATAAAAACTATTGTATATTTTGTTTAACATATTTTTTTCTAGAATTTTCGAATATTGTGGAGAGAACAGAGCGATAATTACTGATTTCAGATTTTTCCCCTTCTTTAAAAATAGGAATAATTTTTGCAATTTTTAATTGTTCTATGAATACTCCTTGATGGATAGAAGCCCTAAAGATTTTAAAAATAACAACTTTAAGTTGTTCAAAGCAATCTATAACCACGTTTCCATTAATTTGATCTGCTCCAATTGCTTTATTTTTTTAAACAGATTTGAAGGCTCTTTCAAACTCATTAAACATTAATTCGGAAGATAAATCATCTGAACAAATGCAATTATCCAGGGATTCTGAATAATCAGTGAACAAAGACTTAGGGATTTTTTCAGATAGTATTGGTCCTATATGAGTGAAATATTTGTTAAATTCTTGAGCTATGGTTTTTGCTTTATATAAACTTTTGTTATCGACTCTTTGTGGCAGAAAACCAGAGCATAATTTTTTTTGGCCAATGATTTCTTTCATTATTTGCCACATGCGCTTTGTGCCGTTTTTAAATGTATTGAATAATTGGGAGTAATAATTTTTCAGGTTATTGCGAATTTTTTCAAATAGGTTTTTGTAGTTCTTATAAATTTTTTTGCTTGAAACTGTTTTTGTTTTTGAAAAACTTGTTTATAACTTTTGTTTTATTCTGGATGATTTTTTAAAACCTTAAGTAATTCAGTGTGTAATTTTTTTTTTTTACTATTAGGAAATTAACTTCATAAACATAAAAAAATTTCTTAAAAAAAGTTTTATAAATATTATTTGCGTTATCATTAAAATTTACGTTTTTCCAATGCAGTAATGGTAGTTAGTCTTTAAATAATTTAATATTAGTCTCATTATAAATGCGTTTAAACGCATTTATAATGAGATTAAAAATTATGAGAAAACGTTTTCTCATAATTTTTTTTATATTAATGTTTCTTTCTGGGTTTGTTTTATTAAGTTTCAGGAATATAGGAAAATGATTTGATGATATCAGTTTTTATGATACCTAATTGTATATTATTATTGAAAGTATGAGTAGTTGTAATATTATCTATAATACCCAGTGGGCACGAGAACGTTTTGCGAACGTTTTTTAATGGTCCCGTAAAAACGTTTTTTAATGGTTTTTAAAATGTCCATATGAAACGGTGAGCGGACGTTTTTTTAAAAACGTTTTGTGAATGTTTTTTAATAGACCTAAAAAAAACGTTTTTTATTGGCTTTTTGAACGTCCATTTTAAGCGGTGAACTGATAACGTTATTTATTGGTTTTTATTACGTCTAAATAAAACGTTTTGTCGTTTTTAACATTTTTCTAAGAACCTTTTTTTAAAGTATTAGTTATTTAAGTAAAAAACTTATGTTGTACAGAAAAAAAAACCTTTTCACAAATGAAAATTTAGGTCTAACAGTCTAGATCCGGATAAATAACTAAAAGCTTTAACATTTTGTGTTTATTTACAATTTAAGCATACAAAAATATAATATAGTAGTTTTTTTTGCTATTCTATTAAGCTATTTATTCAATTATTCTCTTTAAACAATCGTCTTTGAACTTATCGACCAAATCGGATTTTGCTGTATGTGACATTAATGTTCCTAAAAAAGAAAAATACCATAGAAATCTTTCATGTATTTCACTAGCATGTAAAAAAAATCCATCAAAATGTAAATTATAATAATAAGAAATAAGTAATAGAAAATATCACACCGTATATTAAAGGACAAATATAAAAAATGTATGTGTGTGTGTGTGTGTATTGTGTTGATTAATGATTAAAATAGTAGCAAATTAAGAAATCATATATAGCCGGCTTTACATGATTTCTTAATTTGCTATTATTTTAACCATTAATCAACACAACACACGCATATTTTGTATAGCCTATACACACACATTTTGTTTAGCCTATACTATAGGATATACAAAAAGATATACTATATCTTTTTGTGCCTTAATATTTTACTACAAACTTTTTTATTTAAGCTGAAAGATGTGTAAAATTTTGTTTAAATTTAAAAAACTTTTTTTTTAGTAAAATTGTGTTTATCCTAAAGTATATATACTTAAGCATGAACACAATTTTACTAAAAAAAAAGTTTATAAAAAAGTATATAATATAATTATATCATATTTCAAGGAGAAAATAATCAATTATGTTATAATTTATTTTATGTTTGAATAATACCAAAATTACATTTAGTAAATCATTTACTAGTAAGTTGTTACTATGTAATAATTATTTTGTGACATAACATAAATTATGTTGCTTCGCTTATATTATTTTTTTTTATTATTAAAACTTCTCCAAACGGAAACTGTTTATTTAATGCTTGTTCTATATCATTAATTGGCAACGAATCTTTGTCAGAATACCTTAAATGCCTTACCAGTATCGAACTATATACAAATGTAGGTTTTTTTTTAAACCATCCAATTATTTTTTCTCAAACTGATGTTACCAAATCTCGAAGAATTGATGAAAACACAGCTTTTTCTATTATTATTTCCCAAAAAGCATATAATTATTTTTGTAAAAATAATAGAACACTAAGTGTCATATCAGAATCTATTAATATTGCAACAAATTATTTTTATTCCTCGTTTCTTACTTTGTGTGCTCTCTCAAGTGTTGTTGGAATACCAATTGAATCATATTATCCTATAGAAAAAGATAGAAAAGAAATAGAAAAAACTGGTAATGAAATATTTTTCAATTGTACTGTTAGACTACATGTTAAACATTCTTTAACCACATCTGTAAAAAAAATACACATTTCGTTGCTCTTCAGTTATTGCAGGTTTTAAACAGACCTCTAATACATTTATAAACAAAGATCACTTTGTTCCTTTAATATCTTTAAAATGTATTCCTAAAAAATACCAAGTTCCTAATATATTTGCACCTAAAGTAGTAAAATTACCTGAAATTAATCAACTTACTTCTTCGAAATCTAGTATCCTGTTTCCTAATTCTACTCAGGAAACAGATATTTTAGATTCAGTTAAAATTCTTTCAACTTTTAAAAAAAGAAAACAACTCACAATTGATCAATTCACTATTAAGTCACCTTTTCCTACAAACAAAAAAATTTGTGTTGTATCTTCGCCAATCAAATTAAAAAGTTCTTCCAAATTATCGATTGCAGAATGTACTTCAAAATATATCCATTCACTGAGTAAAGCAAATTTAAACTCTAAAAGTAGTTCTTCTGCTTTTGGAAATAAATGTGAACTATTACAAAACAATTTCAATCTCCAAACTTTGATGCTTTTGCATCGCATGAAAAAATAAATTTGTTACATCTTGCTTTACAGCGACTAAGATCAGACATTGAACACAGTCATGGTGCTTGGTATAGTGAGGCAGTTGTATTGGCAGCTAGTGTTGGTGTTTATGAGCACAAGCCCCGTACAATAGGAAAACAGCTTAATCGAAATAATTGTCCTAGTGAATCTATTAATGAGTATTACAAGAAAGTTATTACAATTCCTTTTCTTGACCATTTATCATCCCAGATTTAATTACATTTTTCTAATAAAAACATTGCTGTTTGTAATGGATTCTTTGCAATGCCAACTAACGTTTTAAATGCTGCTGAATGGAGAAGCAACTTTCTTCTTTTTTCAAATGAGTATGAGGATGAACTTCCAGAACCACGGTATATCATGACTGAATTGAACATGTGGGAAGCTTATTGGCGTAGTTTTAAAAATTCCCTTCCAACTACTCTGACCAAACTCCTTCCCTTTATTGATAGAATAACTTTTCCTAATATATTTACCTTAATTCAAATTCTTGCAACTATTCCAGTAACAACATGCACTTGCGAAAGATCAATCTCTGTTATTCGTCATTTAAAAACCTATTTACGTAACACAATGTCACAGAATAGATTTAATAGTCTTGCTTTAATGCACGTTCACCAAGATATCAGCATTGATGTAAATGAAGTGATTGATTGTTTTGCTAGGAAAAATCCTCGTAGAATGAAACTTGTAGATATTTTAAATTCTGATCCAATTTAAACTGTTTTATTTAATAATGTAATATAAATATATTATTTAAAAACTTTGGCATATAAAATTCGCCGAATGGTGCACACACGAGCAGTGAACGCCTGAAGGAAGAAACGAAGTACATTAGAATAAAGGAGAATTGTTTATTAGACAAAGCATATTTTGACAGTTGTCAAGACAAAAATAAAGATTAATAGAGGAGTATTTAAAAATAAATAAGACAGGCTATACAACCAAAACAGTACTCAAACAATAATAACAATAAAAAAATTAAAAAATAAAAATAAATAATAAAAAAATATATATATAAAAAAAAAAAAAAAAAAAAAATAAAAAAAAATTGTTTTATAAATACCAATATGAAATAAAATATACAAGAAATACATAACCAGTCAAAAATTTGTAAAACAAAAAACCATTCAACAAATTAAAAATATGCTAACAACAATGAAAAGACTAATAATGAAAAAACAAAAAAAAACAAAAAAAAAAACAAAAAAAAAACATTAATGCTAACGTGTAAACATAATTAGTGTAGTGATTAAGTAATAAACATCTCCTCAGAGTCGCGTCTATTATTACTGGCGTTTCGATGAGGATCAGCATTTATAACTAGTTTATCCCGTCAGACAAACGTCATCGCCACTTATACTTTACCCCGCGACTTACGCCTATTCCATTCTACAGTAAAAAAGGACTCACTACAAATAGCCAAAACCCAACCAACCCCAAATTTGTAAAGCATCAATATTTTTTTTGATGATATGATATAAAAAGTATAGATTTACTGAACAAACAAAAATAAAACACAACTAAATAAAACACTTACCGTACCACCAAAAGAAAACATGAAAACAAAATAAATTAAAATTCTAATAGAAACATAAAAATATTAATCAATTTATTTTAAGAAATAAAACCAAATAGGTATTATTAGCATAAACAAGCCCAAGATATTCAGAAAGCAGTATACCTCATTAAATTTTTTTTTTTTTTTTTTTTTTTTTATAAACAAAACAATACCCTTAAATAAACTCTAACGCTGTTATAGATACCTCATTCGAAATATGATAACCAATCAAAAGTGTAGGAAAATGAGTAACCCGCGAAACCCAAAATCATAACAATAATAGAATAATATATCATAGCGAAAAAGAACGTTGCACAAAAACCTTAAAAATGTAAGCGCCATATATAAAACATTAAATGAAGGATATAAAAATATTCTCTGAATAACAATAAAGATGAAAATTGTGCGTGTGAAAATTAAAACAAAGCTGAGTAATGAATGCAAGATAATATAACATGAAAGTTTCTGTAAACAGTAATATTATGCAAATCAGGAGATAAGTAATATATTAATAAATATAGCAATAAGACTAACTATATATTGTAATAAAACCAGATAATTTTAAGCCAAATGAGTGGTTAAAAAATTAGTTGTGGGTAATATAACAATGATATAAATCGTGATATAAAAACGATGTAGAAAGTGGGAAAAAAAATTGTTAAAAAGTGAAGTTTTCTCTACGGTCCGAACTAAAAGAAACTTTGAGAAATCTTTACAAAATTGTTTCTACAGACATATTAACAAAGAGGTCTATATGAAAATTATACATTTCTAGAAAGATAAATCTTTCAGCATTTAGGATATAATTACAGCAATTATTATAAATAAAAAATGTTTGATAAAACAACGATTACAAAAAGTATATAAATTTGACCAAAATACAGCCACTATGACCAAATTTCAACCAAGCGTATGCGGAATGAACCTAATTACAGCCAATATAAATAACAAGCTTTTTATAATACTTTTATGGGTTGGCATTTAAAATATTTTAAAATTAATTGAATTACTAAATATTGAACCAATAATTTTTTTGATGTGATCTTAAACATCAGTTAGAAAATGATTGCTTAACTTAATACTAAGCATTCATCAACAAATAAACTTAGTAAGGATGCCTAAATCTAAAAAAAATAAGTTTTCAGGACATGATTTTAAAACTATTCAAAAATGATTTTGAAACTATTTTAAAAGATTTGCATAGAATATAATATTCACATTAAAAAAAAAAAGAATTCAGTGAACTCTATAAAAGACTTTTTTAAACACTAAGAACAAAAATTCATAACAACATGATCAAATTACACATTGCTTTTTTATACTTTTATTGGTTCATTTTTATAGCAACGGTTTTTTTCTAGGATTATCTTTTGACAATACCGTTGCTTCCTTTATTTTTAAGTTTTGTAGTCTTTTCAATTTACGCATTTCTTTTTCCTTTTCATTTTGAGCTTGTTTTTGCTTCTGCTTTAACTGTGACTCATATGCTTCCTTAGAAGTAAGCACAAAAAACTTGTCTGCATTCTTAGCTTTTTTGCTCTTTGTAAAATTTGGATAAGAATATGGCAAAATGTCATTATCTCCATCTCCTGGATAAGATGAATTTTTAAAGGGGAAATTTGGGGCAAAAGATCTAGTTTTTGCAAAATCAGAAGCTAAAAGAGTTGAAACTGTAAAATCAACTTCATGCTGATCAATAGGCTGTTCAATTTCAGAGTAAGACATAATCCTAAAGCTGTCTTGAAACTTACTAGTAGCTTTATTACTTGCAGCTTTTAGTT
The DNA here is from genome assembly GCF_022113875.1 of Hydra vulgaris. Classification (NCBI taxonomy): domain Eukaryota; kingdom Metazoa; phylum Cnidaria; class Hydrozoa; order Anthoathecata; family Hydridae; genus Hydra; species Hydra vulgaris. The sequence goes on along the minus strand of NC_061163.1, from coordinate 6,259,050 downwards.
CTATAGTTTTCATATTTAGTTCCACTAAATCATCATTCCTATGTTCTACTACGGTTATTGGTTCAGCTAAATAGTCGTGATCGTTTGCTACAGCAAATCTTGGGTTGGTAATTAGATGTTGTTCCAACTCAATATCTGGTAAAAGTACTTTTGTGCTGTCTGTTGTTTGCTTAATCTGCTTAACTATTGTTTTATTATCAACTGTTTTAATTTGATCAAAGAGATTAGTCATTAACCTGTCTTCAGAATACACATAGTTTGGCAAGTAAGCTTCAGCTGGAATAATTGAAGGATTATATGGAAAGATTCCACATGATTTAAAGCCAGATTCAATATTAGCTTTTGTCATACTTTTATTCCAGGCTTTGGTTAAAAGTCCTGTAAAATTGGCCTTGTTTATTATAATCTCAGGGTGATTAGACATCATATCCTGGGCTGCTTTATTATATGAAACTTTGAATGGCTTAAATACAGTTCGATCACAAGGTTGAAGCCAATTGCTTGTATGAGCAGGTAATTCAACAATTTCAATTCGGTTTTGTATGGCCATATCTATTAACTCTACGAAATTATGGGAATCGTGGCCATCTAAAATTAAAACTTGTGGACGTTGTGGTCCAATGTTTTTTAAAAATGTAAGCTCAAACCATAGTTTTGCAATCCCTTGTTTAGTCCATCCAGATTCACTTGGACTCCAGTTGGTTCCTTCAGGGGCATCTAGAACTTGAAAACTTTGAAGGGATTTTACTGTCTTTCCTTTTGGAATCACATGAGGTGGTAAGGCTCTTCCTGCTGCATTCACACAAACAATTAAAGTAATCATTTCTCGATTTCCACTTGTTCTCATATGTAAATATTTTGTACCTTTTGCAGCAACTATTTTGTGCCCCTTAAAGTCTAGCTGCAGTCCTGTCTCATCCATGTTCCATATTACTTCAGGCTGACAGTCTTTAATGACTTCTTTAAGTGCAGTAAAATAATTTGCCACCTTTATCAGATTCATGCATTGATGACGAACTGATGCTGTTGATTCTGGTTGTCGAAGAGTTACTTTTTTGTTATGTCGATTGTTAAGTAGTCGCCACCATTTATTAGATGGTTTGCCATTCTTAAAAGAATATCCATATTTTTTGGCAAGCTTGCCAGCATATACCAAGAATTGTTCGTTTCCAAAACCAATGCCCATCCTAGCTCTGTTGTCTGCAAAATCTAGTAACTTTTTTTCAAGATCAAGCGGTATTAAACTTTTTCTTCCTGCTTTTGCACCAATCTCAACTTTTCCATTTATCCTGCTCTGCAAAGTTGCTCGGGGTACTTTAAAAAATTTAGCAGCAGCTCTAACAGACATTTTAGGTGAACTAATAACACTGTTTATAGCTTCAAGTAACACTTCCTTTTTATATTTCATATATTTACCTCGAGTTGGATGACATTGTTTCTTATTATAAATTTTATTTTTATTATCAGCCATTCTAAAATGAAAACTTTATATTATAAATTATTAAAATTTTCAATTAAAGATTATTTTTTAATATAATTTCATTTATAAGTAATAGTTTACATGAAACAATATAATATCTTTCAACTATTTAGACTTTTGTTTATTTTTAAGTCATCATCCTCAAATTTTAAAAATATTATATAAATATTTAAGTAAATAAATGCAAATATTTAAGATTGATAACTTTTAGGACATAAATGTAACATAAAGTACTTATATTAAAAGAATAAAATCTAATAATATAAATATCATACAAGTATGAGTTACTTTTAGACACTCGTGAACCTAATTTCGGCCTTGGCCGGAATAAGGTTTATACCTGGCCGGATTTTGGTCTTTTACCAGGTGCAATTAATTAAGAAATACAATCTATAGTAATGACTCAACATAATTATAAAGCTAAAATTGTCTTTTTAAGAAATATATTTATAGTTTAAAATAATTAATATTTCGTTAAGTAATAAATACTTAATATTTATAAGCTTCAAACTGGATGCTTACATGATATTTTAAATATAAAGTAGTACTTTTTTGAGATAAATATTTTTTATGATGTTACTTCTATTATAAACAGCCGCCAACTATAACAATGCTTTTTTTTTATTGGCTGAATTCATACCAGTCTCAAAAAAGTAGCATTTACAAACATAAAGCAGAAAACAAGACAGAAATAATAAATTTAAAATGTGACTGGAATTTGGTCACTGGCTCGAATTCGGTCAGTTTACCCTAAATCAAAATTTCCGAAAAATAAAGTTTTCTCTACGGTCCGAATTAAATGACCATAACAAAATAACAAGAAAAAACATACTTCATAAAAACATGTCGAAAGCCGCTTGTTTATAAGAATCGCTCTTATACTTATATGTATATGCATATGAATCCTTTAATGAAAAATTCGATCACGCATATAGATAACATAAAAATCTGTATCTACTTTTCAACAACATATCTGTTAAAAGAAAATATTATCTAAATAAGGAAGAGTTCAAACAAAGATAGCTTATCTATAAAAAAACAAAAAGCATGCAAAAGATGTAAACAGGCTGTATGTGCATAAGGATATGGATAATAGGAGAAGCTCTCGTTATGCACAGAAAGTTTAATGGGAACTGAAAATCTGACTTAGTAAAAGTTTGAGTTATCAGAGTCTGTTATTACATTTTTATTTATATTTTTGGGGAATATCCTTGGAAAATAAATTGCTCCAGAATATCATGAAACTCAGAATATCATGAAACTCAGAATATTTATTTTATCACTGTTACATAATTTTGTTTATAAAAAGTGTTATATAATGTTATTAAATCTATTCACTATTATTGATGTATTTAGTGTAAAAGTTTATTATTATTGTTATTATTTTTGTTACAATTTATAAATAATTATTGTGTATAATTATATACTTTAAGTATATTATGTGCATAAATTTATTATATCATAGTATTAATTGTTTTTAGTAGTGAGTTTTAATACAGTTGTGTTATAATTGCAATATAATGGGCATGACACAGGTGTTTTTAGAAGTTAAACTAGATGGTTATTTTTTATATTTTCAAGTTTCTGTTTAAAGATCATATTAGAAGCAAATTTTGAGTTTCATTGAAACTAGATTTTTATTAACAGTTTTTTTTATCAGTTCTTCATTTTGTAACTATTTAATATTTTATTTTAGTTTTCCTACTGTTGAAATATGGTTTTAATTTAGTAAAGTTTCATGATTTGAAATTTACTTTATTGGTCATAAGCTAACAGTTTAGAAAAAAGAAATTTAGCACAGTTAGGGTAAGAAATTTGTTTACTTTTAGCATTTCAAAACTGGGTTTTACTGTTCAATTCTTATGCTATTCCTAGTTTATGTTATATGTCATACGAATAATAAACAAATTGTGTGTTCATTGTTTAGGGTCATGAAATTATTGTATCATTATTGATTGACTCTTGATATAACGGTCGATCACTGCCAATATATAGTTGCTGCATTACTTTGCATACAAAATATTTTTATGTACACAAAATTACTTTTGCACTGTACTCTAATAAATAGGACGGTCAGAAATTTTTCTAAAATCTAATAAACGAGGGGGGGGGGGGGGTTCTTAATAAACCGAAGGGTCGGAATTTTAAAAAGCTTAAAATAGTTTTTTTGGTTGGTTGTTTATACTTTCATCTATTATTGAGAGAAATATTTTTCTCAAAGTAAAAAAATAGCAAAAATATTTTATATTGTTTCAAATTATTATTCGGGGGGAGGGGGGGAGGGGGGAGGGGGATCCTAATAAGCTCCGGGAGGTCGGAAAAAAATTAATAAACGTCCCTTTCCGTTTTTTTGGCAGGCGAGAGTAATTATTTTTATTATCATTGTTTTATTAGTGGTAACCCTGTTATTGAATTGTTATTGATATAAAGTTGATTACTGCTAATAAAATAAAGTCGCTGCATTATTTTGCATACAAAGTATTATCATGAATATAAAATTGATATGTTTATAAGAATTGTAACCTTTCTGATCTGATTATTTAATCAAAATACGGGTAATTTAAAGGGTATAAAAAAAGAGGTTAAAAATTTTTAAAAAAGTTTATGAAAAATATAGTCAAACTACGTACGTATTCGTTGCCTTGAACACCTCTTAAACAAAGTTGTGCGCTTTTGGATGACCCCCCTCCCTCCCTCGTACTTTATAAAAACCTTTTTTACGACCAACCCCTTTCATACAACGCGCGCGCGGGAGGGGATTAATTTTTTTTTTTTTAATTTTTTTTAAGTGTAATTTATTTCGCCGTTAAAGAATGTTTACATTGCATATACATATATCAAAATTAATGGCAGGAGCAAGAAGAAGGCACATTTTGCCTTATCGCCGAGCCCCACATATAAAAAAAAAAACTCTACATAACCGTAACATACAAATGTATATAATATAAATATATAAAATATAGGTCAGAATTAAAACAGAAAATAACTGAGAAAATTAAGAAATTCAAAATAGCAAATAACTAAGAATTATCGAAATGCTAGCAACCGCTAAAATGTTTTAAAATCATTTAAACAAAAAGTTTTAAATAAGAATAAAATTTCATAATTAACATTATCACAAGATGAATTTTTAACATCATTACTTAAATTTGATTGATATAAATAAATTTGTTTTTATTTGATTAAATTTCAAAAGAAACATTTGAAGTCAGATAAATTAAGATCCCTGAGTAGTAATAATTGTTTTGATACATTTTTAAATTGTTCTAATGTAGTCTTGATTTTGTTGACAATCTCTGGGAGTTTTTTCCACAGATAAGGTCCGCGATATTTAATTGAAAAGAAGGTTAATTTTAAATTATACTTGAGAAGAACAAAGTTGTTATCAGAAAACTTATATATATATATATATATATATATATATATATATATATATATATATATATATATATATATATATATATATATATATATATATATATATATATATATATATATATATATATATATATATATATATATATATATATATATATATACAGTATTTATGAAAGACAATACATCTTTTTAAGAGTTATCATAGAACTAATGAATGTATAATTTATTTTTAAAAAGTTTCTTTTCAGTCGTATGAATTCGTAGCTAAACTTGAAAACACGCCATATTTAAATAAAGTTGCACATGCGCATTGCGGCGTTTTCGGCTTAGAAAAAACGTTTTCTAAATGTTTTATAAAGGTCCTGTAAAATACGAAATTATTTGATAGAAAAAAACATTAAAACGTTTTCTGAACGTTTTACTTATACAAACGTCCTTCAAGCAACCATTAAACGTTGACAAAACGTTTGCAAAACGTAATTGTGCCAACTGGGTAGTTGCTGTGTTTATTGTTACTCTAGTGAGTAGATTTATTAAAGTAACTGATCCTGTTTCAAAAAGTTCATCATAAAAATTCTTAATTTTATGGTTGTCATTATAAAGAATACAGTTTGTGTTTAAGTCTCCGACTTTCTTTTTTATCATTGGTTTCTTTTCTAATGATTTGTTGTAAGAACATGATCAGGTTTTCACTCACGCCGTCAGGTGGTCGATAAAAACAGCTTAGCAAACTGTTTTTAGTTTGATTGTTTGTAATTTCAATAGTTACAATTTCTTTATCGCAGTCAAAAACGCTCAAATCGTTCCTAAAACAATACTAGAATCCAAGTTTCAGTTAAACAAATTTTATTAAAAATGTGTTTAGTTTTTTCTAATAAATTTAAAAGTTTTTCAAAATTGCATTTTAAACACTTTATACTGAGGTGGAGAATTACAAATTAATTATTATTTTTTTCGCGAGAAATCTTAAAAAGAAACCCTTCTAGTTGGCTAGGAAAATGATACGAACAATCGGATAAAATACTGCGATAAAAATTATTTTCAAGGTCTAGGTTTTCTTCTGAAGAAAAGAGATTTGTTTCATATAAATTAAAAAAAAGGGATTCAAAGTTATAACCATAATAATAAATGGAAGAAAAAAATTTTTTTTTCATATCTTACCGTTACATTTTCACCATTTGAGCGCCTTTGTTTAACTTCCGCAAATAACTTTTTCCGAATAGTCTCATGAGAAAAGTCTTCGTTAATAAAGGAACCCGTGTCTTTTATTTGATTGAGATTCTTTCAAGATTCTTAATTTGTCATTGTATTTCTGCAGGTTAAGTACTATTGTCCTTGGTCGTCCAATTTGCAAACTAAAAAAATTCGTAGGGGGGCTAGACACCCCCCTGCGCCCCCGCCCCTATTCCTCGGGACGGTCTTGTATGTAAGTTTGCTCGAATTTTTCATCTAGTTATTTATTGTTGTTATGAATTCTCTTCTAATTCCTTTGTAAGTTCTTTAATTTTGTTTGGTTTCACGTTAATGTTTGACTCTGCTTTGTCCAATCTGTCGTTAATTATTTTTATATTAGCGCCAATAATATCAATAATTTCTCTTGCTTAAGAAACATTTCTTTAGTTTCTTTTTTGAATTTTTTAAATATTTCTTTTAACATTTTTTTTTATTTGTGTTAGTGTTACTGTCATAATATATATAGGAGATAAAATAGAAATAAATTTTTCTTTAGATTAAAGTTGTATATTTTTCCAAATGTAAACAAACAACAACAGTGAACAAAATGCTCAACTTGGTGTCCTTATTGATTTACTTAAATTCACTGAGGGCTATTCTAAGTAAATCAAGAAGGCAAGCATCATATAACAAAATAAATGTAAAAAAATGCAGAGCATTTTTTTACATTTATTTTTATAATGACCAAATCAAAAAAAATTTAAGTACTGTCCAAATGCTAAGTTTTTTTTTTAAGTTTCACTTTTTAAAACTCACTTTAAGAGGCCGAGGAGGTAATTACAGTCGAGAAGGCTTCTATATTTTTTTTAAATAAATTTGAAATAAAGGTAAAGAAAGAAGCACAAGTTGACAAATGAACTTTATTATATTGCGAGCAAATGTAAATTTTATTGTATAGGGCTTCCACTAAAAAGATTGTAGAGTAACTAAATACGACCGAAATAGTTCTACATTTCTACAGAAGACTCAAGGGAATGAACACCAGCTAAATTAAGGTTATGAGTGCTGCATGGCATGTAGAAAGCTTAAGGATTTCTCTGAAGAATGATCGCTTGTACTCCTTTGTACACACCAGACATATTTTTTTTTTTTTTTTTTTTTTTTTTTTTTTTTTACAACAATTGTTATATATTTCAAGAACAAATATTTATATGACTCCAGTTTATATAAATGTCCACCACACATATTTGCAATATCTAATAAGCGTTAACAATGCTGTTTCACGCTTGGCATATTACAGTGGGTTAGAAATTATATTATATTAGCACCGTTGTCATATCCCTGACCTCAACAGTTCTTCAGATCAATGTCATTTTGATCTAAGACATCTATAATTAGCTTAGCAATATCCAAACCTTTCTTTTTATCAAGACTTTCGACCCCAAGAAAGCGCTCCTTAACTACCCATTTTTTATCAATACCAAAGTAGACAAAGCGGAGAACAAATGCAATTTGCTCAGTAAGAGAGACTTCAGGCGTTCCGTCGACAAGAATAGAATAGTAAATTTCCATATGCGCCTCTTTAATGATGGCACCGTAGACGATTCTTCCGCACTCTTTTATAAATTCATTTTGAGAACTACAACCCAAATAATGCGCAATAATTTGTTTACCTTCTTGTTGACAGCGAGAAACCTCTTCTAAATGTAACTGAAGAGTCTTGTTGTGCTTTGCGAGTAGCTCTAGAGTTGCAAGAAAATTACCGTTATCGTCATCACCGATCATTTTTGATGAGTCTTAAATATCGATTTTAATTACACATATAAATCATGACTTTCTGTTTAATTATAGTAAAAATAAATTATAGCGTAAACATAAATATAACAATTAATGTTCACAAATATACCTCTTTAGCTAAGGTTGCGTGATGCTAAGAAGAGAATTACATCTAAAATGCACTTTAAAGTATTCACGCCACCTGGCTGGCTCATTTCTTATCAATTTTTCTAAACTTGAATCAATCCCACATTGATTTCCCAAGTTTTTCAGTGCTGTTTTCCACTTAATGTAATTGTCTCGATGGTGAGGATTGTTTTGGTCGCATTTTACTTTTTCAGCTAGCTTTCTCCAGTTTCCATTGATGCCACCATTCCAACGTAGAAGGTGTGAATTATTACCAGCTCTGCAGGCTTGTTTGCTTCCGAAAAGTGAGCACGGAAAGCAAAAAAATGATTTTGAAGTTGCACTTTAAACAAGCCAATCTCTGTTTATTTCCTCCCCATTACGAGTCATTTCGTGGAAAACTGATTCAGGAACCTTAATTTTGTTTGAGCCTCTCGGAAAAGATAAAGAATTTTTAGGAGGCCTCTAAAAAACAACTGCATCGCGTTCTACTTTGGACGTATTTTCAGCCCACAAAGCAGGATCGTTTGTAGTAATTGCCTCACCCATCTTATCTTTATGCTAATATTTTAAATAAAGATTTTAATAAGTATATAATTTTCACTAATTCACAAAAATAATTAAAGAATCTTTGCGAAGCAAATTTTACCAAAACATAGTTTTCATTTTCAACTCTTGTTGCCGTCATTGCCAACGTGCCACTCGAAGGAGGAAGTGGTTCTTCAGAGTTCAACAAAATTTTATAAGACTCATTTTCAAAGCTATTCTATAGAAAATAAAGTAAAATATTCAAAAATGTCTTAATCTTTATATAATAATACTGAACTTAATAGTAGTAGTACCCTTTCGAGCACGTTTGACATAAAACCCAACGCAGCCATTGCAACCGAGGTACTGGCGAGGAAGAGTCGCAGCACCTTTTTATAAGAAAACATTAACGAAAGTGTGTGCTAATAACTAACTTACGTAAACTTCAAAATGCGAAATGTCAAAACATACTAAAACATGTATCAAGTTTTTAAGTTTTACTTTCACTTGAAAACTGCATTGCGGCAACATCTCCTTAAATTTTGACCGATAGCTGTTTTATAAAGTTTTTTGTTAAGTATATATTTTTAAAAATTTAATTTTAGATTAGACGGCGTAGCTTCGTGGTCAGCTTGTTGATCTACTAATCAGGGGAGCCAGGGTTCAACTCCCGTGCCTGGAACTCTTTTTTTTAATATTTTTCAATTTTTTTTATAATACAAAACTAATCACTTTTGAAGATGTATAGAGATTATATACTTAACAAATGTAAAAGTATTTTACACTTAAACAAACGAAAGGAAGAGAATTTTTAAAGAAAGCTTAAAAGTTCTAAAAACGTCAAAAAACAGGAGAAATTTGTTGCGCTTATTTGTCACGTTATTTTAGTTTTACATTTAAAGTTTTCTCCAACTAAGTTGAGATTATGCAAGAAAAATGGGTATATAACATGTATATATAGAATATAAAATCTATAAAACTATAAAGTGCATTTAAAAAAAAAAAAGCAAGCTGATGAACTTGCCACGCGGCGACCTAAAATTTTTTTAAAACAGTAAGGGGGTTTTAAAAGTATATTTTTATTAAAAGAATAACTCAAAATTATAAGTTTAGATTTAAAATAAATTATTTTATTAAATTTATTATTTTTTAAAATGAAAAAAAAGTTGAAACTATCTGATATCAAAGTAATAAAAAATATTTTGAGTTTTACAGCTACTTTACTACGCCCCAGTTAAATATTCTAAACCGAGTGCGCAACAATGACAGAATTAAGAAAACCATCAAAATAGTATGATACTCCGTATAATATTGGAAAAGTCAACTCGAACGCTTATAGCTGATCTGAACTGAACTGCACGAGGCATTGTAAAATGTGCACACAAGATTTTTGTATTTCTTGAAATGACATATTATCTCTATTATTATTGTCATAAATGATATAGTTATTGTTGTCATAAATTGTTGTCATAAATAGTATAATTATTGAATATACTTATATAAATAGTATGTATTTTTTAATCTGTTTTTAAAATTACTGAACTTTAAATTTCTAATGTTTTACATAATGAAACATTCTGTTTTATAGGTGTTGCATTGATTTTTGACAGGCTGATAATTTTATACAAGCTAAAGACGACCATTTGTTAAATATAAGTAAGTTTTTTTTTTGTTTTTTTTTTTATTGGTTTTGAATAATTTTATGTAAAATATTCAATTGTGTTTTATATGAATCTAATTATTTAGTAAAGTGTTATTGTGTGTATGTGTTAAGTGTTACAAAATATTGTTAGTTAATTAAAATTAAATAACAATATTTTGTTTGGTATTTTAATTTTAGTGCCATAGGTTATAACATATTGTAGGTTTTAATTTCTAATTTTTCTTCATCTTTAAAACTGATTAAGAAAAACATTAATTTTTGCTAATGTGATTGTGTTATTCTATTTTATGAGATATTTTACTAATAATTTGATTGCTCTAAATTATATTTACTTTTTCGATATTTATTTTAGCCAATTAAGTTGTAACAATCTCTGCAAGATTAAAATTAGGTTTTATAATTAAGTATGAAATTAAAATATCGTTTAGCAATTTCAATAAGAATAAGGATGTGGGCCCTTATCAATTGAGATAAGAGCCCACATCCTATAGTGTACATAGAGTGTGGGCCCAGAACAAGAAAAAAAGGTTTCCCCTTAATAAAGAGGAAGAGAATACTCTTATCTAAAGTTGTTGAAAAGATGTACATCCTGTTTCTACACTAAACACCATCAATATTTTAGTCAGCAGAACATGCAAAATATTAAAATAATTTGCTGCTGTGGCCGTGTTTATGATTCTCTGTGTCAGAATAATACTTTATTTTCAGTTTGATTTTGTGAATACTTTAAATTGCAGTTAATAATTATTATAATAATCAACAATAATCACTGAATTAGGGGGTATCTAATAAGTACTTACAATAAATTTGTGAAAGAACTTCAAAATTGCTTTTTCACTCTGTATGTTTTTAATCGATAAGTCTATTTGTTCATTGATGTGTCCTTATCTGTTATTTTTTTTAATAAGAGGTTCTTATTTTTAATAAAAAAAAATATTCTTTTATTGTTGTTGTTTGTTTGTTTGTTTTTATAATTTTACCTTTTCTCATGATGGTAGAGTTATTTTTCATGTTTAACTGCATTTTAATTTAGTTGAATTTTATTTTTTTCTTTAGTTTTACTTTAGTGCTCTACCAACAATCATAAATTTACTTTATCTACAATAAAATATGGTTTTAACTTAAAGTAAACTTTTGTCATTTAAACTTTACTATGTTGATCATTACCTAATAGTGTATAAAAAAAATTAGTACGTCGCAATCAAGGTTAGAATAATTTTTTTTTCTATTCTGTTGCTGTTTGTTTTCTGCAAACATTAAATACTTTTTAGTTTTCAGGTTTTTTAGTTTTTCTATACATTGCAAATTAGTTTCTATGTTATTGTTAATAAATTTCTTTATTCTATTTAGAAACATTAGAAAAATCAAATGTTTAGCAAAGTGCTATTATAATACATTTCTGTTTTATTATGTCAGTTAAAAAATTTATTTATTTTTTTAATTTTTTTTTTTTTTTTGCTTTCACAGGATCAGTGTCAAGTAATGTGTTTTGCATACTTATGTATTTTTTGGGTGTTCTGTGTATTAAAACTGAAACATATCATCTTTATATAATAATACGGAACTCAATAGTAGTAGTTCCTTTTCGAGCACGTTTGACACAAAACCCAACGCAGCCATTGCAACCGAGGTACTGGCGAGGAAGAGTCGCAACACCTTTTTATAAGAAAACATTAACGACAGTGTGTGCTAATAAATTACTTACGTAAACTTCAAAATGCGAAATGTCAAAACATACTAAAACATGTATCAAGTTTTTAAGTTTTACTTTCACTTGAAAACTGCATTGCGGCAACATCTTAATTTTGATCGATGGCCGTTTTATAAAGACTTTTATTTACTATATATTTTTAAAATTTGTTCAATCGTTCATAGTGGCATAGCTTAGTGGTCAGCTTGCTGGCAGATGACCTGAAGAGCCATGGTTCGAATCCTACCTATGGCATGTTTTCTTTTTAAATTCATTTTCGATTCTTCTAAAGTACGAAATAAAGATTATGTATAGAGATTATATACTTAACAAATGTAAAAATATTTTACACTTAAACAAACGAAAGGAAGAGAATTTTTAAAGAAAGCTTAAAAGTTCTAAAAACATCAAAAAACAGGAGAAATTTGTTGCGTTTAATTGTCATGTTATTTTAGTTTTACATTTACATTTCTCCAACTAAGTTGAGTTCGCGCAAGGAAAATGAGTATATAACATGTGTATATATAGAATATAAAATCTATAAAGTGCATTTAACAAAAAAAGCAAGCTGATGATTTGAACTTGCCACGCGGCAAGTTCAAATCATCAGCTTGCTTTTTTTGTTACCTGAATATTTAAAACAGTAGGGGGGTTTTAAAAATGTATTTTTATTAAAAAAATATTTAAAAATTTTAAATTTAAGATAAATTATCTTATGAAATTTATTATTTTTTAAAATGAAAAAAAAGTTAAAACTATCGATATTTAGGTAATAAAAATATTTAGAGTTTTACAGCTAATTTACAACGCCCCTGTTAAATATTCTAAACTGAATGCGCAACAATGACAGAATTTAGAAAACCATCAAAATAGTATGATTCTCCGTATGTGATTGGAAGAGTCAACTCGAACACTTTAAACTGATCTGAACAAACTGCACGAGGCATTGCAAATGTTTACTCGGTAAGATTTTTGTATTTCTTGAACTGACATTGTATCTTCTATTATTGTTGTCATAAATGATATAATTATTAAATTTACTTCAAAAAATAGCATGTATTTTTGCATCTGTTTTTAAAATTACGGAACTTTAAATTTCTAATGTTTTACTTAATGAAACATTCTGTTTTATAGGTGTTGTATTGATTCTTGACTGGCTGTTAATTTTATACAAGCTAAAGACGACCTTAATTTGAATATAAGTAAGTTTTTTTTTTATAATTAGTTTTATGTAGTTTTATGTAAAATATTCAATCGTGTTTTATATGTATCTAAGTATTTAGTAAAGGAATATTTGCCAGTGTGACCGAGCGGACGACATTCTGAAATATCTATCGAGGTTTGAGTCCAATCGTTAGAACCTTCTCTTTTTTTTTAAATTTTTTATTGGTTTTTTTAAAAATTCAAAAATAGAACACAATAAAAAGAGAACGTTGAAATTGTTTTGTTTTGCTTTTTAAAAATTAAAGCTTTCCGCGACAAACTTTTTTTGAACACAGTCAGGGGGATAAAATAAGTTGTTTCTATTAAGAATATGAGTAAAAAATTTATTTTATATTTAAAATAAATCATTTTTTCCAACTTGGTTATTTTTAAAAATGATATAAAGTTAAAATAACCTAATCTTAAGATAATAAAAAAGTTTAAAGTTTCATATCTGCCCCCGTTAAACATTTTAACCAAGTGCTCAACAATGACAATTCAGATAACTATCGAAATAGTATTATACTGTGTTTATAGTTTTGAAAGAGTCAACTCAGAGTGCTATTAACTGGTTATGCACAAGGCATTTTAGATTTGCAAGCGGTAAGTTTTGTATTTCTTGAGATATCTTAGATTCTATTATCATTATCATATAAATGATATAATTGTTAAGTATGCTTTTATTTATATGTAGTATGTATTTTTTAATTTGTTTTTGAAGTTGCTAAAGATTTTAATGCTTTACTTAATGAAACAGTCTGTTTAGTAGGGGATGAATCTTGACAGGCTGTTAATTTTATAGAAGCTAATGTTGACCTTATTTTAAATATAAGTAAGTTGTTTTTTATTATTATTTTTTTATTATTATTGGTTTTAGATATTCAATCGTATTTTTTATGAATCTAATAATTTAGTAGAGTGTTATTGTCTGGAGGTGTTTGATATTCAGGTAAGATTTTATTAAGTTAATTTATTTTAAAAGAATCTTTTAAAATTTACTTATTAAAAATTTTATATTTGCGTTTTTTTCAATTCCAAATTTTGTTTCTATTTTTTTTAATATTAAGTAAATTTTTGGTGAAAGATTCTGTTTCTGCATTAAACACTATCAAAATTTTAGTCAGTAGAACATGCAAAATATTGAAATGATTTGCTGCTGTGACTGTGTTTATGATTATCCACGGCAAGATGGTATTTTATTGTCAGTTAAGATTTTGTGAATACTTTAAACTGCAGTTAATCTTTTTTATGTATTATAAATTATTTTGTATTACAAACTTTTTAAATTTTGTTATTTTATTTCTTTAGTTCTACTTTGGTACTTTAGCAACTATCATAAGTTTACTTGGTCTACTGTT
>NC_061163.1:6229675-6239675 GCF_022113875.1 Hydra vulgaris | reverse complement strand
AAAACATAAGCATTAAATTTTTTTATTTTTTATGCCGTTTTATGAATGTTTGGTTTGTGCTAATTTAAAATTTATTTATTTTTTTGCCTCTCCAACAGCACCCCTGGCAAATATTTCAGGTAGTGTGTTTTGCCAACTTATGTATTGAAACATAAACATTCAATTTTTTTATATTTGTATGAAGTTTCATGACTCTGTAGTTTATGTTAATTTTTTTAACTTTTAATTTTTTTTTTTTTTTTTGCCTCCACAGAAGCACCAACGGGATCTGCATCAAGTAATGTATTTTGCATACTTAAGTATTTTTTGGGTGTTGTATTATTCAAGCTGAAACATTACATTTTTAATATTTGTATGCAGTTTCATACCTGTTAAATATATGTTAATTTGAACGTTACTATTTTTTTTTTTTTGCCTTTGCAGAAGCACCATTGGCAGTTGTGTCAGGTAGTGGGTTTTGCATACTTATACAGGTTTATAGGTGTTTTGCGTATTAAAACATAAGCATTAAATTTTTTTATTTTTTATGCAGTTTTATGAATGTTTGGTTTGTGCTAATTAAAAATTTAATTTTTTTTTTGCCTCTCCAACAGCACCCCTGGCAAATATTTCAGGTAGTGTGTTTTGCAAACTTATGTATTGAAACATAAACATTCAATTTTTTTATATTTGTATGAAGTTTCATGACTCTGTAGTTTATATTAATTTTTTTAACTTTTAATTTTTTTTTTTTTTTTGCTTCCTCAGAAGCACCAACGGGATCTGCATCAAGTAATGTATTTTGCATACTTATGTATTTTTTGGGTGTTGTATTATTCAAGCTGAAACATTACATTTTTAATATTTGTATGCAGTTTCATACCTGTTAAATATATGTTAATTTGAACATTACAATTTTTTTTTTTTTTGCCTTTACAGAAGCACCATTTGCAGTTGTGTCAGGTAGTGGGTTTAGCATACTTATACAGTTTTATAGGTTTTATGCATATTAATTTTTTATGCATTTAAATTAGCATTAAATTTTTTTCTTTTGTATGCAATTTTATGAATGTTTGGTTTGTGTTAATTTAAACTTTAATTTTTTTTTCGCTTCTCCAACAGCACCCCTTTCAGTTAATTCAGGTAGTGTGTTTTACATACTTATGTAGTTTTGTGGGTGTTATGTGTATTAAAACATAAACATTCAATTTTTTTTATGTTTGAAGTTTCATGACTGTAGTATATGTTAATTTTTTTTTTTTTTTTTTTTTGCCTCCACAGAAGCACCATTGGCATCAGTGTCAGGTAACATGTTTTCACACTTATGCATTTATATGGGTGTTATGTGTATTTAAATATAAACATTAAATTTGTGAAGTTTGCATATAAATACATGATATAATTGTATATATATATATATTTTTCTTAACAGCAACACATTGTTCAGTTGCAACAGGTAAAGTGAATTTTAGTCGTTTTTAAAATTAATATGTTAGTCGTTTTATGCAGAATTTATATATATATATATATATATATATATATATATATATATATATATATATATATATATATATATATATATATATATATATATATATATATATATATATATATATATATATATATATATATATATATATATATATATCTATATATATATGCATATAAGGTATGTAATCAAATTTATTGCTTTTTTTTTTAGCATCTTGGGAGAGTTTCCTTTTTTATCGCTCCCAGCACCCAGGCCCATTATCACAGAGGGCCTTCTTCCGGTGGTGCCAATATGGGGGAGATGATCCCTCCTTTAGATGGAGGAGACAAACCCCATATGGGGCCACCGGTAGGAGGAGTGGTGCTGGGAGGCAGAATGACCAAAGGTCAAACATTATGAACTTTTATCAGTAGTTTTTTTTTTTTTTTTGTGTTAATTTATTTATTTGTTGTAAATATATCTTTACATTTCAAAAAAGTTGTTTTTTAGTTTCGATTTTTGCAGGTATTTTTATTTATTTTTGATATTTTAATTTTTTAATTTTATATTTATTGATTTTTATTTCTGATTTGAGAGTCTAAACTTTCAAAACAACTCTTATGTGGTTAAATGTTAAATAATTTGTCTATTAATTTTTATTTATTTCATATAGTTTTTGATTTCTTGATAGTAAATATTTTGTAATTTAGCTACAATTTTTTCTTATTCTATTTGTTTGTTTTATATGCCTAATTGTTGCATTATACACATATTAATGTTTATATTATTCTCTTTAGATTTTTATTATAAAAGTAATCATTAAAGATAGCCACATGTGAACTATATGATGTTACATGTTAGACAAGTTTTATTTGCAATTTTTTTTTTTTTTTTTTTTTTTTTTTTTTTTTTTTTACATTTTAAGTTTACATTTGTCGTAATACAATACTTTAACAAATACAAACAAGGTTTCTGAAAGAAGATCGTACTGATCTTATCATCAGAACCTTTTACAAGCATTTAGCATAATTATTTACAATGTATATAATCTATTTATAAAATAAACAGTAAAAGTAAATAGTAAAACAAAAAGATAAAAAGTAAAACAAAAAGAGTCGTTACATATAAAAAGTAAAACAAAAAGAAAAGTAAAACAAAAAGAGTCGTTGCATATAACGTATTTTACAATTAACATAAAACGTATTTTACAATTAACATAAAACGTATTTTACAATTAAAAAGTTCTAAATAAAGGTACATAATTACAATTAGAAGAACCTTATTATGTCATCGGAAAATAAAATTAAATTTATGTTTAAAAATTGGAAAAGTGTAAAATATATTAAAGTTTGGCAAAACAACTTTATTCCAAAGATACGGCGCACGATAAGCAATACCATACTGGTTAAACTTTGTTCGACAAAAAGGTTTATGCAAAAATTTATTATTTCTAAGAGTATATTTATTTATTGGTTTTTCACAAAAGAGAACTTTAAAGATAGGTAGGGATAAGTCATTTTTCCACAAATACATAAAGCATAAAACATTAAACACATTAAGTTCGTAAATATTAAGAATTATCATTTCAATAAAAAAAGGTTTGGAATGAGTGTATCGATCCGCAAAATTAATTAAACGGATCGCATGCTTCTGACGGCGGTAAAGACATTTTAATTTGCTTTATTTAAACGACATGCCAAATTTGCAATTTGGCATGTCGTTTTTTTATTTGTAAATAATTTTATTATTTAATTTAGTTATTATTAGCATTAAAAAATTGTTAAAATTGTTATAATTTTATTTTAATTTATTTCTAAAATATTTTGTTTTATTACTTTAAATGTAATACTTAGTGGTTCAACTTATGTTTAACTTTTAGGTTTTTCTCTGTTTTAAACCAGTTAAGTTAAGACTTTAGGTCAATAATTTTTATTAGAAAATATATAAATAGTCTTATAGAGTTAATATTGATAATTAGAAATGCACATATTATGTTTTTCCATTTTAGATTAGTATAACAAAAAATTAATCAAATCAAGTTTTATCAAACATAGTTTCTTAGTTATGTCAAATAACTTGAGAGCTGAAATAAGAAGAAATTGTCGGAATGAGAGAAATGAGGCTAGGCGAGAAGAACTTAATCGTCGCCAAAATAAAAGAAATGAGGCAAGGCGAGAAGAAATTATTCTTCGCCAAAATGAAAGAAATGAGGCAAGGCGAGAAGAAATTAATCTTCGCCAAAATGAAAGAAATCAGGCTAGGCGAGAAGAAATTAATCGTCGCCAAAATGAAAGAAATTAGGCTAGGAGAGTATTACATAGACGTGGAATGCATTGCATAGCAAGAAATAATGTTTTTTTAGTGAGTAATTAAATGATTGTTGCATACGTGAGTTGATGGAATTTTTGCAGACTATAATTAGTCAAGAGAACCCATTTGCTCTTGCATTTAAAAACATGGCTGAAATTGAAGATGAAGAAGTAAGTCAAGCAGCTTTAGAAGGTCGACCAACTTCGATTGTTAAAATGTCATTGCTTGAAGGTGGTGATAGACGTCGATACAATCTTCCTTCACATGAGGAAGTTGCCATTGTTTTTGTTAGGGATGATGGTGCTCCACCTCCATCTAGGGAAGTAGTTATATACCCTCGAGGTCAGGCCTTAAAAACAATTTCAAGTATGTCTGCAAATCTAGATCCAATGATATATCCAATATTTTTTCCAAGAAGTGATGCTGGATGGCATGAGCAACTAGAGCATCATCCTGACCGAGCTACACGTGTTAGAAATCGGGTTACTTTGTCTCAGTACTACAATTACAGGCTTTCTGTTAGAGAAACCTTTAATCCTATATTTTATGGTAAGAAGCTTTTTCAACAGTATGCTGTTGATGCATATGTCAAGATTGAAGGTCAGCGCCTTGCTTTTATTAGAAATAACCAAAACAGACTTAGAAGTGAACAATATGATACATTATATGAACATGTAAATAACGCTGCAAATAACCTTAATGTAAGACCAGGTCGTGTTTTTATACTACCATCCTCATATGTTGGAAGTCCAAGAGCTTTAAAAGAAAATTTTGAAGATGCAATTATGAAGAGATATGGCAAACCAGATCTTTTTATTACTTTTACCTGCAATCCAAAATGGAAAGAAATTACAGAAAATTTAAATCCAGGTGAGAGCCCATCTGACAGACCTGATTTAGTTTGTCGTGTATTTAAGATGAAACTTAAATGCTTCCTAGATGATATTTTTAAACACGGAGTCTTAGGTAAAGTTATAAGTCATGTACAGGTTATTGAGTTTCAAAAACGTGGTTTGCCACATGTACATATTTTATTGCACTTTGTAAATGATGATAAGGTAGAAACAGCAGAGGATATTGATAGTCTAATATCAGCTGAAATTCCAGATCAAACTGTTGATCCTGAACTTTTGAAATTATAAAAACATGTATGATTCACGGACCATGTGGAATTTTGAATCCCAATTCTTTTTGCATGAAAAATGGGATTTGCACAAAAAAGTTTCCTAAAGAATTTAATCCTCACACTGTTGCAACTTTCAATGGCTATCTTCACTACAGGCGTTTAGATAATGGTAGAGTAGTCGTTATAAAAGGTAACCAAGTTGATAATCGATGGGTTGTACCCTACAACCCTTGGTTATCTAAAAAATACCAAGCACATATTAATGTTGAAGCTTGCATGTCTATTAAGTCAGTTAAGTATTTATATAAATATGTCTATAAGGGGCATGATTGTGCTCATGTGTTAAATAATAAAAGTCTTGACCATGATGAAATTACACATATTTTAGATTGTCGCTTTGTTTCTGCACCAGAGGCTCTTTGGCGAATATTTGAGTATTCCATAAGTGATATGTCACATACTATTATCCGCCTTCAAGTCCACCTTCCTGATAATCAGAGAGTATATTTTAACGAAGGAGAAGAACGAGTAGCTATAGATCGTGCTGCACAGCGTGACACTCACCTAACCGCTTGGTTTAAATTAAATGCTGAGATAAATGAAGCACGTCAGTATTCTTATGTTGAAATTCCGTATCACTTTGTTTTTGATGGTAAAAATTGCAAGTGGAAAGTAAGACAAAGAGGCAGTGATAAGGTGATTGTGCGAATGTATAAAGTCAATCTAACCAGTGAAGTATTTTTTCTTAGATTGTTGCTTTTGCATGTAAAAGGTGCAATGTCTTTTGAGGATTTGCGTACTATTCATGGCACTGTTTTTAATACATTTCGTGAAGCATGTTATCGATTAGGTCTATTGCAAGATGACATTGAATGGAGAAATACATTAACTGAAGCTGTAGCAACTCGAATGCCTAAACAAATTAGGCAACTGTTTTCCATCATATTGACTTTACGTGAACCTGATGATCCTTTACACCTTTGGAATACATTTAAAGATTATATGATTGAGGATTACATACACCATTCAATGCCAGTTGTACTTGCTGAACAGACTGCTCTTCGTCAAATTGAATCTATAATTAATCAGAGTGGTAAAACTTTAACTGATTATAATTTGCCTACATTTGATCAGTTATTAGATAATGTCCTAGAAAATGATGATGGAGATATTCAGGTATTTATTGATGAAGCAAATCGAGTTAGACCATTATTAAACGATAATCAGCGTAATGTAGCTGATGCAATCCTTGCTGCACTAAGTGAAGAACCTAATAATGAAAATAAGCATTCAAGATTTTTCTTTATGGATGGGCCTGCCGGTTGTGGTAAAACATTTACTTACAATTATTTAATTGCTGAAACACGCAGCAGGCATATTAGAACTGCAACAGCTGCATGGACAGGAATAGCTGCAACTCTTCTTAAGAATGGATGCACATTGCACGGCTTATTCAAACTTCCTGTTCCAATTTTGGAAACTAGCACATGTAATGTAACTCCAAACTCCATTCATGGTAGATTCCTGAGACAAGTTAGTTTATATTTACTCGATGAAGCATCTATGATACCCAAACATGCTTTGAGTGCCATTGATAAGTTATTACAAGATATTTGTAATAATAAGTTTCCTTTTGGTGGTAAAGTTATTCTTATGGGTGGAGATTTATGACAAATACTTCCAGTTGTGAAGAGAGGTCGACCAGCAGATGTTGTAGAATCATGTATAAAGTGTTCTGAACATTGGCAATATGTGCAAAGGTTTTCATTAACTGAAAATATGAGGGTTCAGATAGGAGAAAAGGAATTTTCTCAATGGCTTTTAAAGCTTGGAAGTGGAACATTACCTGTCAAGCCTGAAGATCCTTTGCAAGGGTGTATTGAAATACCTGAGCAGTGTTTTCTCAATGATAATGAATCTATTGTGGAAAAGATTTTCGGTGGTGCAGAAGAAGCTGATTATGCAAAACGTGCTATTTTAACACCAACAAATGTTGATTCATTGGCAATAAATGAAGAAGTCCTTCATCGATTACCGGGTGATGTTAAAACTTATTTAAGTTCAGATAGCATTGAAACTGATGATCATAATGAAATTTATAATTTTCCAGTCGAGTTTTTAAATACTTTGACTCCATCAGGTATGCCTGTTCATTGCCTAAAGTTGAAAATTGGTGCTGTTATTATGCTACTTAGAAATTTAGATCTCAAAGGTGGACTTTGTAATGGAACACGTTTGATGGTGCGTGCACTACACAACAATTACATTGATGGTGAGGTTCTAACACGTGTATCAGCTGGTAACAGGGTATTTGTTCCTCGAGTTCAATTAGCTCCATCAGATTCAAATTTACCTTTTACACTTAAACGTCGTCAATTTCCAGTTAGGTTAGCATACTCAATGACCATAAATAAAAGTCAAGGTCAAACAATTGATAAAGTTGGTATTTATCTCAAAAAGCCTTGCTTTTCACACGGCCAATTATATGTTGCATGTTCAAGAACAAAATTTTTTAATAGTTTGTTTTTTAAAGTTGATAAACATGCATTACAAGGTATGTCATTTAACAAATATTACACAAATAATGTTGTGTTTACAAATGTTCTTAATTTATAATTTTGACAAGTTTGTTTATGTTTTTTTTCTTTGCTATATATGTTTATATATGTGAATATATGTTTTTACTTATATATAGATGTTTGTGTTTGTATATGTTTGTTTATATAAGTTTAAGTTTATATTATGTTGTTTCCATGTTTGAAAAGTGGTGTTACTTGGCAACGTGTAGTGCAAGATTGTGATCCTTGCCAGCCAAGTGGTGTTACTAATTAGTGGTGTTACTTGGCACTTAATGCCAAGCGGTGTTACTAAATTGTGGTGTTACTTGGCAGCATTTAGTGCCAAGCGGTGTTACAAGTGTTGAGCTAGGTTGTGTTGTCTAGCTTTTTTAATTATTTTGGAAACACATAATATCTGAATACATTGTGTAATGTGTACTTACAAATGTCATATGTTGTGTATTATTCAGTAGCGTAGGCAGGATTTTTTGATGCTTCAGGTTTTACTTTTATTTTCAGACTCTTTCATTACTTTCAGACTCTTTCATTACTTTCAGACTCTTTCATTACTTTCAGACTCTTTTATTACTTTTATTACTTTCAGACTCTTTAATTACTTTCAAACTCTTTCATTACTTTCAGACTCTTTAATTACTTTCATTACTTTCAGACTATTTCATTACTTTCAGACTATTTCATTACTTTCAGACTATTTCATTACTTTCAAACTCTTTCATTACTTTCAGACTCTTTCAACTAAACTTAATTGTGTTCATGTTTGTCAAATTCAAATAATTTGTAAAATATGGATGTGGTTGGGGCTTGAAAACAAATATGTTTTAAAAAGGTTTGCTTTCCTCCCTTGAATTTAGCTGCCAATTAGTTAAAAAAGTATTTTTTTTAAGCACATAATAATAATCTTATTCATTAACAGGTTTTAAATTTCTTATAAAACAACAAAAGTCCTGCCTACACCACTGGTGTTTTTGTTTGTCATTGTGTAATGTTTCTGTTGTGATGTTTTGTGTTGATAGACAGCTTGGGTTACCTTCACGCTGGTGTCTATCGTTAAAAATGATTATTAGCTAGCTTCATTACTGAAACTACTCCTTCTAATCATTCACTAAAAGCCAAAAAAATATTTTTTTGAATAAATGCCTAATTTTTTTATCTCACTGTGACTTTTTATCTTTAGCATTGTTGATAAAATAGCTTTTTAAATAAAGAGTGTTTCCAGCCTTCCAATCAAATACTAGAGACTTCCACAAAAGCGATCTCACAAAGTAAGTTTCTTATTTAGTGTTTGATAATTGACTAAGTTTCGTCACCTTTTATATTTTTTTTTTTACATCTTATTATGTAATTTTTCAACATTTAGACAACTTTTAAATAACTTTAAACAACTTTTATATGTGTATTCGGTGTTTTATATAACAATATTTTTCTTCATTTTATAGGTAGATTTCCTGTTATAACTGGTTTAAAAATTGTTAATCGTTAATCATTTTTTAAAAGCGTTTACTTTTTCTAAAGACGTATTACTAATCTTCATACCATTTACTAAAAGCTATCTTCTCTATATATTATTGCCGAACTTAATAGTGTTAGTAGCGCTCTTTCGAGCGTGTTTGACAAACCCATGGCAACTATTGCAACCAAAGTAATGGCGAGGAAGAGTCTCAGCACTTTTTGATAAGTAAACGTGAACAAAAGTGTATGCAAATATCTAACTTACGTAAACTTCAAAATATGAAATGTTAAAACATACAAAAACATGTCAAGTTTTACAGTTTTACTTTCAGTTAAAAACAGCATTGCGGCAACGTCTCTTTAATTTTGATCGATTTACAAAGTTTTTTATTTATTATATATTTTGGAAATTTTCGTCAAAATGCCGTGGTTAGCTCGCTGAGCTTCTGATCAGAAAACCTGTGGTTTGAATCCTACCATAGTCTATATAGTTTTATTTATTTTCGGTTTACTAAACTGCGGCATAAAGTCTTGAAACACTTAGTTTATTTCTTTTTTTTTTTTTTCTTTTTTTTTTAATCTTTTTCGATTTTTCTAAAATACAAAAAAAAACACTTTTAAAGATTTATCATCATCATCATCATCATCATCATCATCATCATCATCATCATCATCATCATCATCATCATCATCATCACTATATAATAATAAGGAACTTAATAGTAGTAGTGCCCTTTCGAGCACGTTTGACACAAAACCCAACGCAGCCATTGCAACCGAGGTACTGGCGAGGAAGAGTCGCAGCACCTTTTTATAAGAAAACATTAACGAAAGTGTGTGCTAACTTACGTAAACTTTTATTTATTATAATTTTAAATTTATTATTTGTCATGTTATTTTAAGTCGTATTAGCGCAAAGAAATTGGGTATATAACATGTAAATATTTAGAACTATAAAGTTGTTTTGTTTTGCATTTTAAATAACAATAATTTTATTAAAAAAAGCAAGCTGATGATTTGAACTTGCCACGCGGCGACCTTCAATTTTTTTAAAACAGTGAGGGGGTTTTAAAAAAAAAAACATTC
>NC_061163.1:6087175-6224675 GCF_022113875.1 Hydra vulgaris | reverse complement strand
TCCTCGGCCTCTTAAAGTGAGTTTTAAAAAGTGAAACTTAAAAAAAAAACTTAGCATTTGGACAGTACTTAAATTTTTTTTGATTTGGTCATTATAAAAATAAATGTAAAAAAATGCTCTGCATTTTTTTACATTTATTTTGTTATATGATGCTTGCCTTCTTGATTTACTTAGAATAGCCCTCAGTGAATTTAAGTAAATCAATAAGGACACCAAGTTGAGCATTTTGTTCACTGTTGTTGTTTGTTTACATTTGGAAAAATATACAACTTTAATCTAAAGAAAAATTTATTTCTATTTTATCTCCTATATATATTATGACAGTAACACTAACACAAATAAAAAAAAATGTTAAAAGAAATATTTAAAAAATTCAAAAAAGAAACTAAAGAAATGTTTCTTAAGCAAGAGAAATTATTGATATTATTGGCGCTAATATAAAAATAATTAACGACAGATTGGACAAAGCAGAGTCAAACATTAACGTGAAACCAAACAAAATTAAAGAACTTACAAAGGAATTAGAAGAGAATTCATAACAACAATAAATAACTAGATGAAAAATTCGAGCAAACTTACATACAAGACCGTCCCGAGGAATAGGGGCGGGGGCGCAGGGGGGTGTCTAGCCCCCCTACGAATTTTTTTAGTTTGCAAATTGGACGACCAAGGACAATAGTACTTAACCTGCAGAAATACAATGACAAATTAAGAATCTTGAAAGAATCTCAATCAAATAAAAGACACGGGTTCCTTTATTAACGAAGACTTTTCTCATGAGACTATTCGGAAAAAGTTATTTGCGGAAGTTAAACAAAGGCGCTCAAATGGTGAAAATGTAACGGTAAGATATGAAAAAAAAATTTTTTTCTTCCATTTATTATTATGGTTATAACTTTGAATCCCTTTTTTTTAATTTATATGAAACAAATCTCTTTTCTTCAGAAGAAAACCTAGACCTTGAAAATAATTTTTATCGCAGTATTTTATCCGATTGTTCGTATCATTTTCCTAGCCAACTAGAAGGGTTTCTTTTTAAGATTTCTCGCGAAAAAAATAATAATTAATTTGTAATTCTCCACCTCAGTATAAAGTGTTTAAAATGCAATTTTGAAAAACTTTTAAATTTATTAGAAAAAACTAAACACATTTTTAATAAAATTTGTTTAACTGAAACTTGGATTCTAGTATTGTTTTAGGAACGATTTGAGCGTTTTTGACTGCGATAAAGAAATTGTAACTATTGAAATTACAAACAATCAAACTAAAAACAGTTTGCTAAGCTGTTTTTATCGACCACCTGACGGCGTGAGTGAAAACCTGATCATGTTCTTACAACAAATCATTAGAAAAGAAACCAATGATAAAAAAGAAAGTCGGAGACTTAAACACAAACTGTATTCTTTATAATGACAACCATAAAATTAAGAATTTTTATGATGAACTTTTTGAAACAGGATCAGTTACTTTAATAAATCTACTCACTAGAGTAACAATAAACACAGCAACTACCCAGTTGGCACAATTACGTTTTGCAAACGTTTTGTCAACGTTTAATGGTTGCTTGAAGGACGTTTGTATAAGTAAAACGTTCAGAAAACGTTTTAATGTTTTTTTCTATCAAATAATTTCGTATTTTACAGGACCTTTATAAAACATTTAGAAAACGTTTTTTCTAAGCCGAAAACGCCGCAATGCGCATGTGCAACTTTATTTAAATATGGCGTGTTTTCAAGTTTAGCTACGAATTCATACGACTGAAAAGAAACTTTTTAAAAATAAATTATACATTCATTAGTTCTATGATAACTCTTAAAAAGATGTATTGTCTTTCATAAATACTGTATATATATATATATATATATATATATATATATATATATATATATATATATATATATATATATATATATATATATATATATATATATATATATATATATATATATATATATATATATATATATATATATATATATATATATATAAGTTTTCTGATAACAACTTTGTTCTTCTCAAGTATAATTTAAAATTAACCTTCTTTTCAATTAAATATCGCGGACCTTATCTGTGGAAAAAACTCCCAGAGATTGTCAACAAAATCAAGACTACATTAGAACAATTTAAAAATGTATCAAAACAATTATTACTACTCAGGGATCTTAATTTATCTGACTTCAAATGTTTCTTTTGAAATTTAATCAAATAAAAACAAATTTATTTATATCAATCAAATTTAAGTAATGATGTTAAAAATTCATCTTGTGATAATGTTAATTATGAAATTTTATTCTTATTTAAAACTTTTTGTTTAAATGATTTTAAAACATTTTAGCGGTTGCTAGCATTTCGATAATTCTTAGTTATTTGCTATTTTGAATTTCTTAATTTTCTCAGTTATTTTCTGTTTTAATTCTGACCTATATTTTATATATTTATATTATATACATTTGTATGTTACGGTTATGTAGAGTTTTTTTTTTTATATGTGGGGCTCGGCGATAAGGCAAAATGTGCCTTCTTCTTGCTCCTGCCATTAATTTTGATATATGTATATGCAATGTAAACATTCTTTAACGGCGAAATAAATTACACTTAAAAAAAATTAAAAAAAAAAAAATTAATCCCCTCCCGCGCGCGCGTTGTATGAAAGGGGTTGGTCGTAAAAAAGGTTTTTATAAAGTACGAGGGAGGGAGGGGGGTCATCCAAAAGCGCACAACTTTGTTTAAGAGGTGTTCAAGGCAACGAATACGTACGTAGTTTGACTATATTTTTCATAAACTTTTTTAAAAATTTTTAACCTCTTTTTTTATACCCTTTAAATTACCCGTATTTTGATTAAATAATCAGATCAGAAAGGTTACAATTCTTATAAACATATCAATTTTATATTCATGATAATACTTTGTATGCAAAATAATGCAGCGACTTTATTTTATTAGCAGTAATCAACTTTATATCAATAACAATTCAATAACAGGGTTACCACTAATAAAACAATGATAATAAAAATAATTACTCTCGCCTGCCAAAAAAACGGAAAGGGACGTTTATTAATTTTTTTCCGACCTCCCGGAGCTTATTAGGATCCCCCTCCCCCCTCCCCCCTCCCCCCGAATAATAATTTGAAACAATATAAAATATTTTTGCTATTTTTTTACTTTGAGAAAAATATTTCTCTCAATAATAGATGAAAGTATAAACAACCAACCAAAAAAACTATTTTAAGCTTTTTAAAATTCCGACCCTTCGGTTTATTAAGAACCCCCCCCCCCCCCTCGTTTATTAGATTTTAGAAAAATTTCTGACCGTCCTATTTATTAGAGTACAGTGCAAAAGTAATTTTGTGTACATAAAAATATTTTGTATGCAAAGTAATGCAGCAACTATATATTGGCAGTGATCGACCGTTATATCAAGAGTCAATCAATAATGATACAATAATTTCATGACCCTAAACAATGAACACACAATTTGTTTATTATTCGTATGACATATAACATAAACTAGGAATAGCATAAGAATTGAACAGTAAAACCCAGTTTTGAAATGCTAAAAGTAAACAAATTTCTTACCCTAACTGTGCTAAATTTCTTTTTTCTAAACTGTTAGCTTATGACCAATAAAGTAAATTTCAAATCATGAAACTTTACTAAATTAAAACCATATTTCAACAGTAGGAAAACTAAAATAAAATATTAAATAGTTACAAAATGAAGAACTGATAAAAAAAACTGTTAATAAAAATCTAGTTTCAATGAAACTCAAAATTTGCTTCTAATATGATCTTTAAACAGAAACTTGAAAATATAAAAAATAACCATCTAGTTTAACTTCTAAAAACACCTGTGTCATGCCCATTATATTGCAATTATAACACAACTGTATTAAAACTCACTACTAAAAACAATTAATACTATGATATAATAAATTTATGCACATAATATACTTAAAGTATATAATTATACACAATAATTATTTATAAATTGTAACAAAAATAATAACAATAATAATAAACTTTTACACTAAATACATCAATAATAGTGAATAGATTTAATAACATTATATAACACTTTTTATAAACAAAATTATGTAACAGTGATAAAATAAATATTCTGAGTTTCATGATATTCTGAGTTTCATGATATTCTGGAGCAATTTATTTTCCAAGGATATTCCCCAAAAATATAAATAAAAATGTAATAACAGACTCTGATAACTCAAACTTTTACTAAGTCAGATTTTCAGTTCCCATTAAACTTTCTGTGCATAACGAGAGCTTCTCCTATTATCCATATCCTTATGCACATACAGCCTGTTTACATCTTTTGCATGCTTTTTGTTTTTTTATAGATAAGCTATCTTTGTTTGAACTCTTCCTTATTTAGATAATATTTTCTTTTAACAGATATGTTGTTGAAAAGTAGATACAGATTTTTATGTTATCTATATGCGTGATCGAATTTTTCATTAAAGGATTCATATGCATATACATATAAGTATAAGAGCGATTCTTATAAACAAGCGGCTTTCGACATGTTTTTATGAAGTATGTTTTTTCTTGTTATTTTGTTATGGTCATTTAATTCGGACCGTAGAGAAAACTTTATTTTTCGGAAATTTTGATTTAGGGTAAACTGACCGAATTCGAGCCAGTGACCAAATTCCAGTCACATTTTAAATTTATTATTTCTGTCTTGTTTTCTGCTTTATGTTTGTAAATGCTACTTTTTTGAGACTGGTATGAATTCAGCCAATAAAAAAAAAGCATTGTTATAGTTGGCGGCTGTTTATAATAGAAGTAACATCATAAAAAATATTTATCTCAAAAAAGTACTACTTTATATTTAAAATATCATGTAAGCATCCAGTTTGAAGCTTATAAATATTAAGTATTTATTACTTAACGAAATATTAATTATTTTAAACTATAAATATATTTCTTAAAAAGACAATTTTAGCTTTATAATTATGTTGAGTCATTACTATAGATTGTATTTCTTAATTAATTGCACCTGGTAAAAGACCAAAATCCGGCCAGGTATAAACCTTATTCCGGCCAAGGCCGAAATTAGGTTCACGAGTGTCTAAAAGTAACTCATACTTGTATGATATTTATATTATTAGATTTTATTCTTTTAATATAAGTACTTTATGTTACATTTATGTCCTAAAAGTTATCAATCTTAAATATTTGCATTTATTTACTTAAATATTTATATAATATTTTTAAAATTTGAGGATGATGACTTAAAAATAAACAAAAGTCTAAATAGTTGAAAGATATTATATTGTTTCATGTAAACTATTACTTATAAATGAAATTATATTAAAAAATAATCTTTAATTGAAAATTTTAATAATTTATAATATAAAGTTTTCATTTTAGAATGGCTGATAATAAAAATAAAATTTATAATAAGAAACAATGTCATCCAACTCGAGGTAAATATATGAAATATAAAAAGGAAGTGTTACTTGAAGCTATAAACAGTGTTATTAGTTCACCTAAAATGTCTGTTAGAGCTGCTGCTAAATTTTTTAAAGTACCCCGAGCAACTTTGCAGAGCAGGATAAATGGAAAAGTTGAGATTGGTGCAAAAGCAGGAAGAAAAAGTTTAATACCGCTTGATCTTGAAAAAAAGTTACTAGATTTTGCAGACAACAGAGCTAGGATGGGCATTGGTTTTGGAAACGAACAATTCTTGGTATATGCTGGCAAGCTTGCCAAAAAATATGGATATTCTTTTAAGAATGGCAAACCATCTAATAAATGGTGGCGACTACTTAACAATCGACATAACAAAAAAGTAACTCTTCGACAACCAGAATCAACAGCATCAGTTCGTCATCAATGCATGAATCTGATAAAGGTGGCAAATTATTTTACTGCACTTAAAGAAGTCATTAAAGACTGTCAGCCTGAAGTAATATGGAACATGGATGAGACAGGACTGCAGCTAGACTTTAAGGGGCACAAAATAGTTGCTGCAAAAGGTACAAAATATTTACATATGAGAACAAGTGGAAATCGAGAAATGATTACTTTAATTGTTTGTGTGAATGCAGCAGGAAGAGCCTTACCACCTCATGTGATTCCAAAAGGAAAGACAGTAAAATCCCTTCAAAGTTTTCAAGTTCTAGATGCCCCTGAAGGAACCAACTGGAGTCCAAGTGAATCTGGATGGACTAAACAAGGGATTGCAAAACTATGGTTTGAGCTTACATTTTTAAAAAACATTGGACCACAACGTCCACAAGTTTTAATTTTAGATGGCCACGATTCCCATAATTTCGTAGAGTTAATAGATATGGCCATACAAAACCGAATTGAAATTGTTGAATTACCTGCTCATACAAGCAATTGGCTTCAACCTTGTGATCGAACTGTATTTAAGCCATTCAAAGTTTCATATAATAAAGCAGCCCAGGATATGATGTCTAATCACCCTGAGATTATAATAAACAAGGCCAATTTTACAGGACTTTTAACCAAAGCCTGGAATAAAAGTATGACAAAAGCTAATATTGAATCTGGCTTTAAATCATGTGGAATCTTTCCATATAATCCTTCAATTATTCCAGCTGAAGCTTACTTGCCAAACTATGTGTATTCTGAAGACAGGTTAATGACTAATCTCTTTGATCAAATTAAAACAGTTGATAATAAAACAATAGTTAAGCAGATTAAGCAAACAACAGACAGCACAAAAGTACTTTTACCAGATATTGAGTTGGAACAACATCTAATTACCAACCCAAGATTTGCTGTAGCAAACGATCACGACTATTTAGCTGAACCAATAACCGTAGTAGAACATAGGAATGATGATTTAGTGGAACTAAATATGAAAACTATAGAACTAAAAGCTGCAAGTAATAAAGCTACTAGTAAGTTTCAAGACAGCTTTAGGATTATGTCTTACTCTGAAATTGAACAGCCTATTGATCAGCATGAAGTTGATTTTACAGTTTCAACTCTTTTAGCTTCTGATTTTGCAAAAACTAGATCTTTTGCCCCAAATTTCCCCTTTAAAAATTCATCTTATCCAGGAGATGGAGATAATGACATTTTGCCATATTCTTATCCAAATTTTACAAAGAGCAAAAAAGCTAAGAATGCAGACAAGTTTTTTGTGCTTACTTCTAAGGAAGCATATGAGTCACAGTTAAAGCAGAAGCAAAAACAAGCTCAAAATGAAAAGGAAAAAGAAATGCGTAAATTGAAAAGACTACAAAACTTAAAAATAAAGGAAGCAACGGTATTGTCAAAAGATAATCCTAGAAAAAAACCGTTGCTATAAAAATGAACCAATAAAAGTATAAAAAAGCAATGTGTAATTTGATCATGTTGTTATGAATTTTTGTTCTTAGTGTTTAAAAAAGTCTTTTATAGAGTTCACTGAATTCTTTTTTTTTTTAATGTGAATATTATATTCTATGCAAATCTTTTAAAATAGTTTCAAAATCATTTTTGAATAGTTTTAAAATCATGTCCTGAAAACTTATTTTTTTTAGATTTAGGCATCCTTACTAAGTTTATTTGTTGATGAATGCTTAGTATTAAGTTAAGCAATCATTTTCTAACTGATGTTTAAGATCACATCAAAAAAATTATTGGTTCAATATTTAGTAATTCAATTAATTTTAAAATATTTTAAATGCCAACCCATAAAAGTATTATAAAAAGCTTGTTATTTATATTGGCTGTAATTAGGTTCATTCCGCATACGCTTGGTTGAAATTTGGTCATAGTGGCTGTATTTTGGTCAAATTTATATACTTTTTGTAATCGTTGTTTTATCAAACATTTTTTATTTATAATAATTGCTGTAATTATATCCTAAATGCTGAAAGATTTATCTTTCTAGAAATGTATAATTTTCATATAGACCTCTTTGTTAATATGTCTGTAGAAACAATTTTGTAAAGATTTCTCAAAGTTTCTTTTAGTTCGGACCGTAGAGAAAACTTCACTTTTTAACAATTTTTTTTCCCACTTTCTACATCGTTTTTATATCACGATTTATATCATTGTTATATTACCCACAACTAATTTTTTAACCACTCATTTGGCTTAAAATTATCTGGTTTTATTACAATATATAGTTAGTCTTATTGCTATATTTATTAATATATTACTTATCTCCTGATTTGCATAATATTACTGTTTACAGAAACTTTCATGTTATATTATCTTGCATTCATTACTCAGCTTTGTTTTAATTTTCACACGCACAATTTTCATCTTTATTGTTATTCAGAGAATATTTTTATATCCTTCATTTAATGTTTTATATATGGCGCTTACATTTTTAAGGTTTTTGTGCAACGTTCTTTTTCGCTATGATATATTATTCTATTATTGTTATGATTTTGGGTTTCGCGGGTTACTCATTTTCCTACACTTTTGATTGGTTATCATATTTCGAATGAGGTATCTATAACAGCGTTAGAGTTTATTTAAGGGTATTGTTTTGTTTATAAAAAAAAAAAAAAAAAAAAAAAAATTTAATGAGGTATACTGCTTTCTGAATATCTTGGGCTTGTTTATGCTAATAATACCTATTTGGTTTTATTTCTTAAAATAAATTGATTAATATTTTTATGTTTCTATTAGAATTTTAATTTATTTTGTTTTCATGTTTTCTTTTGGTGGTACGGTAAGTGTTTTATTTAGTTGTGTTTTATTTTTGTTTGTTCAGTAAATCTATACTTTTTATATCATATCATCAAAAAAAATATTGATGCTTTACAAATTTGGGGTTGGTTGGGTTTTGGCTATTTGTAGTGAGTCCTTTTTTACTGTAGAATGGAATAGGCGTAAGTCGCGGGGTAAAGTATAAGTGGCGATGACGTTTGTCTGACGGGATAAACTAGTTATAAATGCTGATCCTCATCGAAACGCCAGTAATAATAGACGCGACTCTGAGGAGATGTTTATTACTTAATCACTACACTAATTATGTTTACACGTTAGCATTAATGTTTTTTTTTTGTTTTTTTTTTTGTTTTTTTTTGTTTTTTCATTATTAGTCTTTTCATTGTTGTTAGCATATTTTTAATTTGTTGAATGGTTTTTTGTTTTACAAATTTTTGACTGGTTATGTATTTCTTGTATATTTTATTTCATATTGGTATTTATAAAACAATTTTTTTTTATTTTTTTTTTTTTTTTTTTTTTATATATATATTTTTTTATTATTTATTTTTATTTTTTAATTTTTTTATTGTTATTATTGTTTGAGTACTGTTTTGGTTGTATAGCCTGTCTTATTTATTTTTAAATACTCCTCTATTAATCTTTATTTTTGTCTTGACAACTGTCAAAATATGCTTTGTCTAATAAACAATTCTCCTTTATTCTAATGTACTTCGTTTCTTCCTTCAGGCGTTCACTGCTCGTGTGTGCACCATTCGGCGAATTTTATATGCCAAAGTTTTTAAATAATATATTTATATTACATTATTAAATAAAACAGTTTAAATTGGATCAGAATTTAAAATATCTACAAGTTTCATTCTACGAGGATTTTTCCTAGCAAAACAATCAATCACTTCATTTACATCAATGCTGATATCTTGGTGAACGTGCATTAAAGCAAGACTATTAAATCTATTCTGTGACATTGTGTTACGTAAATAGGTTTTTAAATGACGAATAACAGAGATTGATCTTTCGCAAGTGCATGTTGTTACTGGAATAGTTGCAAGAATTTGAATTAAGGTAAATATATTAGGAAAAGTTATTCTATCAATAAAGGGAAGGAGTTTGGTCAGAGTAGTTGGAAGGGAATTTTTAAAACTACGCCAATAAGCTTCCCACATGTTCAATTCAGTCATGATATACCGTGGTTCTGGAAGTTCATCCTCATACTCATTTGAAAAAAGAAGAAAGTTGCTTCTCCATTCAGCAGCATTTAAAACGTTAGTTGGCATTGCAAAGAATCCATTACAAACAGCAATGTTTTTATTAGAAAAATGTAATTAAATCTGGGATGATAAATGGTCAAGAAAAGGAATTGTAATAACTTTCTTGTAATACTCATTAATAGATTCACTAGGACAATTATTTCGATTAAGCTGTTTTCCTATTGTACGGGGCTTGTGCTCATAAACACCAACACTAGCTGCCAATACAACTGCCTCACTATACCAAGCACCATGACTGTGTTCAATGTCTGATCTTAGTCGCTGTAAAGCAAGATGTAACAAATTTATTTTTTCATGCGATGCAAAAGCATCAAAGTTTGGAGATTGAAATTGTTTTGTAATAGTTCACATTTATTTCCAAAAGCAGAAGAACTACTTTTAGAGTTTAAATTTGCTTTACTCAGTGAATGGATATATTTTGAAGTACATTCTGCAATCGATAATTTGGAAGAACTTTTTAATTTGATTGGCGAAGATACAACACAAATTTTTTTGTTTGTAGGAAAAGGTGACTTAATAGTGAATTGATCAATTGTGAGTTGTTTTCTTTTTTTAAAAGTTGAAAGAATTTTAACTGAATCTAAAATATCTGTTTCCTGAGTAGAATTAGGAAACAGGATACTAGATTTCGAAGAAGTAAGTTGATTAATTTCAGGTAATTTTACTACTTTAGGTGCAAATATATTAGGAACTTGGTATTTTTTAGGAATACATTTTAAAGATATTAAAGGAACAAAGTGATCTTTGTTTATAAATGTATTAGAGGTCTGTTTAAAACCTGCAATAACTGAAGAGCAACGAAATGTGTATTTTTTTTACAGATGTGGTTAAAGAATGTTTAACATGTAGTCTAACAGTACAATTGAAAAATATTTCATTACCAGTTTTTTCTATTTCTTTTCTATCTTTTTCTATAGGATAATATGATTCAATTGGTATTCCAACAACACTTGAGAGAGCACACAAAGTAAGAAACGAGGAATAAAAATAATTTGTTGCAATATTAATAGATTCTGATATGACACTTAGTGTTCTATTATTTTTACAAAAATAATTATATGCTTTTTGGGAAATAATAATAGAAAAAGCTGTGTTTTCATCAATTCTTCGAGATTTGGTAACATCAGTTTGAGAAAAAATAATTGGATGGTTTAAAAAAAAACCTACATTTGTATATAGTTCGATACTGGTAAGGCATTTAAGGTATTCTGACAAAGATTCGTTGCCAATTAATGATATAGAACAAGCATTAAATAAACAGTTTCCGTTTGGAGAAGTTTTAATAATAAAAAAAAATAATATAAGCGAAGCAACATAATTTATGTTATGTCACAAAATAATTATTACATAGTAACAACTTACTAGTAAATGATTTACTAAATGTAATTTTGGTATTATTCAAACATAAAATAAATTATAACATAATTGATTATTTTCTCCTTGAAATATGATATAATTATATTATATACTTTTTTATAAACTTTTTTTTTAGTAAAATTGTGTTCATGCTTAAGTATATATACTTTAGGATAAACACAATTTTACTAAAAAAAAAGTTTTTTAAATTTAAACAAAATTTTACACATCTTTCAGCTTAAATAAAAAAGTTTGTAGTAAAATATTAAGGCACAAAAAGATATAGTATATCTTTTTGTATATCCTATAGTATAGGCTAAACAAAATGTGTGTGTATAGGCTATACAAAATATGCGTGTGTTGTGTTGATTAATGGTTAAAATAATAGCAAATTAAGAAATCATGTAAAGCCGGCTATATATGATTTCTTAATTTGCTACTATTTTAATCATTAATCAACACAATACACACACACACACACATACATTTTTTATATTTGTCCTTTAATATACGGTGTGATATTTTCTATTACTTATTTCTTATTATTATAATTTACATTTTGATGGATTTTTTTTACATGCTAGTGAAATACATGAAAGATTTCTATGGTATTTTTCTTTTTTAGGAACATTAATGTCACATACAGCAAAATCCGATTTGGTCGATAAGTTCAAAGACGATTGTTTAAAGAGAATAATTGAATAAATAGCTTAATAGAATAGCAAAAAAAACTACTATATTATATTTTTGTATGCTTAAATTGTAAATAAACACAAAATGTTAAAGCTTTTAGTTATTTATCCGGATCTAGACTGTTAGACCTAAATTTTCATTTGTGAAAAGGTTTTTTTTTCTGTACAACATAAGTTTTTTACTTAAATAACTAATACTTTAAAAAAAGGTTCTTAGAAAAATGTTAAAAACGACAAAACGTTTTATTTAGACGTAATAAAAACCAATAAATAACGTTATCAGTTCACCGCTTAAAATGGACGTTCAAAAAGCCAATAAAAAACGTTTTTTTTAGGTCTATTAAAAAACATTCACAAAACGTTTTTAAAAAAACGTCCGCTCACCGTTTCATATGGACATTTTAAAAACCATTAAAAAACGTTTTTACGGGACCATTAAAAAACGTTCGCAAAACGTTCTCGTGCCCACTGGGTATTATAGATAATATTACAACTACTCATACTTTCAATAATAATATACAATTAGGTATCATAAAAACTGATATCATCAAATCATTTTCCTATATTCCTGAAACTTAATAAAACAAACCCAGAAAGAAACATTAATATAAAAAAAATTATGAGAAAACGTTTTCTCATAATTTTTAATCTCATTATAAATGCGTTTAAACGCATTTATAATGAGACTAATATTAAATTATTTAAAGACTAACTACCATTACTGCATTGGAAAAACGTAAATTTTAATGATAACGCAAATAATATTTATAAAACTTTTTTTAAGAAATTTTTTTATGTTTATGAAGTTAATTTCCTAATAGTAAAAAAAAAAAATTACACACTGAATTACTTAAGGTTTTAAAAAATCATCCAGAATAAAACAAAAGTTATAAACAAGTTTTTCAAAAACAAAAACAGTTTCAAGCAAAAAAATTTATAAGAACTACAAAAACCTATTTGAAAAAATTCGCAATAACCTGAAAAATTATTACTCCCAATTATTCAATACATTTAAAAACGGCACAAAGCGCATGTGGCAAATAATGAAAGAAATCATTGGCCAAAAAAAATTATGCTCTGGTTTTCTGCCACAAAGAGTCGATAACAAAAGTTTATATAAAGCAAAAACCATAGCTCAAGAATTTAACAAATATTTCACTCATATAGGACCAATACTATCTGAAAAAATCCCTAAGTCTTTGTTCACTGATTATTCAGAATCCCTGGATAATTGCATTTGTTCAGATGATTTATCTTCCGAATTAATGTTTAATGAGTTTGAAAGAGCCTTCAAATCTGTTTAAAAAAATAAAGCAATTGGAGCAGATCAAATTAATGGAAACGTGGTTATAGATTGCTTTGAACAACTTAAAGTTGTTATTTTTAAAATCTTTAGGGCTTCTATCCATCAAGGAGTATTCATAGAACAATTAAAAATTGCAAAAATTATTCCTATTTTTAAAGAAGGGGAAAAATCTGAAATCAGTAATTATCGCTCTGTTCTCTCCACAATATTCGAAAATTCTAGAAAAAAATATGTTAAACAAAATATACAATAGTTTTTATGATAATAATGTACTTTTGTATAATATATTTTTTTTAAATTATATTTATTTTATATTATATTCATTTATTTTTGTCAATCAACCATTTGCAATTAATGGTAATTTCCGATAAAATATTTAAAAACATTGAATACAAATACATTTTATTATTTGTAGTAGTTACGAGACCGGAGAACCTGAAGAAGATAAAATCTTATTATATTATTTATTTATTAAATATAAAATATTATTTTATTATTAAATATAAAATATTATTGTTTTATTATTTTATTTATTTACCTCGATATATTTATTATGGCAGTTACAATCGAGAAAATGATGAAAAAAATGTCTAAGAAGTTTAAAAAAGAAACTGAAAGCTTGATCAAACAACAAGAACAGAATGTGTTAAACATTATAAGTAGCAGCACAAAAATGTTATACGAGCGATTAGATATTGTCGAATCAAATAATAAAGAAAATTGTAAACAGATCAAAACAATAAAAAAAGAGGTTGATGATATTAAAGTGAGCCTTAATTTTCACGAACATCTAATAGATGAAAAAATTAAGTCTGACATTAATTCACAAGAGAAGTGTAAAACAACAAGCGCAATACAAAGTAACGACTCTGCATTTATTAAAATTAGAAGCAAACTAAGAGAAATGGAAGATTGTTCACAGCGGAACAATCTGAGAATTGACGGAGTCAAAGAAAACAAAGGGGAAAACTGGGAACACAGCGATTTAAAGGTAATTAAAATTTTTGAAAATGATTTAGGCCTTAAAGGCCTTAAAATAGAAAGGGCACACAGAACTGGCTCAAAAAATTCAGGTAAACCAAGAACAATAATCATAAAACTTCTGGACTTTAAAGATAAAATCGATATTTTAAAAAAGACCACTAATCTAAAAGGCAAAAATTAATGAAGATTTTTGCGCTGAGACGCTAATGCTGAGTGCAAATTAGGAAGAGTCTTCGTGAACAGATGAAAATCGAACGAGTGGCAGGAAAGTTTTCAACCATCTCATATGATAAGCTGATCATAAGCGATTGGGCTTCAAATAAAATCGAACTACTGTCTGATAAATATGTTTACATTTTGTATGATAAGTCACAAGAAGTCAAAGTTTCTCAAAATAAAGATTTTAACTGCAAAAGCAAAACTGTGCAAAGAAGTTAAGTATGTCATTTTTAGTTATGATGTAATTTTTTTGCAGAGATCTCTGAAACTCTATACCGCCTGGTTTTAAAAAGAAATCTTTTTCCTAATAAAATATTCCCAATAACAAATATAACTGGAATTAACGACATCAAATCCCTTAGCATTAATTTTACTGAAATAAATAATTTTATCACTAATGGTAACATTGACCCTGATGTAAATTTTTTTATCAATTCGTTTACAGATTGTTCCTATCATTTCCCAAATAAATTAGAAGAATTTCTTTTTAAATACTTTAATGACAGAAATGCGCATGCGCATAAAACTAAAATTGTTCAGAAGCCTCAGTTGCAATTTTGAAAAATTGCTAAATTTACTAGATGAAACAAAAAA
The DNA here is from genome assembly GCF_022113875.1 of Hydra vulgaris. NCBI lineage: Eukaryota > Metazoa > Cnidaria > Hydrozoa > Anthoathecata > Hydridae > Hydra > Hydra vulgaris. The sequence goes on along the minus strand of NC_061163.1, from coordinate 6,209,590 downwards.
AAATTTTAATATAATTTGCTTAACTGAAACATGGATGAACTCAAATGACCTTAATAATACTAAATGTTTTTATATTCCTCATTTTAAATTGATTTCGCTCAATAGACAAGTTAATAAACGCGGTGGTGGAGTTTCCATATACGGAAGTCGGGTAGCCCCGGACACTTCAGGAAAATATAGATTGTAAACATGTGCTAATATAAAAAAGACTTTTTTTAAAAGTTCAAACATTCATCTATTGAATTAGAAACAACAAAATAATTGTTGTGTATCTTAATAATATACAAAACATAAAAGAAAAAATGTTAGAAAAACGGCATGTTTCAAAATTGGAGGGTAGCCGCGGACACATAGTTTAAACATGATTTTACCTCTTTTTTTACCAGTTTGACACAAATTTAATATATAATAATTTAGCAATGGATTGTTCTCGACACATTTTTAAAAAAATCGCCTTTAAAAATTGCCACCGATATATAAGAAATAAGAATGAAAATGTCATCATTTAAAAGTATAAACATAGGTTTTTTTATAATGGAAATAAACCCTTCAAAAACACTTTTTTCAAATCTAATGTTTTTTTATTGGAATTAAATGAGTTACTATTATAGGTTTGTGCATTATATTAAATGTATTAATATTTATACAAAAAAAGTTGTTTATTATAATTATGTAAACGAAATAAGTTTTCCGGAGCCATCCTCCAATCATGTGTCCGATACCACCCGATCATACCTCATTCACAAATACTAGTTTTAAAACCAGTGAAATAAAGTTTTAAACGAACATTTTTTTAATAACTATTGTAAAGAAAAATGCATCTTTAATCATTAAAAAGTTATTAGTTTACATAAAAATTAGGTATATTAATATGATGATACGTCGCTTTTCTGGTGGTGGGAAATAAAATCTTGCCCTCCCAGTCATTCGCTTCGGCATATTATGACAGATATTTTGCATATGCCATATTTTCATTCAAATAATGTTATTATAGTATTAAAAGTCATATAGCTTCTTTAGCTTAAGCTGTACATTAAGTGTCCGGAGTTACCCGCTGTCCGGGGCTACCCGACCTTCCCCTACATAAATGAAAATATCACGCATCTATTTAGGAATGATTTATGCGTTTCTGACGGCGATAAAGAAGTTTTATTTATTAAAATTATAATCAAAACATCTAAAAATATATTATTGACGGCGTGAGCGTGAAATTGAGCATTTTTTTTGAACAAAATATCTTTAAAAAAAGCTTAGAAGAAAATAAAAAATGTTTTATTTTTGGAGATCTTAATATGCATTGCTTTACTTATAATAAGGACAATATAGTTAAAAACTTTAACGACTCAATTTTACGAAGCTGAAGCAGTTTGTTTGATTAATCGCCCTACTAGGGTAACTAAAAACTCAACGTCTCTAATTGACAATATCATTACAACTGATATCTTTAACAATGACATTCAAAAAGGCATTTTAAAATCTGACATTTCTGATCATTTCCTAGTCTTTCTGACTCTTAACTCAAACGCTTCGATCAATAATAATTCTAAAACAATATTTATTCAAGATTTTAATCTAACCAATATGAATCTTTTTAAAAATCAGTTATCTCTTTTGCACTGGGGTCATATTAATTTCAAGGGGAATGTTGACACCATCTACGAGACCTTCTTTAAAACATTTTACGCCGTATATGATGCTAACTTTCCAATTATTGAAAAACAATTAAATGAAAAGTTTTAATAACCTTTGGTATACCAAGGGTTTCAAAAAGTCATCTAAAACAAAACAGTTGTATATAAAATATCTTAAAACGAAATCGTCTAAAATTGAAAAAATATACTAAGATTATAAATATTTTTTCGAAAAAATTCGTAAACGCTTAAAATTATTACTCTAGAATATTAGACAAATTTAAAAATACCTCTAAGTACACTTGACAAGTAATAAAAGAAATTACTGGCAATCAAAAAACACGCAAAAAACATGCAAAAAACAAAATCAAGTTTCCTCCACTCAAATGATTATAGTTGATAGCAAAAACATTTATGAATCAAAAGCTATATCTAACGAATTTAGTAAATACTAAATTCGTTAGATATAGCTTTTGATTCATAAATGTTTTAATATTAAAAAATAAATCAGCCCTAAATTAGCTAATAAAGTTCCCTTTACCCCGCCTTTAATGATTTCTTAGCACCAATGGATGATTGCAACTGTTCCAAAGAAATATACTCAGAATTATCTTTTGATGAATTAAAGAAATCTTAAATTTCTTTCAAAGATCCCAATATACATTAGGTTTTTTTATTGCCGAAGGCTTTTGATACTGTCGACCATGAAATCCTGCTTGAAAAACTAAAATACTACGGGTTAAACTATATAACTATAAAATGGCAGCGTAGTTACTACAAAGCCATTTTATAGTTATATTAATAACTTTAACCAAAGCCATGTACTAAATATTTCCTGTGATGTTCCTCAAGGTTCTATCTTGGGGCCACTTTTGTTCTTAATCTAAATAAATGACTTAAATAAAGCCTCAAACGTTATGAGTATCATGTTTGCTGACAACACCAACTTATTCCTGACTAATAATGACATATTATTATACAAACTCTTATCTATAATAAATGATGAACTTAAAAACATTTCTACTTGGTTCAAATGTAACAAGTTAACTGTTAACGTTAATAAAACCAAATGGGTTCTTTTTTATTCACTTTTTAAAAAACGCTATTTACCCCAAAATTTGCCCTAAATATTTATTGATAAAGTTGAAATAAAAAGAGATTTTGTTACTAAATTTTTAGGAGTTGTTCTTGACGAGAATATTACACGGAAACTGCATATAAAATATATTTGCTCAAAAACATCTAAAAGTAAAGGAGTCTTATATAAATGTAGATCATATTTAAACGAAAAAGCCTTAATCCAACTCTATTACTCATTTATTCACACCTATGTTAGTTATACCAACATAGCGTGGAGAAGCACCGAAAAAAATTAGCTAAAATGCCTTTTTCGCCGTCAGAAGCATGCGACCCGATTAATTAATTTTGCGGATCGTTTTACTCATTCCTAACCATTATTTATGGAGATGAAAATACTTAATATTTACGAGCTCAATGTTTGTAAAATTTTATGCTTTATTTATATGTGGAAAAACGATTTAACTTTACCTATCTTTAAAGACCTTTTTTCTCTAAACCCAATTAATAAATATTTACTTAGAAATACAAATTTTGTACATGAACCTATCTATTGATGATATATTTAAATACTTTTTATAACAATCTCGTGTTTGTCTTTTTAATTTTAAGACTGTTGTATTTTCTCTTGCCTATTAAAAAGAGATGTATCACTGTATTTACTTTGTATATATATATATATATATATATATATATATATATATATATATATATATATATATATATATATATATATATATATATATATATATATATATATATATATATATATATATATATATATATGTATGTATTTATATATTTACGTTTTTATAAGATCTGATGTTATGATTAGACTTTTTATTATATATAACATTAGTGGTTTGATTTATATTTCCAATTTATATCACGATTTATTGTAATTTTTTATTTTTGTTAATGTATTGATTTTAAAAAATTTGTAAAAGGTTCTGATGATAAGATCATTATGATCTTCGTTGTTTACAAAGATAAACAGACAAGAAGCCTTGTCTGTTTATCTTTGTATACAACGACAAAAAAATAAAAAAAATAAAAGTGTATTGTTAAAAAAAAAATCATATAAAGAATCTTGATTGGCAATAAGTTCTATTAAGTTCTTTTTAAATTTTTGAGAGGTATTGGCTTCTCTAAGTTTACAACTCAGGCTTGTAAAATGGTAATATATCCTGACCTAATGCTATGGTCAGGATATATTACCACTCAAAAATGCAAATATCCTATTACACTTTTAAACGTTCAAGGATTTTTGAAAAAACAGGTAACACCGATATAGGTCCATAATTTGTAATCAGACTTTCATCTCCTGATTTAAAAATGAGTGTAATAATTGCAACTTTCAGTTTATCTGGAAAAACACGATCTTTCTTTGATTTAATAAAGCGTATATATAGCTTTTGTTTTCGCTTAAGCTTGGTTTCCAATAGTTGTAGAAATGTCTTACAACAGTTGTACAACATACCTTTGATTTGTTGTGCGGTAATTTGTTGTGCAACGTTATGTTTCCATTATAATGAATTGCCGCTAAATTTTTTATATAATAACAAAAAAAAAATGGCCGCCACTAGAAATTATGCTACTCTAAACTATAAACTTTTTGTTATACTTTTAATTTTAATACGCCGAAAAAGGATAAAAAAAAGAAAACATCAGTTTTGGGTGAGAGAACTATTTAAAAAACGTGTTCAGCAAGGTGCATTTAGTTCTTTGGTGAAAGAAATGAAGCTATTTGATAGAGAATTTTTTTATCAATATTTAAGAATGTCTCCTGACAGACTTGAACATCTTTTGTCATTAATTGGATCTTCATTAACAAAAAAGTATTGTCCCAGTAGAGATTCTATATGTCCGTCGCAAAGATTAATTATAACAATTCGATACCTTGCTACAGGAGAATCACAACAAACTCAGTCATTTTATTTTCGAGTGGGCAGAGCTACAGTTTGCCATATAATTGAAGAAACTTGTTGTGCAATATGGAAAGTTCTCAAGAAAGTCTTTCTACGAGCCCCAAATGACGTAAAAGAATGGCAAAATATTATTAAAGAGTTTGATCAAAATTGGAACTTTCCACAATGTATAGGAGCTATAGATGGAAAGCATGTACGCATTGAAGCACCTGCAAAATCTGGATCTTCTTTTTATAACTACAAAGGGTTTTACAGCATGGTTTTATTAGCAATTTGTGATGCTAAATATTGTTTCACAATGGTTGACATTGGGGCTTATGGAAGGGATAATGATGCTGCCATTTTAAATGCAAGCACGTTTGGGAGAACATTTAATAAGGGTTATTTTAATTTACCAAAAATTTCTGAATTTGATCCTAAAGTTCCACCGGTCCTTGTTGGAGATGACATATTTGCACTTAAACCATGGTTAATGAAACCGTACCCAGGTAAAAATCTTACTGTTCAGCAAAGAGTTTTTAATTATCGCTTATCTAGAGCACGTAGAACAATTGAAAATAGTTTTGGAATTTTAGCAGCTAGATGGAGAATATACAGATCTCCAATTAAAGCAAATTCATTGAAAGTGGAACATATAATAAAGGCTACTGTTTGTCTTCACAACTATTTGCGTTTAACAGATGGAGCGCATTATATTCCTACTGGTTTTGTTGATAGTGAAAGTCATTCAGGAATTGTTATTCAAGGAGATTGGAGAAAAGAATTACAAGATCAAGGGTGTTTGCTTGATTTCTCAAAATCAACAAGTAATAGATCTGTTTTTGATGCAATTGCAATAAGAAATACTTATAAAGATTATTTTAATTTATGTGAAGGAAGCCTTTCGTTGCAAATGGACTATGTTCAATCGTGTGGCCACAATCCAGTTAATAACTAGAATGTATGTAATAAACAAAACTTCCTAATAAAAGAAAATATGTTATATTTAACAAACCAATAATTTACTTTTTTTTTTTATTGTTAAAAGATATACTTCAACAGTTACCTAATAATTAATAAAAGATTAACATTTTATACCTCCATGATTTTCTAAAATAAGTTATAGTTTATCACATCAATAGACTTAACAAAATAGTAAGCAAAATTTAGTCTATTCCAATGATTAATCAAAAGTAACTTCACATCTAATTTTACTTAAAATGTTATGTTTCTTGCATCAATAGGTTAAAAAGAATAGTAAGCCAGAATGTGTCTTTTTAAAAAAATTATCAACAGTTACTTCATAGTTTATTTACTTTAAAGTACAGTTTTTCCACATTGACCAGTTAAGTAGAGTAATAGGCTAGATAGTTTCACCTCTGTCTGGAAACTCTAATTTAAGAAGTAATGTTTGTATTTGAACTTTAGCCAAGGCTTTAGCATAGTTGTTTAATCGCTTAAGTTGCGGAACTAATGATTTCATAAATAAATAATCTTCATCCTGCTCTTCAAGAGTCGGATTTTCAATATTGGAGTTAATTTTTTCTAATGTTTTCACTAAGGTTCTATCAAGTAAATCATCAGAATCCAACTTTTTTCTTTTTTTTTTTGTTATTAGCGTGAATTGTTGACTCACTTGACTCTCCTTGCACGCAAGTATTTATAGAGCTGTTTTCTGTAGTCACATCTTCAGATATATGATCATTATTAAATGGATGATGAGTATTTTCAACTTGCTCACATACTATGTCAATGTTTTCTTCCAAATTCGATGTTTCTAATCTGGAGTCAGAAGGTAAACAAAAACTGGTTGTTGTTTCGCGATGTTCTATAAAAGTATTTAACCAATCGAGCTGAAGAAACTGAGGTGGAACTGAGTTCCTTCCAGAACCTGATGGAATATTTTTTTTTGATTTCAGCCACCTTCCATAACTACTTCGAATGCTTTTATATTTCTCTTCCGATTGATTAGGAGATAAGTTTGAAAGACGACCAACTTCTTCCCATGCATTTTTCTTTTTCCATTTATCTTTAAAATCTTTATTAAACTTGTCATAAAATACTGGAAATTTTTGAACTTCATTCATAAAAGCTGCTTTAGATAGTTTTTCAAACACACATAATGGAGTTGTCGTCATATTTTGTAAAAAATGAAGACGTTTTATTAACTTTACAGTTTTTGTGCAGTTTCCAATAAAAAATTAACTGCGCGACCAAAAAAACGGTTGCAGAAATAGAATTTTTTCAATACTCACAACCGGAGTTGTACAACATGAGTTTTGTTGTACAACCGACGTGAAGTTGTGCAACTTACGGTATAAAATGTTTCCATTATAAAACAAAGGTGTTGTACAACTGTTGTACGACATTTCTACAACTATTGGAAACCAAGCTTTAGAAGACTTTAAAAGGTTTTTAGTGAACCAAGGATTAAGTAGTCTTTTAGTTTTAATACGGCTTGTTTTATTATGAAAATGCTTATCGTTCAAATTGAAAAATTTATCTACGAAAAGGTTGCAGCTGTTATTGCAAATGTCTCGAGAAAAACAAATTCCAATTTACAGTCGATAGCTCTAGTTTAAACAAATTTTTTTGCTCGAGTTGTAAAGATTCTTTTTTTGAAGTACCAGTCCTTTTTGAGTATATCTTTTGGTTTTTTGAAAGTTGCTAACTTTATTAATTTCACCATATTTTAAATATTCGATGCTATAATCTCAAACAAATAAAAATGAGGGGTCTTTATTTTTTTGCATGCTTTTTCAAAATAATCATTTAGGTTATTTTAAAAGTTGTTTAAACATACGCTTGGTGGTCGGTATGTAGTTGTTACAATAATATTTTTAAATGACTTATTGTAAATTTCTAACTTTTCTCTGAACCGAAAAATGAAAGATTCAAAATTCAGTTCAGAGAACGATAGGTCATATCTAATTTTATAAGTAAATTCCTCAACCACATAGACACATAAACCGCCGCCTGTTTTCGAAGAATTACGTTTAAAACTAATGGCTTTGTAGTTAGGCAAAATAAAATTAGAATTTTGATTAAATGTTGTATCTAAGATCCAGCTTTCCGTTAAACAAATTAAGCTAAAGTTAAAGTTAAGATTATCTAATATGACTTTTAGTTCGTCGAAGTTTTTAGTAATACTACGAATATTTAAATGCAATTGATTAGAAAAACATAATTCACATCTTTTAAGTAAAATTTATCCAATTCAAAGTAAAAAGTGTTTAGTTTGTTTTTGCCGAGCAGTTGTTCTTGAATAAGTTGAGATTTGATTCGAGTTTAGTCATTATTTGTCTTTTTTTGGGGAGATGCTTTTGATGACGTAACTAAATTAGTGATTACTAGTGGCTATTTGTGAAAAAATTCGAGTAAGATTGTCATTTCTAATACCGTAATAAAGTTTAATTTTTTCTTGTTTACTTCTTAACACGTTTTTTTCGTTTCGTTCTATTAATTTAATTTTTAGAATGAATCTTTGACTTGCTGTTAGATCGCGACCTATGTACACATGTACACATTTATATGTACATATGTACACATTTTATGTACATATGTACATATTTTCAGATTCTTTGATTATTCTTCATCTAATTGATGTTTTAAGAACCATATTTTTGTTATTAACGTCTTCAAGCTCGATAAGCAAAGGATCGATGCTTCCTTTAGATTTAAGACGGCAAATAGATCTCACTTTTGCTCCATCGGATTTGATCGCACTAAGTAAATTATTTACTTGCAATTGGTCATTTTCTAGTTTTTTCGTCTGTGAAAAACATTGCGTAGCTTTAAATCCATAGATGACGACACTTGTTTCTTTACGTTCTTAGTCTTTACGTTCCTTTGTGGTTTCAAAAAGAAGAGATAATTAGTCATTTGTTTTTTGGCAGCCCCTGAAACAACTTTCGGCTACGTAGTTTCATTTGTATCAGAATTGATTTCTTTTGATTTTTTTATTTCTGCAATTATACCTTTTAGTTGCTTGTTTTCTTTAACACATTCCCAACCTCGGATTTTAAGTTTTTTATTACGCCATCTAATTTCTTTTTTACCTGTTTTTGTTGCTTAGCCGTTAAATTTGTCATGATTTTACTTTCAGGTGTAGTTTAGTTAAATGTTTTTATTTTGGTTGTTTTTCTTGTAAATATTGGATTTTATCGTATATATCAATACTAATATATATTATATATACGAATATATATTTATTTATATTATTTGTATTATATGTATTTTATATATAATTTTATATGTATTTTATATATAATTTATACATATATCAATCAATTTGGTTTCAAGAAAGATAACTCAACTGAAGATGCAATTATCCAATTTGTACATGAAATCTCAAAATTATTCAAAAAATGATAAAATTTAATTTAAATGAAAAAATTGATAAGCAAACGTTTTTTTAAATATCACAACTGTTGTGGTCATTAAAATATAATTGCATTATATACGCTGAATATTTTTTAAATGTATTTAAATTTTTTATACTACGAATTTGAATTGTAAAAGAACAAAAATAATTGTAAAAAGAAAAAAAAAAAATCCAAACTTAAAGTTTAACAAAAGTTATGAAAGCTTGATATTCGTCTCTTATCATCTTGGCTATGTTTAGTTGACACAGCGGATAGACGTTTTTCGTTATCCAGTCGTCGGATAGTTCCTGCGCCACTATTTTGCTTGCTTTAGGACCAGGTTTTACTAAACACAGGTGTGTCATTCGTCAAATTAAATGTGTATCACTTTGCAACTTGGATTTACCGATGAACGTTGGTTTTTCTCGGTACACTACTACTGCGATTTTGCAAGTTGCAGTACCGCTTCTAGTTTCGAATGAAGTATTCAATGGATCGGTGTGCTATGATCGGTGATCTAGATAAAAGTAATTTAACTAAACATTGTTACTCTTTTATTCATAGTTATATAAGTTATGGAGTTATTGTCTGGGGTAGTACTGATCGAAGCAAGTTACTTTGTCTCTATCGCTGTCAGAAACTAGCAATCCGTTTAATTAATTCTGTAGATTGGTTCTCACATTCCTCAATATTTTTTAATCAAATAAAAATCTTCGATATATATAAAATAAACGTCTATAAAAATTTATCTTTTGCTTATATGTGGAAGTATGATTTATCTCCTTTAATTTTTAAAGAACTTTTTATTCTGAAACCATTAAGCAAGTTTAACATAAGGAATAATAGTTGATTAATAGAACCACTCTGTCGAACAAAGTTCAATCAGTTTTGTATCACTTATTGTACAGTTCATCTCTAGAACAAAATTATTTTGCCTAATTTCGACTTACCCCCTAATTTATTCTGTTTTTAAAAATAAATTAAAAGATCTCATTCTCTCTATTGAAAATATCTTCGAATGTTTTTAATTGGTCTTGTGATAAAAAATAATTCTTATTGTCATGTATGTTCAAGTTTTGTTTTATACTTGTTTACAATTTATTTTCATTTATCTAAATACGATTTAATGTTTTTATGTTATTTTTTTACGTACCCTTATAGTAAAAAGACGTTTTTATAACATTTTACGTACTCTTTTTTGTAAAAGGCTTCTGACGATAAGATCATTGTGATCTTCTTTTAGAAGCCTTGTTTGTATTTGAAAAATGTACAATTTATATATATTACGACAAATGTAAACAAAACATTAAAATATATATATATATTCCTTACCTAAAACGCAATTGTTACAATAATTTTTTTGTGATATTTATATCCAGCACCCAAAAAAACATATAGAATGACATATACACAAGTATATTCGGGAAAAAATGCACGAGGAGGATTTATTTTAATTTCCCCTTAATATTATTTCACGAATTTAATAGTGATGAAAACTAAATAATTTCTAAAGATGTAACTTAATGGTCAAAAGACAACATCTCTGTTTCCAAGAACGCATCAACATATATTTGCTCATATAGTATCAGACGATATTTTGAAAGAAGAGCTGCTAAACATAAAATAGCTTGCTATCAGTTATTCAAAGGGAACTGTATAAAATAGATTAGAGTTGAACCAAATATTTTATTATAAAGAACTAAACTAAGGAATAACAATGGCTGTGTTAATTATTGAAATTAAGTTTGGCCAATATCATTTTTGTGAAATTTTTATTAACGAGTAAATGAAAAAATGTTGAAAAGTTTAAATTTAGTTATAATGGAAAAATTTCGACGTTGTCCGAACTATTTAATTAGACTGAGGAAAATTAAAACTTGCCATAATGTTAATCAGTGTTGAGAAAATAATTCAAATTAAATCAGAAACTAAAGATCAATACAAAAAAAAAAATTGAAGAACAAAATAAAAAACTTACTGTATCAAATTTTGGTACAGCAATTAACCGTAGAAATAATACTCCTACAACTTCATTGTTAAAAAAGCTTATAAGAAACCGTGATAGTAGTTTGCAATCACAAGTTTGTCAGTGTAGTATTTAAAATGAAGACATTGCTTATAAAATTTTAAGAAAAAGTTAACTGTGATGCTAAAAAATATAATCTTGTTATAAATCCTAAATGCCATAGCTGGTTCTAGCCCTGATGGGCTGTGTATTAACAAAGACAGCTACAAAATGATTAAAGAAAAGTGCTCTTTTTAAAAAAGAATTTTTTGTGAAATTTATAAGACTTCGGAAGAAATTTCGAAGTCTTATAAAGCGCAAAGTTTACTCAAATAATAGATTTTAGAATTTGAACTAAAAAACTTAAAAGGTGGGAAATAAAATACTAAGTCTATTGGGACCAATAAAATATTAAGAATAACTAGATGTCTAACTGCCGCATATCGGTTTAAGAAAAAGTGAAGCAAAAATCGGTCATTATGGGGGGCAAAATCTTTACGCTATTTATCAAAACAAAACAAATACGAAGCTTAAAATTGTTTAAAAATGTAATCAACAAAAAATTGATACACAGATATTAGAAAAATTTGATGTTACTTTGATTTTCATTTAATAATTATGTAAAATATGCATTGTTCTTTTAAACATTTCAAAATCATATTTATTTCATTTTTTTTGATTTTAAAGTTTAAATTTGTATGATTTTAAAGTTTAACTAAAATCTTAGATTTAGTGGGATTTTTGTCTTTAATCTATTAACATTTTATGCATCTGTTAGTCATTAATTACCCTCTGCAGTAATGCTAGGAGGTATTATAACATGCAAGGTAAACAGAGTTAAAAATAATAATGAAACATTTTATAAAACTGTCTTCACTATTAACTAAGCTTTGTGTGACACAATTTAGAGGTTCCTACTAGAAATGTTATGTTATTTATGGTTAAACACTTCTTGTTATCATAAAAATCATTTTAACTTTTTTCTATAATCGATTTATCGTCAATTAAATAAATTTAATTCAATGTTATGTTGTATCTAGTAAGGTTTTCAATACAAAAAAGCTCCATAGGTATTCAGGTATATAATGAATATCTTTCCTTTGAAAAGCGAGTTTGCAATATAAACAAAAAATCAAGAAAAGTAACAGTTAATAAAAATTAATTTAATATTTTTATTTATATTATTTTCATATATATATATATATATATATACATATATATATATATATATATATATATATATATATATATATATATATATATATATATATATATATATATATATATTATATATATATATATTATATATATATATATATATATATATATATATATATATATATATATATAAATATACATATTTATATATATATATATATAATATATATATATATTATATATATATATATATATATTTATATATATATACATATATATATATTATATATATATATATTATATATATATATATATATATATATATATATATATATATATATATATATATATATATATATATATATATATATATATATATATATATATATATATATATATATATATATATATATGTATATATATATATATACATGTATATATATATATATATATTATATATATATATACATATATATATATATATATATATATATATATATATATATATATATATATATATATATATATATATATATATATATACATATATATATATATATATATATATATATATATATACTGAATTTTTAAATAATTTATTATCCTTTTATATATTAAATATTTATGTTATAAACCTTTGAATATAATTAACTTATTTGTGTCTTGACGTAGACCAAACATTGATTTTCTTAAAACTTTTTCTGTATATAATTGGCCATATCTTTGCAGTCTAATTGTTAAAAAGTCAATTGCTAACATTTTTATTAGTTGTGTGGAATGCATGTCTTCGGTGACAGCTTCATGCTAAACATCGTGATCATTAAGGTCTTTGAAAAAGTGTTTTTCACTGATGATTTTATTAACTGCATAAACCATTTTCAGCTTAAGGTTTCGCTCAACATCCAATTTTAGTTTTTTGAAATTGTTACCACTGACATAAATTTTGAAAACACTCTCGCATACTATTATAGTTTGTATAACATTATTTCTAGGAGCAATAAGCCCACCCCTAATTTTTATGTTAACCAATGAAAGAGCTGATGTTCCATAAGAATGTTCCACAAATTGTTTTGGGATATAAGTGAGTTTGCACACACAGAACATGTTATCTGATAATAATCTTCTTACAATAAATCCAGATATGTATCCTGTTTTGCTTTTTAAAGCTGACTTAAGTTATATGACATCTGGATTATTATTAAATCCATTCATTCCACAAATACAAGAGAACAAAAACTCAAGATGGTCTTGTAAAAATTTATATGTTAGGCAAAATTTAAAAGGGCAAACATTTTAAGTCAAATGCTCATAGGCTAAGTGTTGAAGACTTTTTGCAGCCACAATTAACTCTAATACAAAAGTTTTTCTCCTATGTTTTAATAATGGAGTACCATTGGCATTTGTCAACTTTGATAAGTAGTTTATTATTTGATCAAAAGTTGAATTCCAATAAGGATAATCATTTAAAAAAAGAACTTTCTTATATGACTTTGAAAAAAGATTTTTAGAGTTCAGCATATCAAATAACTTGTCAATGACCCTTATAAAATTTATAGTTCCTTCAGCATGCTTGAAATTTGGATGTTTGGAAAACATCAGAAATTCATTGCATCTGCAACTCAACTACTAAGTGTTTGTGCAGCAAACTTAACATTCATTTTGGGACGCTGGAAATAAATGTTTTATTGAGATTTTATTTGCAAATTTCAATCCTTCCTCTTCTTGTATTTCATATATAGCTTTTATATAATTCCATTTAATATATTTTCCATCACAATCCTTAAGTACCTCTAAATCACATAACGCATTTCTAGCTAGTTTTAACATATGACTTGGGTCAGGGACTACATACAAGTAGTGATTATAGCCTTCAAAAGTAAATCTTCCATTAATTTTTTCTAATCTTTTCCCAAATAAACATCCTAGTGATTTAACAGAATTAAAATTAACATTTACACCATTAAATGTAATGCTACGTACATTAATTTTTTTATCAGAAGAAATTGTCAATACTTTTTTAATAAGACATGAAAAGTTTTTAGCTATTATTTTACTACACAGTATATAGCCAATAAATGTTTTCCAATGACCTCGTAATCCTACCAGCATAAAAACTAATGCTTCTGTAGCTGGTGAATCTGATTCAATTGCAACAATATTTTTTCCATAATCTGTAAAGCCAATAAATCGACCTGTCTTTTTATCATTTAGAACTGATGTTTTGATTGCCATTGCATCTATAATTAATGCACAATCTTTATAATTAATGTCAATCTCTGCTTTTATACTAATATAACTTAAAACATCTTCAAAAAAACCAGGTTTACAATCTACAGAAAAAGTCCAGTTGGCTAAAGAGCTTGAAGCAGGTAAATGAAGTATAGGTCGTAGAAAATTGTATGCTTTAGGAGAGTAAAAATGCAGAATTATTGCAAATTTTTTTATTTCATCGGTATACCTGATGATACGTATGATTAATGATGATACGTATCATCATTAATAAATTTGTTACTACTTTTGATAACATTAAAGGTACTATTTATATCCACCTGGCAATCAATACTCTCTGTTATTTCTGAAATAACACTATTAATATAAATTTCGTTTCTATTAGCAGCAAATTTCTTTTGACTTTGCTGCTAATAGAAACGAAATTTGAAATTTGCTGCTAATCGTTTCTATTAGCAGCAAATTTCTTTTGACTTTTGGTTTGGAATCAACAAACTTTTTCTAGGTTTTAATTTAGGTTTGTAATTAAAATCAGGTATTTTGTAATCTGAATGTAAAAAGTGATCACTACATATGCGGCTGTGCTCAATAGGAATAAATGTTTCACGCTTTATAGCAACAATCCAGGGCCTTCGAGAGCGGCAAAGACGCCCGGGTCAAAAATGGAGAACGGCGCCCCTATTTCAAACTTAGAAATTAAAAGTTCAAAGTTTTGTGAACACAGCAATTATCTATTTTTAATATAGCACATTGTATTTCTACGTTACTATTAATTCTCTGGTTTGAGAAAAGGTTCATTAATCAAAACTGACATTAACCAAAATATTAGTTTTAAAATCAATAAACGAAAAGTCAAAATCAATAAAATCTTCGAGAAAGAATGAATTTTTCGAGCTTTTCTGGTCGCCCAAATATCGATGACATCACCATAGCTCACCTTCTTAGCCAAATCTTCTTCAATTGAAATAATCAAAAGATCAGTTACGCGATCCTGGCCCATGGTTGAACGGAGAGAGTTTTTTACAATCTTAAGTTTACTAAATGATCGTTCACCCTCAGCAACTGACACAGGAATAGTGCTGAAAATCCGGAGCATGATGCAAATGTACGGAAAAAGACGTTCAAGCTTCTTCTCGAAAATTTAGTTAAGTAGTTGCAGTGGATTTCCTTGCTTGAAAATTGTTTTGCGGGCATTTTTAAAACGGCAAACTTCTTCAATGAGATCCTCTTTGTTGACATCTCTCGGATAAAATTGTGCAAGCTCGCAAGCTTTACTTTGAACAGAAAGATCATCATTGTCCAACCAGATAAATGAAAACATATTGGCAACTATCCTGCTTGCCTCAAATCTTGAATTAATCTGCTGGATCAGACTATCTAAACCAACATTAAAAACGTTTACTTCGAATTCTTTCGTTTGGCTGTCGTGGAAATAGGCTGTGTTTGATGCCTCATCATGAAAGCGCTTTAGTTTGCGCTTTCTTTTAGTAGCAAGTTCAGTTTCGAATCCTAGCGGTCCAGTTACAGCTACAGCCTCTAGGAAAATTTGCAACCAAGAGCCCCTAATCTGTTTAAGATCTTCCAGCAGCTCTAATCAAACGTAGCTCGTCATCGATGGTAATGGCTTCAGATTGTAGACGACGACTAACGTCGTTAACAGCAGTAAGAGTTTTGTACCAAATCGTAATTAGCAATAGAAATTCAAAAGATGGTTTTTTTAAGGCTTTTGCTTGGCTTAGCTGCTCACTCGTCAGATCCAGGTTTTCCATAGCATTTTTAAGAGCTGCCAACATTTCTCTCGGTCTTTTGGCAAGTGGTTTGATCGCGTCGATACGAGAACTCCATCTTGTCATAGATAGTTTATGCAGTGAAATTCCTGTCCCTTCAGTGAGGATCTTTCATCGGGCAGGGCTTGCACTAAAAAATGCGTACAAAGATTCGACGTTTCGAAAGAATACTTTGATCTCAATGGCTGGTTCAACTGCGTGCACACCAGCTAAATTCAGATTGTGAGCGCTACATGGAACGTGCAGAGCTTCCAAATAATTTTGTCTTATTAAGGCTTGAGCTCCCTTGTAAGCACCTGACATATTGGATCCATTATCGTATCCCTGACCGCGACAGTTTTGAATATCCAAACCTAGCCTTGCAATTACATCAGTGACAAGCTTAGCTATATCGAGTCCTTTCTTCTTTTCGAAAGCTTCAACACACAAAAATCGTTCTTTGATTTGCCAGGAGAAAACGAATAACAAAGGTTATCTGCTCAGTGTGAGATGTATTGGGGGTACCATCGACTATAATGGTGAAGTAGATACCGTCCTGAATTTCTTTGACAGCTGCACTTCGGATAACACCACCACATTCTTTGATGAACTCATTTTGAGACGATGGAGAGAGGTAATGAGCACTCATTCTGGAGCCCTCTTGTTGATGGCGTCTTACATCTTCTAGGAATTTAGCTTTTCTAGGTAACTTATTATAAAATTCTTTCAATATCAATTTAATTATTTATATAATTATTTTAATAGTTATAACTATTATATACAATTATGTTTGCAGGTGAAACAACACACGTGAATGGGAAAGGAAATGGAAACTTTCTTGCCCCCGTCATTGCATCTCACAAGTGAGATGCAATGACGGGGTTGTGGCGACCAATAAGCTCCATACCGGCAAGAAAGTTTCCATTAAGCTAAGAAAAGAGTCACATCCAAAATACAAAGAATTGTCCTCCATTTACCTGTTTCAGAATTAATTCGCTTCTGGAGCTCTGAATCTATACCAGTGGAACTGGTAAGACGAATGTATGCGTCTTTCCAATCCATGTAGAACTTTTGTTGCAATGAGCTGGATTGATGCTGCTTCACACGATCTATGAGTTTCCTCCATTGATCTCTAGCTCCTCCGTTCCAACGAAGAATGGACGATTCCCCGCATTTGAATGCTGCTTACGTGCCTAAGAGTGAGCAAGGAAAACAGTAGAGAGCCTTAGAGATCGAGCTCCAAACCAAAAAGTTTCTTTTTACTTTTTCCTTATTAGGCAAAGATTGATAAGACACATTCAAAGGAAAATTTTTTTTCATAGAATCACGGGGATATTCTCGTTGCTTCAAAGAATGTGTAGGGGGTCCCTTTAAAATGATTACATCTCGATCTTTTTGACATAAAACAACTTGCCACAAAGAGGGGTCAGCATTAGTTGTTACCAAATCAGGTTGAGCATTACATTCTTCCCTGTTGGATAAGGTTCCTCCTTCTGACTCTAATGAGTTACTTTGAAATTCATTTGGCTCAGCTTCAGGTGAATTGTTTGAGATCCCCACTGATCCACAGCCCTGCAAATTACACATTTTAAGTGCAGCAGGTGATCTTAACTAAATACTTATTTAATCATCATAAACACTTATCCTAACCGTTAACCAGAAGCCTCTTTTCAGCAAGTTTCACCAACGCATCGAATTGAAATTTCGCCATTTCCACCAACGATTTGAGGAAAAAACTATTTTTTTCTTATTGGGCCTAAAGTAGGCATTCCGTCTACTCTAAATTTGATGCAAAAACTCAAAAGTAGCGGTTTTTATAGTGAAATGTCTCGTTTACTTCAACTTCTTCAACGTCCGCGTTGCTCACCCGTGGAGCGTACTACCTAACAAAGTGTCTGCGCTATCAGTCTTAACTACTTCAAACCGGTATTTGATTACCTACTATTATAACTACCACAGCGGATCATCTTCCGTACAATCAAGCACGAACTTGCATAGCTAATTGTTCATAGGTTTACGGAATACGCCCAGTTTCGTGTACAACTACAACTAAATCCTATTTTTTTCATAAAAAATAGTTTATAATTAATTATAATAACAGAATTTAAAATTAAAGTTTTGTGCATTTTTATTCCAAATACTAAAGTTTCAACCTTAAATACAAAATCCAAGCAGATTTTAAATTGTCAATCATTAAAATGTTTTCTATTTATTGTAAAAAAAAGCAAAAAAAAACCAACGAGTTGTTTTTGTTCGGCGCCCCTTCAAGCTTGGCGCCCGGGTCAATTCCCCCCCCCCCCCCCTCTCGAAGACCCTGCAACAATCCACTTTTTACAGAGCTCTCTATTATCAATTGGAAATTTAAGAAATGCTCCGTTGTCGTTTTTCATGGCTCTATTTGTGCAACCTGCTGCAGCACAAGAATTAACCATGATTTATAAATTATGAATATTTAATATCGAATTTTTTTTGATCCAAACAACCGTGATTTACTATTTTTTAAATTTGCCACCAATAATGGCCAATTTTTGCTTCAAAAAATACGCGGAAGTTAGACATCTACTTATTTTTAATATATCATTGATTGGATTCTCAGTTCTTTCAATCAGAGATTCAATCATTTTACTCGTCTTATTTTTATTTACTTCTACGTACATAACAATTACCATAATGCATTGCATTTACGGGGAAAAGTGAATTACAAGCTTTTATACTTTTGATGCACTAATTGAAGACCTTGGAATGAAAACTTAAAATGTCCACTTTTATGCAAATTGGATTTGTCATTTTTTGGTTACCTATATATAAGTCCATGTAATGACTCTTGTTAAACAGGGTGGCCACATAAAATTGTTATAAGAAAAAGAGGACATTAGAGGATTTTAGAGATTTTGCATTTAATTTAGAGGATTTTTTTTGCGTAACTCACGGCTGTTTCACTCAATATAAAAACGAGCGTGACGTCATGAGTTTATCAAAAAAAAAAGTATTTCCGCATAAAAAGTATAAAAATTCACAAACTTTAAATTAATAGTATTTTTTTTATATAAATGCTTTCATCTTGCAATTAAAAAAATATAAAAGATCTGTTTTTCCTTGTTAAATAAATATTTACATTAATTGGTATAAAAATAAATATTGCCAAAATATTTTTAATAATTTAGAACCACTTTTCTAATTTTCGGGAAAACATGAGTTGGGCCAACTAAGATTTCATAACAGCCCAGTGCTTAATAGTTGAAATTTAGAACACTTAACCCTAAATGCCCATTCTATCAGGTTCCTGCGTCATTCTAGAGATTTTTTTACAAAAAGACTGTTTTTAAAGCATTTATATTTTTTAATTAATCGTTTTTAAATGCAAAACGTAACTTTTTTGATGGATGACGTAAGTTAATGAAATTTCAACCTTTCATGCAAATGAAAATAAAAAAATTATTTTACTGGCCTTCAGCTATGTTATGAAATATGTTTTCAAAAATGTCATGTTTTAAAACATTTTGTAGTTAACTACAAAATTTTGAATAAAAATAGAGGATTTTTTTTCAAGGTTCAACGCCTGTTCCCACATAAGGAAACAGGCATTAAACCTTGAAAAAAAATTCTCTACTTTTATTCAAAATTTTACATCTAACAAATAATAACAACAATGTTATTATTTGTTAGATAACATGGATTTGCTAAAATTGATTTTTACAACCCAATTCTTATTTCAGACTTTAGCATTTTGCAGACCATGAATTTTGAACATTATACTACCATCAAGAAATAAAAAAAAATAAAAAAAAACTTTTGAAAGGAATTTAGAGGAGCTATGGCCACCCTGTTAAATGTTTCTTTAAAAATTATGCCCTTTAAATTGACTGTCAAAAAAAAAAGGTTTGAAAAACATCGATACTTTAAATGCTCTTCTGAAAAAAGAATCGTTTGTGACATTCAAGGTTTTCATTCTAAGGTCTTCAATTTTGATATATTACAAATTTATGTTCGATAACGTTTTTACCTGCAATTGTTTTAGTAAGATTTAATAAAATTTTTTTTTATGCTTATTTACATTAAAAATTCCTGACATTCATCTTATTAGCCGGATTCAAGAACATAAAAGATTTATTTTGGGAGGGAAACATTTTCTTCAAGGAAAAACAAATACAACTGTAATCAAGTCATTGTATCTTTTACTTCCGAAAAAGAAAAACTTTTGTGCATCCACTAGTCAAATTCTTTCTTATTTGTACTAAAATAATATAAGAAAATATTTAAAAATTACAATAACAGATATATCAATAGATACAACGACTACATAACATAATACGAAACATAAAAATATATACAACTATTTTACTCGTAAATCGCATGAAATATCACCGACGAGGTCTTAATAAAACCTAACATGTACTAGGGAGGTGGGTATAAACTCCAGCAAATTTATTGACTAAAATTTATTGAAAGCTACAGATATTTCATATAACTATAAGGTTAAATGTGCATATTATAAATTATAATAAAAGTTTACATTATTATAACTAAACCAGAAAAAGTTAATGCACCCATAGACACCAATACGTGGTCATTTTTAGGCAAAAATTCATTTGAGCAAATTTAGCAGCATGTTAAATAATATTTAACATGCTATTTACATAATATACATAATATAATTTACATAATATGCTATTAACATAATATTTAATATACTAAAGGGAGACGAGTCATGAAATGTCACTTTACAGCAGAAGCAATATAGAATTGGCGCAGTAGCAACTTTTTTTGAAAGGTACTTTTTTTGAAAGGATTTCAAGCTATGTATTACGAACTGAGGGCTCATTTTTTTGAGGAAATATTAAAAACTTCAACTTTTTTCTTTTTTCCATGATACTTAATATTATTATTCTAATGGCGTGTATAACTTATTTTCAACATTTTTTGACTTACCTCTCATTTGCACACAGATTTAATTTTGTAAAATCTTGGTAATTTCATAAAAATATAAAGGTAAATATCAAAAGAGCAATGTTCAAGAAAGTTCGGAATTGCATTTTTTGAAATTTTTATTATGCTAAAAAGTTAGTATAATTTGTGTATGCATATATTAGGTAAAAATTATTTAGTAATAAAGTTTGTACTCCATGAAATTGCAATAAGACAGCAAAGTCAAGTTTAAGAGCAAAAAAAGTAAGCCTATATAAATCAGTTGATGCATGTCAAAAGTTGTTGAAAAACAAATTTAAACTAAAAATGTTTTTATTAATATATATACAGATAAAATTGAAAGCTTTTAAACTTTCTTTTTTAAAATTTACTTCAATTATACATTTAACTTTGTTAAATTTTAGACACATAACTAAAAATTTCTTCAGCATAAACTTGTATTGTTAAATACATTGAAAAATATTTTTAATATACAATTGTTAAAACAAAATGGTGTTTTAAAATAGCTTTGAAAGGCCTTTAAGCTTTTTGTTCTTCTTTCATTTGGAAGTAGCTCAAGAATAACATCAGTAAGTATTTTCTCCAGAAGTCTGAAAAAATTTCTATATATAACTACATCTGGTTAAAATAATGCATTATTAGTTAATTTATCTTAAAAAAAATCTGTGGAAACCAGTTGTAGTTACACAGATGTTATTACACTTCGATAATTTAAAAGATGTAATATTCTGTAATATTCATTTAATTTTTTGCAGTTATTAGACACCAATGAAATTTTAAATGTTGTTGGACAGATATTATACCTCATTACAATAGATGTTGTTGGACAGATGTTATTAGACGTGGCAAAAACTGATGTAGCTACCCTGACCCAATATTTTATAGTGGACTTCCCTGATAAAATTTAATATATATTATATATATTAAATTTAATATCAGAAATATTAGATTCTTTTAGAAAAATGCTCTTCAATTTTAAAAATATAAACATTAATACAACCAACACTTAAAATATCAAGAGAAGTTCATAAAACCATCTGCTGAATCAAATTTTTTTATTTTGCATACAATATAAAATCTACCTAAGTTATGATTAATAAAAAACCAATTTTCCTGATTTCTTTTAGATTTTTTTAAAACTTAATTTTTTTTTGCAGATATCTGAATTCCTTGACTTTTCCCTGATCTGACAGATACCCTGACAATAAATTCATAAATATTTTTTTAATTCACATTATTTGTTTCAAAAAATTTTTCAAAGTATTATTATTGAACAGCAGTTTTTTTTTAACTTAAACATGATGTATTAAAAAAAAAAAAAAAAAAAAAGAAATAAAAGCGATAGTGTAAAGAGTTTAAAGGGGTAACTCAACATCAAGTTGGCGCTTTTTTGTTTTGTTTTAATTATTCTACTTGCCATAGCCTAGATTTGTATTTGACATGTGGGACTTGAAAATGTTCTTTTAATGATATTATAAGTCCAATTACTGCTTGAACAATCTGGGCGTTAACAAAGAATAAATTTGATTCAGCGTTTTGGGAATTTGTCAAAAAGTTTTCAAATGCTAAACCACCCCCTCCTCCCTTGATATTAAAATGTGTTTAATAAATAATTGCCGCTTTAATTTAAGGGGATTTTTTTGAATATATATTTTTTTGATGGTAGACATTAAATGAGGATTTTCAAAATAATATAGTCACTTATGTTCAATAAAAATCTCTGCGGAAGAGAGCTCATTTTCAACTTTATTTAAATTCTGCTTGACATCCTTTATGGACAAACCCTCACACCATCATTTAATAAATTGTGTGCTCAAAAAAAAGTTTTGAAAACAGTAAACATGAACTTATAAATATCATATTTCAATTTATTCATTCATTTATTCAGTTCATTTTAATAATTAATACTAATTTTTTTTAGACACAAATCAAAATCTCAGCAGAAACAACAACTAACATCATTTAATTACAAAAAAATATTAATCCTAAGTGCTTACATGCTATCCTTGCATTAAAGAATAACAATTATTTTTTCATTCATAGTCATAAAATGTTATTATGACTACGGTTCATTCAAACATATAAATTTGCTTTTACATTTTAAATTTAAGCAAGCAGTAACTCCAGTTTTCTTGAATTTTAATTTTCTAGTATTGTTTGTTGTAATAAAAAACATTCTTTTCATTAAATGTATTTAATTTACACATTAAATTTACGTTTTAATTAAAAGCAACCAGTAAAGTAAAGAAATCTATTTTCTTTGTTAAACAAATTTCTATTACCAGTTTGTTACAATCATAAAACATTAAACTTATATTTCAGAGGTAGCATTTTAAAAATGTTAGTAGAGAAAAGATAGTAGATAAGTAAAAAATGATTTTAGTCAATGTGATCGCGTAATTTGGTTAATGTAAAAAAAAAAAAAAAAAAAAAGAACATTATATCGGTTAAAATTTTTGTTGTTTTCTCATTTAACACTGTGTTTTATCAATAAAGACTCATCAGAAATGAATGATCAAATTAATAAAACTTCAATTTTATACCAAAAATTAAATTACAGGAAGTCACATGTCTTAACTACTGCAATTTTTCACACATTTGTGTAATTTGCTGACACTATTGTAAAAAGAATTCTTTAGAAATGATTACTTAAGCTTTTTTAAAAAATAATATTTTTTTTTTCAAAGGGGGGAGTTAATGTAACTATTATTTGAGCTCACTTATTTTTATAGTTTTTTAGGAGAAACTTATTTTCGTGCCTGCATTTAGAAATCAATTCCGATTTTTTGTTTAATAAACATTCTTGGTTTGTATGTATAACTATTTCAAATTTTTCTTGTAGACATAGTATGCATTTTTTAGAAATATTATTATATGCAGGCACTGTTTTAAGGATGGACCAATTCAGTGTAAAATCATCAATATTTTTATCTTTTAATTCCCATATATATTTTGACAGCATGGTGTCTTTTGAATACTTTTTATTTTTAAAAGATTGCTTATGATTGACAAAACGTTTTTTTCATTCACCTTCTGTTATGCCAATATATTATTTATCAGGTACATTCTTAGAGGAGACAACACATTTATAAACCACATTTTTTGATAAGCAACTTTCATTCATTGGACAATTGTTTTTTTGTTTACAATTACAATTTTCTGTAGTTTTTTCATTTTGAATTTCTTTTTTGTTTAACAAAGCATTGTTGTGACCTTTTATAATTCTTTCCATATTTTTTGTGCAACTGTAGCTAACTTTAACAGTTTTCGATTAAAAATTTTAAGTCATTTATTAGAGGGCGGGAAATGCTTATTGATTAATTTTAAAAACACTTTTCCTATGTTTGTGGAAACATTTTTGCTATATGGGGGGTTGAACCAAATTACATTTCTAGCTCTATTTCGCTTTTTTGTATTCTTTTTTTCAGGGTCAAATTTTAATTCAAAGTTTTCAAAACCACTTTTTTTAAGGGCATCTTCAAATATCTGTTTGGAGGAATTGAATACATTTTCATTAGAGGAGTTTTGGTTAAGCCTGTTATTAATTGAAATCGGGATTTGTTTTAGAATTTGGGGTGGATGATTTGAGTTAATATTAATATACAATAATTCATCGTTTGGTTTTTTGAAAGGCTTATATGTATTTTCCGAGAGGTTATATGTGACATCAAGAAAGTTCACAATTTTTAAATTTATGTTTATTTCAATTTGAAAGCCAATATTTTTAAAAATTTTTATAATATCTTTTCTAATTTTATCAAGCTGTGGACCAGATTTTTTACGCATTACTATTAAACCATCGTCGCGATAAAGGCCTAAATCATTTATATTGATTATTTTACTTAATAAATCTAAAATATATAATCCAACAAATTCACAAATTTCTGCTCCATCAAAACTGCCCATTGTTACATCAAAGCAGTTATGTATGTTTTTCTTTTTCCAAGTTTCCTTATTCAAATAAAGTAAGGTTTTTCTACAATGTTTTATTATGCGAATTGTTTCTTCAGGAATAACTGTGTGGCTTTTTGCAAATTCAATTGTTTTATCTAAAATATCTGTAGTTATTGAGGGGTAAAAATCATTAATATCAAATTGAATAAATGTACAGTCATTTTTGTTATCGATTTTGGAGAACCAATTTATAACATCAGTGGTATTTTTCCACTGTTACAAATTTAATTTATTTCTAAGAATATTATTAATTTTGTCCAATTTAATTTTGCTTACATGTCCAATCTCACTTTTTGAGGAAACCAATAACCTACAAAGTTTGTTTTGAAAGTTTGGATTATGGTCTTTTAGTGTTGCAATAGCTTGGGTCTTTTAGTGTTGCAATAGCTGAAATAGCTTGGGCAGGGGCAGTATATTCAATTCTGTTATCAAGGTTTATTTTTATATATATATACTTTGTATAGTATATATATATAAAAATATATAGCAATACTTTGGCTTCTAATTTAAATGCGTTTTCCAATTTTTTAGGGGCTTTCTCATAAGAACTAGTAATATTGTTGCGTAAAATTTTTTCATAGTTTTCTGTTGTGAGTTGGTAAATGTTATTTGTTTTATCAGCAAAAACCAAAACATTTGGGTTTGATTTAATTTTTTTAACATCTAACATTAATTCAGTTTGAAATTTATTTTTTATAGGGCGAAACTTTATTGTTTTAATTAAATGCAATAGGTCATTTTTTTCCAAATTTTCCAAATCAGGTATAAAAGGTGGGGTATTTTTAGTTTTAAATCCATAATTATCATCATCTTGGTTATTATTAAATACATCATCTGTGTTTATAATTGGTTTTAAGAAAAAATGGGCTTTCCAACGAATTCTTTTAATAAAATGCTTAACTTTTTCTATCAAAGAAATAGTATAACTTTTTTCATCTAGTATAGGTATATTTTTTAACGATTGAAATTATTAGTTTCCATATTACACGGAATGTTAATATATATATATATATATATATATATATATATATATATATATATATATATATATATATATATATATATATATATATATATATATATATATATATATATATATATATATATATATATATATATATATATATATATATATATATATAGTAACAAAAATAATAAAATTAAAAAATACTTCAATATATTAGGGAAAATTCATAACAGTAAAAGTAAATTTTATTATCAAAATAAAGTTGAAGCGATGACAAGAAAAGTATCATCAATATAAAACACATTTATCTAAACTTAAAAAAAAAATTATTATTTAATAGGGTTTTTCCAAAAAGAACATTTTTGAACAATATATGCTGCTTAATGTGTTTTATATAATAAAAAAAATTGTTTTTAAAAAAATTTTGAATAAAAAATACTTTGATGATTCTCTCAAGACCCTTAGGAACTTGTTACATTCCTTTGAGACCCCCAAGGAACATAACAAGTTCCTAATATTATAAAAAAAAATCATTTGAGTGTATGTATCATGTTGGGTCTCTTCTTAATGAAGCAAAATTATATGAAAATTTCAATGTTAGATTTAACACCATAAAAAATGAATTTTATTAACTAAAAAAAAAAAATGTCCATTTTTACCAATTTTTAGCAATATATTTTTTTTCAATAAGTTTTTTATAATATAATTATCATATTTGAAATTTTTATGATTTTGCTTAATTTGAGACGAAATGTCAAGATACACTTTTGAAGATTTTTTTAATTGATAATAATAGGAACTCTTTATATGTTTAAGGGATTCCAAAAATGTTTTTCATCAAAAAAATTTGAAAACCAGTTTTTTTTTTATCATATAAAACACATTAGGAGGTGGCAGCTATAATTTTTAAAAATATTGTTTTTTTGGGTGACCTTATAAGTATGAAGTATTTATCATCAAAACAAAGTGTGAACAATTTTACTTTTATGCTTTAACTGAAATTAAAAATATTAGGTAACTTTAATAAAACATATTAATAAATAAATTTTAAAAAATCTTATTAATAAATAAGCTGATAATAATACAGTGCACTCACGGTCCTAATCATATGTTAAATTAAATAATATTTAAAAAGCCTCATAAAATCAAAATTGCTTATATTGTATTTTGATATAAAACTCTTTTTAAGATACTTTTACCTGCAGTACCAGAAATTAGCTAAATTAATATTAGTTTGTAATATATATATATATATATATATATATATATTTAATTATTCTCCTCTACACCGACTTCATTCGAGGAGGCTACTTTTGTAGTTACAACCCTTTCTATAACTCCGAAACATAAACCTCAATAAACAAAGCCGCTGCACGAGAAGCAAGTTGACAAACAAGTATATTATTAAAACTATAATGCAAGTAACAAAAAAAAAAAGCAAAATTAATTTTTAGTACCAAAAATTTTGTTCTTATATTATAAATATTAGTAATTTAGCTGATTCCTGATATTGGATTTAACAATAAAATATATAAACAATATAAATAATACAAATATATATATACATATATATATATATATATATATATATATATATATATATATATATATATATACATATATATATATATATATATATATATATATATATATATATATATATATATATATATACATATATATATATATATATATATATATATATATATATATATATATATATATATACATATATATATATATACATATACATATACATATATATAAAGGACGAACAACACTGGATCGATTAGACTAACACAGTATCCTTAAAGGCATACTCACTGGCTTACTTAGCCAGTTACAGCAAAACTGAATATATATATATATATATATATATATATATATATATATATATATATATATATATATATATATATATATATATATATATTAAGGGCAAGAATTATGAATAACATATTTGTATTATTATTACAAAGCTGTCTTACATTAACAAGTATATAATGAAGTGTAACAAAATATTTTTTTAATCCTTTTTAAAGCTTATGCTGCTATGGTGTAGCAGAAACAAAAAACTGCTATGGTGTAGCAGAAATAAAAAACGAAATGTCCTTGTTTCTTGTTCATACATAGTGCAGCAGGAAATCTTTTTCCCTGCTGCACTATGTATGGTATAGCAAAAATAAAAAACATAATAATTCCAAAAATTTTTTCCATAAAATTTTACATGTTCATCTGCATAAAATGTTTTGTTTGATTTCTTGCTCCTAATGTTATATTCCAATTATAGCATTTGTGATCTCCCAGAAGCTTCATTTTCATCAATTGTTGTTCGCAAACAAGAGTTGGTAATTATTAAAATAGTTTCAATACAAGATTTGCACAATTCTTTACCATAAGTTGTGCAAAGACTGCTTGCAGATGAAACTTTTGCTCTGTATACTTTAGTTAAAAATCTATAATAATTATGTCACAAAAGCATTACACAAATAATGATCAACCTGCAAATATAATATAGAACTACTTTTAGAACTGTTTCCTTTATTAGTTTATGTGTTGAAGATGTTCCGGACTTAACGCCATTCCTTTCAAAAAGTTATTTATATTTTGCACTTTGCAGTTTTTGTTTAACTGTAAATAAGTAAGTCAGATAAATCAAATCAATATTAACATAACTAAAAACTAAAATAATTATAAAAAAATTATCCAACAAGTTTAACTGGTTAGAGATTATTATTAAATGAAAATATTCTATTATACTTTGTACTAAGTTTGTTGAATATTGCAACAAAAAAGTAAAAAATGCAGTAAAAAAGAATACTCTTATGCTAATACTTTCCCTATTTTTTAAGTATAAATATGCAAATATATGCATTTAAACAGTCTATATATGCAAATATATGCACTTATAAAAATGCATACTTGCATATATATATATATATATATATATATATATATATATATATATATATATATATATATATATATATATATATATATATATATATATATATATATATATATATATATATATATATATATATATATATATATATATATATATATATATATATATATATATATAATATATATATATATATATATATTTATATATATATATACATATATATATTTATATATATATATATATATATATTTATATATATATATATATATATATATATATATATATATATATATATATATATATATATATATATATATATATATATATATATATATATATATATATATATATATATATATATATTAGTAAATAGTCATCACAGTAAAAAGAAATTTTTATATTGAAAAAAAGTTGAAGCAGTGACCAGAAAAATATCATAATATAGAACATATTTATCTGAAGTTTAAAAAAAAAATTATTAAAATCCTACGGTCAGATTTTAAGAAAATTGATTTCAAATAAATAAACAAATCTATAAATTACACAAAAATTTTCTCACGCATGCGTACCTGAACATAGCGCTTGTAAACGACCGTGTTTAACCAGGAGGTTCACGCCTTCATTACAGTGCACAGTGGGATAAAATCGCCAAAATTAAATTAATTTTTTTTATTAGAACTGTTATAAACTAATTATACAAGCCATATAAAATGAATATCAAGCTCATATATATTGCTAAAAAAGTTTATTTTTTAGTTTAATTACCATTAAAAATTACGAACTAGATCTATATTCTAGAACGTAGAATTCTCGCAAATAAAAAGTTCAACAACACCCGGAGGAAATTTCTTTTTTACAGAGGAAACAGTTTTTCTATAAGATGAAATAAGTGGATCAGATGTACATAAAAGTCTTTTCATTACATCTTCGTTTGTCTTTGTTCTTGAATTTTTACGGGAATGATGTTCCCTATATTTTCTAAGTTCTTTATTTCTAGCTTCTTGAGCTTCTTCACTAAATAGACCTATTGATAAGAATAGATTTTCTATAACTTCTGCTCCATGAATTAAGATCTTGTGAAGACTCTGAGGCATGTAATACCATTGGTACAAGCATGAGTAGAATTTTGCGGTCTCCAGACAAAGTAAGCGAAACTTACTAGTATCTATTTGAAATCCACTTGATATACAAATTAGGATTATATGCAACTTTACAATTAGTTCCTTGTTTATTCCTGTAACATCAGCAAACAAGTCTTCATTTGAAAAAGCTTTTCGAGCAGTATTGCCGTCATTTGAGTTTCCAGATCCTCCACATTTTGGGTAGTCAACAATGAGTTCCATTTTGTGTTGAAATTCTTTTTGTATCTTCATTTTTTGCTCTTTAACAAGAGATTTCTCTACGTCTCTTCTTGCTTGCCATTTTTTTATTGGTATCTTATATGAAATATGTATGAGACACTCAAAAAATCTTATCCATGCATAGATAATCCATATTTAAGCTCATCCGGTGAGTATGAAAGTTTCGTAACTTTGTCAATATTGTTCATGTCTTTTGGTGAACACCCGCATATACAGCAACATTGACTAGAGCTTGTTACATTTGATAGAGCAGTATGGACTTTACCATCTATCATTGTAACTTAAATGATATGTTTGACTGAAATAAACTTGCCATTAGATAACTGAACAAAAGTTTCTACAAGATTTAAGATCTCGTCTTTCAAAGTAGCTTCTTCAATAAGTAATAAATCAGTTGTTTCTTTTTCAAATTTAAATCTTAAAGGTCGGCAATTTAAAGGGGAAGAAGGTTTTGGATTTCTCCAAATGACAGTTAGGGTTTCTCTAACATAAGTTGTAATCTGAAGTGGAACCAGGCAAGTTAGAAACAATGATCCTTCTCTTTTCAAGTCGCGAAAACTTTCAACAGACATTTTTTGTTTATATATGCTTTGACCAGTAGACCCATAAAAATCTGCTTTATAATAAAGAGATACCTGGTCAAACGTTTCTAGCATACATAAAACCTCATTTTGAACTTGACAAAGTCTTTGAGCTGTATGGTCACATAAACTTTGCAGTGGTATACTTGCAGTATAGTCAGTAAAAATCATGTTATTAGAGTAGCACAAAAGTTTTGATGATTTTATGTTGTTATATGCAGGATACAGGTTGCATTCTTTTTCAATTGCTGCGTTTCTATGGAGTTGAAACGCAGCTTTGGCCATATTTGAATCTAGCATCAACGACAATGCTTCATTTCCAGAAAGCATCGAAGAATCTACATTCTTATCTAAATATATTTTGTTGATTGCTTTAGCTTTTTCTATTTTTCCTTCTTTATTTAATAAAACTTTTGAAGCAAATATTAGCTCATTTGACGAGTGACTTTTTTGGAGTTTACTAACACGTCAATACTTAGTTCTTGAAGAGCATTCTTGAAAGTCAGTAATTGTTGGTCGACTGGAAGTAGCGCTGGAAGTAGATTGAGAACTTGTAGGTATGGTTATTTTGCCTTGACGCAAAATCATTTAAACTAATTTCATTATCAAGCCATTTAGTATTGTTCTTAATAAATAAAGATTCTCTGCGTTTACAGACATTCCAGTGATATTTAAGGTGTGCTAAAATGTTCATAAGTCTTGATCTCCAAACAATTTCATTGTTCTGATCAAGGGATAACTCAAAGAATGTTAGCAAATGAATATATGATTTCTCAGTATCTTGAATAGAAATTTTATTATCTTTTAAAGAGTTTAAAAGATCAAAATATTTTATCTAAAAACAAAATTGAAGTTATTGCATCTTGCGGACAAGTTATTTGTTATAACTTTATTAGTTGCACAAAGTTGCAAAATATTTGTGATAAATTGCAGTTAAGATACATTAAGCATCCGATTTACATAATAAAATGTTATTGAGGATATTGGAGGACGGTTTATCTGATACCTAATAGTAAAGGTTAGTAGCAAAAAAAAAGCCAAAACTGCCTGTCACTGATGCATAAAAACTGAAGATTACACTTACGTTTAATTGTTTTGAATAGTCAGAGCGAAAAAAACAAAGTTAATTCAAATAATATATTTTAAAATCATACTCAATAAAATTAATTAAAAACAATAGTAGCGTAAGAAAGTTGATAATTAAAAAATGCAAAAAAGCGTTTTGAAACACATGTCAAATTCACGTGTATATAACCGCATAAAACAACGTTTAAATTAATATTAATGTTTTTTTAACTATATATTTCTTCTAATAAACATATTTTCACCATTATTTTCATAATAAATTTCACATATTTTCAGAATAAAATGCCGATAGTGATTCTATTGTATTTTGGCACACTCTGTCCCACTGTGCAGTGGGGCGAAATATGTCCAAAGCTCGTTTCCAATCTGGATCTCCTGCTTATAAAGCAAGCGCTCTAACCACTGCTTACAAAGCAAGCGCTCTAACAACTTTAATCGAAAAAATATTACTAAATTAAATTAAATTTATTTAAATTTACTTAAAATTTACTTAAAATTATTTATTATATAGACAGATGGCAACGCACTCTTGTCAAACCCCTATTCCGACGTTGAGCGTCCTTTGCGTTCGCGAATTCATATTTCTATAAATTTCTAGGAAATAGGCAAAATGGGGTATATAGGGATTTGCGCAGCGGTGTGGACATACATCGACTGATTTTTAGAGAGAAAATGCAGCGGAGTGTGCAAACAACTACTGAGGGTTTGGGGTAGGCAGGTTCTCTTTTATATGAAGAAGTCGTTTTTTTACATTTTTGGACCTTAAATAGAACGTCGGAATAAGGGTTTGACAAAAGAGTTTATCAGACAGATGTACCGTAAACCGTGATCGTGTACCGGGGTTACTTTGAACGTTTTTGAGATGTTTTTACTTGCTCTTCCTTCAGTATTGAAAATATTTGAAATTTAACAAAATGAATATAGTGGCTAAGATTGACTCTTACATAATTCAAATTTAAAATAATATTTAAATAAACGGATTTTGCATAATATTAATTTAATTAGTCATTCAAATTTACCCCACAAAGGGGTAACTTTATATATGTTTTCTGTAAAGGCAAAACTTATTCAAAAACGGATTGTTTTGTTTTAAAATTTAATAAAAACAACAGTGTAGTTTCACATGAATATTATTGCTAAAGTAATACAAAATTATTTCATAAAAAACACCCACCCAAGTATGTTTTTAAGAGGACTAGCATAAAAAGAGTCTCATTTACATCAGTTTCACCTACAGACTATGCAAGTGAAATATCTTTACATTTTGCCAAAAAATCCTCATATAAGAAATTTTAAGGTCATAAGAAATTTTCCTTTGATTTTTTTTTTCTTTGACATCAACACGACACAACTGTTAAAGTACATTAACTACTGCTTAGCGACTACTGTTTTAATGTTTTTATCACCATCTGCCATACGATTTAGGATAGTAACATCTAATGGGTAAATCCAATATTTTTTAAAGCTACTAAGTTGCTGATTACTTTTTTGATCTCACGAGTGTAATGTTTATAGGTAAATAAAAATAGAACAAAGGAGATTTATTTTTTATAATTGTCTATGCTTTTTTTAAATTAGTGGTTTTCGATTGATCAAGTATTTTCCTACAATATCATAAATATTATTTTATGTAAGATTTAAAATTTATTAGTGTTCTGCAAAATAAACTATATGCACACAGACACATACATAATTACAGCTACAAAAAATGCGTGTATGTGTGCGTAAGACTTAATGTTTATACACATGATGTATTAATTTTTAATTGTAATAATATTATATATAATATATGTATGATAAAGGAAATCTTTAAATTGTTTTATAATTCGAACAAGTTATATATTGGTATTACTTTAAACGTTATTCGAAGTTATCCGGTATGCAACAAAGAATGTTTTGCTATTGCAATTGAACATAACTATAGCAGGCTAAAAAACTTCTTTAGATTTTACATGGTTGATAAATTTATAAAAAAATTGTGTAACTTGGACAACTTATGGGCGCCCTGAGGATTTTTTAATATTTCAGATAGGACACTTTCACACATTGTGCAAACTCCAAACTTAAGTATGTTTATACCTATGCCAAATGAGAAGGCCTTGCAAAAATTTGGGAACAAAAAAGCCCTAAAACGTTTGCCCTCTCTGCCTAAACTAAAATCTGTCGATAAAATTTAAATGTAGTTTACGATAGTAAAGTTGAAAATTTTACTACATTAGTGCCCTCACGTTTGGGCAAGGGGCAAACGTTTTAGGGCTTTTTTGTTCCCAGGCCTCTGCCATCCCAAATTTTTGCAAGACCTCCTCATTTGGCATAAGTATGAACATACTTAAGTTTGAAGTTTGCACAATGTGTGAAAGTGTCCTATTTGAAACATCAAAAAATCCTGCAGGCGCCCATGTAGATAACATGCTGCTACACTGGCTGAGGCCGTGTACAAAGTATTCTTACTTTATTTTATTGAGAAAAATATCCGAAATATTTAATTCAATTTTAAGGAACAAAAACAACCAATAAACAAAATAAAACTTTAAATAATCAAAATTTAAATTATTTTAATACTTTGATGTTTAATGTTTGAACAGTATTATATAACGTATTTTTTCAGTTATTTCAAATATATATATATATATTTTTTGTGGTATTTTGGCACGCAACTTACAGAAAGCAAGCTTTGGCTTTGACAAGTTTATACTAGTACAATGTTGTGTATAACAATCTTGTACAATACCAGAACAAATATTCAGATTGTATATATTTCGTTTAAAACTCATAATACGATACGATAAATTCTCAATTATAGGTATGAAGTGAATATAAGTGAATATAAGTGAATATAAGTGAAAATATAAGGTAATGAAGTGAAAATAATTAGAGTCTTTCATTGATTTCATTGGTTTAAGTAGAAAAATAGAAGAGACTACGACTCGGCTAGAAATAGAAAACTGTTACGGTCAAAGCTACGATCGTTTATACATTTATTTAATAAATAATTACTTTAAATTAAAGAGCATATCAATAAAGACTAAATAAAATTTATTATTGATAACCTATTAAAATGTTGTTTTCTGCTTAATCGTTGTAGCATATAATATAAAATTTGTCATGAAAGGTCAGGGGCGTTACTTAATCCCCCACCCTTCTTGCTCATCTGGGGACAGTTTTTAAACAGTTATAACGTTTTGATTTCTCGTATTTCGCTTGTTTTTTTTAAAAAAAAAAAACGAAATCTAAATTCTAAATTACACAATGTTACACCCTCCCCTAACTTACCGAGTGCAATTTAAAAAAAATTAAGCACATGTTAAACACGTGCTTTTTTTTCATATCGATTTTTAACATTATTTTTTACTTTGTTGAAAATGTTTGTTAAAAATTTACTTTATAAATCAAATATACTTTTGTCAATAGTTTACCAAGAGATTTTAAAAAGGTGACTGTATTCCGATGACTTCATTGTAAAAACATAACTGTTGATGAATACTGTTTTTGTAAACATAACCACACGTTTAAAATAATACACAAAATTTCTTTTTAAAGGAGAAAATTTTAAAAGAGTTTTAAATTTTACGAGTCTTTATTATTTTAATTTTTTTTTCAGTGTTGTAAGAAGTTTTAAGTAGCGTAATAAATAAACGTTTTCTATATGAAAACAAAAAAAGAAGAAAAAAAGAAAGTATTTTTTAATGAAAATATTTTATAATAAATTTTATCTAAAATTTTGATATAAATATTTTTGATATAGTATTTTCACGTCTCAAAGATGTAGACTTTATGAAGTTCAAGATAAGAGCTGCACTTTTTTATTTTTATTTAGTTAAATATTATAAATATGTTAAATATAATTTTAAAAAATTGTAAGCACAATATTATTTTCACAGCAATGAAAGGGCAAATAATATTATTAGTTTTTTCAATAATCTGTGGGGTAGATATGGTTTTAAATTGTGAATGTTCAGAGCAAGGTTCAATCACAAATAGATGCAATCCTACTACAGGACAATGTCAATGTCGACAAGGCTTTAAAGGCATGAATTGCAATGAGTGTGTTATGAGCAGTGCATCATTTCCAGACTGTCTTTTATCAGTTAAATGTAATTGTGACAAGGTTGGTTCACTAAGCAATAGCTGCCATCCATCAACTAAACAGTGTCTTTGTAGACAAGGTTTTAGAGGAAGAATATGTAATGAATGTGCTGTAAGTAATGCATCATTTCCAGACTGCCAATCATCGATTAAATGTAAATGTAGCAAAGATGGTTCAATCAATAATATTTGTAATCCTTTAACTGGACAGTGTCAGTGTAGGCAAGGTTTTAAAGGTAAAACCTGTGATGAATGTGTCATTAGTAGTATGTCTTATCCCAAATGTTATTCATCAGATAAATGTAAATGCAATATTGATGGAACTTTAATAAGCTATGAAAAATATGGCCCTTGCACAGTGGTAACTATGCTATTTCATAGACTATTTTTTTAATATACAATAATTAAATAGTTTTACAATTTTTTTACAACATATTTTTATTAAAAAAATTGAATTTGTAGGATTCATGTATGTGCAAAGAATATGTCACTGGAAATGATTGTTCTAAATGTAAGAACACATATTTTAACTTGACAAAAAATATTTATGGTGGATGTTCAAAATGTGGTTGTTTAAGTGCTGGAACGATTGGAAATATAAAATTATGTGATGAGACAGGACAGTGTCTTTGTAGACCTTTTGTTACTGGGCGAACATGTAATAAATGCAAGCCAGGTTATAGAAGTTTAGATAGGCGAAATTATTTTAGTTGTACTTGTAAGTATTTAAAAATGTTTTTATATTGTTTACATTAAACTTTTATACAATTTTTTACATTGCATTTTTACATTTTACTGTCTAAATTTTTTTTTATTTGAAATATTTTCAAAAGTATATAGTAAAAATGTCTGTAACAATTTTTTATACTGCATACAAACTATAGTTTGCATACAGTTTTCATTATATTTATTAATGTTTCTGTGCAGCTATACTTATATTTTTCAGCTTGCAATTGTAATGTTGGTGGTTCTGTCAGTAAAACATGTTCAGAAAATGGGCACTGTAAATGCAAGCCAAATGTTGAGGGTGCTCATTGTGATAAGTCAGTTTTTATTCTAGTGTTTTCATTTTATTTATTTTCAGATCTATCTATCTATGTGTATATATATATATATATATATATATATATATATATATATATATATATATATATATATATATAATATATATATATATATATATATATATATATATATATATACACACATTTATATGACTGCCTATTTAGTTTAGCAACATGGCATCATACTGAAATTGGTAGATGCAAAGGTTTTAGTAATAAAACAAAACAAAATCTGTTTTTTGATCCAATTACTTTCTTACTGTTGTGCCAATTCCTTTTCCATTATTGAATAATAAAAAAGCTATTTTCACTTGCAATTTCATTGTTCTTTCAATATGCTTTTAACAAGTTTTTATTATGCTTTCAATAAGTTCTCTCTAGTGCTATGGATATATTTTACATAGAATTAACATAATTTATATATTAGCAAGCTCTAGTAATAATTAGTTACATTATTAATAATTGCAAAACTTTTATACACTTATTCTTTATTGAAAAGTCTTTATTGCAGTAATGTTATATTATATATGTTATATATATATTTTGCTTATATATGTTATATATAAGCAAAAATTTATAAATAATCCTGTATAAATGAACAGCAAAAGTTCATATATAATAAAATTAATATATATGATTTGTTTTTATTACAGGCTGAAGACTGGTGATTTTTATATTCTAAGTTATTTCCACAATATATTTGAAATAGAGGATGCTGATACTTTAGATGGAAGTAAACTTCAATTTCAATACAGTGATGATGAGTTTGTGAATTTTACAGGAAAAGGATATGTGGAATTAGGAAAAGAAAAGGTTTATAATTTTTATGACAATTATTAAGTTTAGTTGGGTATATTTTTAGCCATGATTCATGACCATGCGAAAAAGAAGTTTTTTTTCCTTTTACTTGGCTATTTTTTAATTTGGCAAGATTCTTTTATTTATAATACAATATGCTTCAAATTAATATAATAACCATGCTTCAATTATGCAAATGTAAATTATTTATAAATTTATTGTTTTTCCCTTTTTTGTAAAAAAAAAAAAAAGCTTCTTAGCCCAGCTACCCCTTACAGTTGGGCTGACTGGGTCATGAGGATCATATTTTCATATTAATTAATGTTATTTGAATTGAAATCAGTAGATCTGTAGGCAATTATGTAAATTCCATTAAAAAAATGTCTGTTCATTTAAACCCTTCAATAATCAAGTTACTACAGTTGCAAAGTTATGGCTGATGTAAGGTGACGATTATGTGTAAAATTATTCCAAATTTTAGAATAACATAATTCTGGTTTTGAACAGATCTTACAAAATTAGGTAAATTATTCAGTTCTCTCTTTGTTAAACTATTTAACAAATGCTTGACTGAGTCTTGTTTTCTTACCAGCTGGAAAATGGCACCTATGGTTCCAATTTTTGAAAATTCTGGTGAACATTCTGACCCCAAAAGAACCTCTGGGGTACCTTGAGGTTTTATCTTTGGTCTTGTTTTGTTTCTTATCTACATTAATAATTTTCCTGATAACCTTACATCTAAAGTAGCTTTTTTTCAGACAACTAAAGGGGGATCCATAGGGATGGGGGGAGGCAATCCTGGCAATTGCTTTCCCCCCTTCTCACTTTAGATATTTTTGAAATAATTTTTTTTTTGTAAATTTAAATATTTAACAAAGGATGTTGTTTAAAAACGGAAGTAAACTAAGGAGGTCGTTTAAAAGTAATAATAAATATTAAGAAATTTGTGTAGTGCAAAAAAAATCAGGTTGTTGGGATATGATGTACATTATATTGATATCCCATCAGAGTTCATCTCCCAATCAGACTTCTTACTATTAAATCTTTGATTAACAAACTTCTAATATTTTATCTTGAGTCTAGTAACTTACTCTCTAATAATCAATATGGATTTTAATCTACTATTACTGTTAACAATTATAAATGAAAATTTTTGTTGTAGAGCATTACATAAAAATGTTGAGGTATGAGCTATTGATCTTTATACTTCAAAGGTTTTTGATTAAGTCTGACATGCTGGTAAGTATCCATAGTAACATGCTGGTCATATCCATAGCTTCATATGGTGTTTTTAAAAAAGTTTTAAAATCATTTTTTTAACTACATTATTTAAATTGCCCTTGATTAACAACATTTTCAGTATTCTCTGGAGTACCACATTGTTCCATTTATGGTTGTGTGTTGTTTATAATATTTATCTTACTCTTATCTTGCGGCTCTGTTTGCTGATGACAATGACTCTGTTTGCTGATGACAAAACTGTATACTCCAGTCTTCACAAAATGTCATCACTTTTTGGTTGCAATTAAGGCAGAACAGGTTTTGAATCTTGCAGTGGTTAATTTCAACCCAAACAGTTTTTAACTGTTATTAATTATTGCAATATTGTTATATTCATATATTGACGAGGAAAAATACTTTCTACTATTTTTCTATAATTATCATTCACTGCTAGCTTCTTATAGAAAATATGTATATACAATTTGTTGCAAAGTCATTAATTGTTTAAGTTATCTCTCTTAATTGTGCTTGCTATTACTCACTCCTGCTTCTATTCTCTTCCCTTTTTTCATCTATGTATGGAACATTGGAACATCTTAAAAGGCCAAATTTTACATAATATAATAGATTCATCCATTAACTTAAATAGAATTTTACATAAAGATGCTATACCTTTTTTTCATCTTTGTATGGAACATTGTTGGTGTATTTGGACTGGTTTTTCTGAGACCCTCTCTCATTTTGGTCCAAAATAGTATGATAAATGATATCTTTTCCATTGTTGCAAGGTTGCATCTTTTTCTTTCTATAAATACTGATTGCTGTTCAAATACTATGCTTGTATGACATGTCAAGACTTGTCAACAACGTTGTATTTATTTACTGTTTTCTTTTACTGTTCCATTATGTCAAAAAAAATTTTGAACATTCTTCAAGTTTTTTTATTGAATATTGTTGACTTGAAATTCTTTTTTATCTTCATGTTTTCTTGAGTCATACAATTTGCAGTTTTTTAAGTTGTTTATGCTTATTAACTTTTGTTTTTTTGTGAACTTGCAATGGCTGGGGAAAAAAACCTTAAATATTTTGATTGGTTGATTGAATGGAAGTTGTCTTCCATGGATTTGCTCTATTCTTATAGAGAGTGAATTCAGTTTTAGCCATTTTTGAATTTGAAAATAAAAAATTTTGTTTTTTGTAATTTTTATATTTTTTAATTGGAAAGACTATATTAGTTTTTATTTGCAAATTTTTCATTTGTAAACTACTAATAAAGTTTATTAGTAATAAACTTAATTATTTTTTTTTTAGTGTAATTATTGCTTGCTGTTTATTAGGTTAAATAAAGGCTAAAATAAGTAAAGTAAGGTTATGTTAGAAGGAGTTCATAATTTTCATACACAAAAAAAGTTAGCTAAACAGCTTCAGTGATGTTCTAAAAAATAGCAATAAAAAATACAGCAAAGAAAAAATATTAATTTAATTTGAGTAACTGGGTCTGAATCAGACTAATAAATAACTGTACTGTTGATTATACTTACATATATTTGACTCAAAATGTCCCCATCGTTATGAAAGTATTTCATAGACTCAAAATGTCCCTTTTTCTATGAAAGTATTTCATAGACTCAAAATGTCCCCATTGCTATGAAAGTATTTCATAGACTTCCATCTACTTCATAGACGTCCCTATTGCTGTAAAAGTATTGCTTTACAAGTTTTTAAAGAGGCGTGGCTTTGTGAAAGTCATACCTCATAGAAACTAATAATTGGTTATTCTTTCAAAGGAGCCATTATCATTCAATGTGGCCAACCACTAAAGGACAAACCACTTAAACCAAACAAATTTTTTTTTTGTTTGTTTATAATTATTACTAATAATTATTGTTTAAGTAGTAATCACGGTTTCACTAAATTATTAATAGATTATCAAGCAACTTATTGAATCTTATTGCTAAAAAAAAAAACAATTTACATATTTAAATAAATTCTGCAAATGAAGGATTTATTCAATCATCATTTTAATTATGACATTTTCTAAATTTAAATCTTTTTAATAATTTTTAATGACTCCTAATATTTTTATGATAAAGTTGAAGAAGGAAAGTATTTGCCTATCTGAATAGTATCTAACATAAAATGATGTTCTTATTTATAAGTGCAATTCTATTCAATTCATTCTTTTATATTGTTTCCACTCTAATTAAATCAAAAATTATTTAAATCTAAAAAATTAAGTAACATCTAAAAATTTAATGATGATCTAAACTTGATGAAAAAGTTAATTTACATTCAAGTGGTTACGTTTATACAATAATTTTAATGAGTTGATCCCATAGTAAAATTTAAGTAAAAAAAAACAAGTAAAAAATTCTTTTTATCTTTCTTAGTTGCATGCAATAAGACTTCATATTGTTGTACCAGTTTCCAAAGAGTATCAAATACTTGTTCAATACAAACTTAATTATACCGAGTCAGCAATATTGTTCATCGATATAACAAGAAAAGGTATTTTTTATTTGTGATTTTCGATAAAAAATTTTTATTTTTTACAAACGTAAAATTATATATTTTAATTAAAGACGTTTTTTAGAAAACCCAATGTCATATGGTGCCACAGCCAATTTTCATTCAAGTACTGAGCCAACCTTTGCCTCACTGTGGAATAGTAATCAAACAAAAATTTTTTTTTTGACAGCTGGCACATGGGTTATTGACATGGATTTTAGTTTTTTTAAAACCGTTCTTGTGGTGAGTAGAATTTGTATAAACTATATATATACATAAAAATAGCTATATATTAACTTTTAATACAAATTTTAGAAAAAAATTAAGTTTTTGAAGATTCGTCATTTTTAACATATCTATATAATATGTAGTATTTTTTTTTATGCAGTTTTTTTATTTTTTTCTTGTACACTATATTTTAATTTGGATTTTAATTAACTTAGTTTTGATTTATATTTTTTATATATTATTTTTATATCATATAGTATATTTTATATCATTTCAAATTTTTGAAATGATATAAAATATACTATAAAAACTTACTTAAATTTACTACATAAATTTATAATTAATAGCAAGTTTAAAAATAATATTTTTATTGTTAAGGATTATTTAGTAATTATTCCTGAAGATTATTACACAGGGGGTGATATGCAACCAGATGCAGTGTTACCTTGTTCAATAAAAATGCACCTTTCAAAAGAATGTATGTTGTACAAATACATAGATTTGGAACTTCAACATTTTCAAGCTGAAAATGGTTATGTTAAAAAGATTGGAAATACAAATTTATCAAAAACAGAAACATTGAATGATTCTAGCACTTTATTTCACCTTATATCAATGGGCGATATGGCTGTTATAAGTCGCAAGCAGGTAATAACATATTGTATTGTATAAATTTCACATAAAATCTTGTAGTCATTTGACCTCACCATTTACAATTTTCTTAAATTAAATGTTTAAAAAGAAAAATAACTTTTTAGTTGAAATAAAAGTCATTGTAATTTGCCTAAATAGATAACCTGGAACTCATTAACTTGAGATGGGCAATGTTTTTTTTATTTTGAGACTTTTTTTCTGGATAAAATATCACAGTATTAAGGATGTGACATTTTGAGTTGTTGGTTGTTTTTTTTTTTTTTGTTTTTTGCTTATTTGACCAAAAAAAAAAATCCAATTTCAAATTTTTTTCTGAACACCTTTTTTGTTTTTATGCATTTTTATATTTTCTTTCTTCTTATTTATTTTAAATAGATAACATTAACAATGAACATTGCTGTGCAAAAGGCAGATGAATATTTTTTGGTTGTGACCTACTTTAACACAGATGAACATACTCATTTTGTAGATGTCTATGAAGGTGATTAGAAAATCTCTGTTAAAAATTTTTAAATTTATTATCTTAAAAACATTATCTATTTATTTTAGGATCAAAATTCATAATGATTATATATATATATATATATATATATATATATATATATATATATATATATATATATATATATATATATATATATATATGTATATATATATATATATATATATATATATATATATATATATATATATATATATATATACTCCTCTTATTTACACATTCTCCTATTCCTTTTACAGCCCCGTGTTTTTTTCACAAACAGTCGCGATTAGTCCAGCTTTTTTTTTAATTCATCATGTTTTTTAACCAATAGAATAAAAAATGTTTTTCACTATTTCTAACATTAGTAAACACTACAAAATGTTATTATTCATTCTTAAGAATATATAAACCATACTACATAAACATAAAATTTTAAAAATGAGTTTACTACTATTCACTTTTTGTATGATAATTGTAAAAAACAAGGAGCTGCAAAAAGTCCTACATCACATTCTACATATTCATGTCCTGAACCTTTTTGAATATTGTGTTTGTAACATACTGCACACCACCTTTAAGCATTAATCTTTTATTATCATTTTCAATAATCAATCATTGAACATATATTTTCATTATTGATTCATTAAATGTAAAAAATTCTATCTTTTTGTGAGTAAATATTTACTTTTTGATAATTATTTTTGCACTGAAAGAACTTCCTTATTTGTCATATTTAAAATTAAATTGAACACATTTAAAAGACAATTATTGAAACAAAAGCTCTGTAATTATTTAGTAATAACTTTTGTGACAAGTAGATGTATAATTACTGATGAACAAGAAGGAAATATAAAGTGAT
Organism: Hydra vulgaris; assembly: GCF_022113875.1. Taxonomy (NCBI): domain Eukaryota; kingdom Metazoa; phylum Cnidaria; class Hydrozoa; order Anthoathecata; family Hydridae; genus Hydra; species Hydra vulgaris. The sequence goes on along the minus strand of NC_061163.1, from coordinate 6,165,768 downwards.
GCACAAAACCGTAATATTACGGCATGGATATTTAGAAACCACTTTTAGTTTGCGTAATATTATGGCATGGACTGTTAACGAGTTATGCATGAATTTAAAAAACATTCAAGTGTTTTGACAGTTTTTTTTTAATGATTTAATTCATCAATCATAGTTTATATTGAAAATGAGAAATGGAATTATATTCTTTTTGCATCTTTTTAAAAAATTATAATTTAAATAACGCATTAAAAAAACATTTAATATGCTGTAAAAACTTTTTTAACTGTATAAAATATTGCTACTTTTTTAACTGTATAAAATATTGCTACTTTTTTAACTGTATAAAATATTGCTACTTTTTTAACTGTATAAAATATTGCTACTTTTTTAACTGTATAAAATATTGCTACTTTTTTAACTGTATAAGATTGTTACTTAGTTTGTTGAATTGTTTACAATAGTTTACACACAGTTTGTTGAAAAAATTTGTTATAACAATTTTACATATTTTGTAGAATATTTTAGCAAGATCTATTTTAGCATTTAAGGAAATACAGAATCAGTTTGTAATAATTTTTATATTATAAATATTATTGTTAAAAAAAATAATTTATAATATAAATGTTAAATGAGTACCAATGTAAATGATTTAAAATTTTAAAAGAAATAGAAGAAATTTGTTTTGATAGTTTAGCTAAGAAGAATATAATAATTGGTTTGAGAAGCTTAAACAAGTTGATGGATGCTAATATCACTTTTTGTCTATTTCTTTTAAGATGATACTGGCTTCAGAGGTTACTTGGAAGCAGTTCCATGTTCATACATTTTTTTATGTCGTCTTGTTGTTCTTAATGCTGACGGATATCCAGTAACTTTAAAATTGTTGGCTAATAAAAGTGTTGAAATAACTTTTCTGGGTAATCTCCGTGGCAACATAGCTATTGTAAGCAGTGTTATTTTTTCTTCCATTTTTTTAGTTTCAATTTTTAGCTCCAGTTTTATTTTATTTAATTGTTTTAATTATATATCTCTTAGGTTTTAATTCACATTAAGTTTTTTTAATTTAAGTTATGAAATTTTTAAATATAAAATTCATAAAAATATTTATATTTATTTTAAATATTTACTTTATGTATCACTTGCTTTACTACAGTATTATTAAAAAATGTTTTTATTAAAAAATAGTTTTTAGTAATTGTATTATTATGGCCAGTTCTGTTGAACGTAAATTGGCTGATTAAATTATTTAGAAGAAGTCAAAAATAAAGACTTTTGGGAATTTTTTTTAAAGATTTGATTTTGGTTAGCAAGTTTAGAATTTAAAACAGTTTCCAGTCTACTTTAGTTTCCATTCAGTTTCAGTTTCTAGTTTTTACCTTAAATATTTCAGCATAAATATCAGTTTCAAATAACGAGTTTCTAATACCAATTTTTTTTTAGACACATTTGATAGTTTAAACTCTATTAACCTACAATTTCAAAAATAGGAAATTTTGATATGAACAGCATTTAAAATATAATGTTTGAATTTATTTTTGTTTAGTAAGATCCAGACCTTGTATAGATAAGGGATCTAGTAGTTGTCAACAATTTTGATAAAGAAAAGTTGACAGTGTAAGGTTACATGGCAAAAAATAGAACTGTTTTTTTGCCAAAAAAAGAAAATTTTCTAATTACACAAGTCATTATGGGATTGATATGGGAAAAATAAATTATGTAAAACCCTACGCTATTGACTAAATCTTGATAAAAAAATATGATAAGAATAAGGCAAATCTTAATAAATAAATATAAATGACAATAAGGCAAATTTTAGGCTAATGCAAATTAATTTGTTATTGCAGATTAACATGGATAACATTTGAAATAACATTTTTTATTTTGCTTTATAACTTTACATTTCATTATAATTTAAACCTAAATTTGATTTTAAACGTAGGATTTTGTTACATTAATCCCTAAAGCCGTATGGTCAGTAGAATACATTGTTCCTACTGAATACTGTTACATGAAAGAAAGGAAGTGTTTAGATAAAGTAGCTTTTAAAAATTTGAAAAACTCAATCACAATACAGCCTACTGGGAAGTCAAATCAAAGTTTTCCCTTTCATTTGATTGAAAAAGTAAGAGTAATTAAGTTTTAATTGTGTAAAATAAAATGTTGCATTATAAAATCTTCAGGTTTTGTGATATATAAATACAAAAATATAATTATTTAAAAAAAATTAAATATAACAAAAATTTTGTTAACTATTAAATTTGTTAAATTGATGTTAATTTTTTTAGGTAAATTTTTTTGGAAGTGCAATATTAGGCCAAGATGTAGAGACCTATTTCTTTATTTTTCAATATTCACAAAAGTTTTCAACATTTAAAGTTACAATAACTATTATCGATAACTCAAATAATTTGTTTGTTTTTAATACAAACGTTCATTCTTGTTTATCAATAGCTGGTTGTAGAGGTTTTGTTGCCGTGGGTAATCTTTCTGGAGTTATTGATCTTAAAATTTCAATTCCTGATGGCAAGGAAATTTGGATTGTAAGTTTTTGGTTTGTTTATTTTAATGAATAAAGTTTTAAGAAAAATTATAAAAAGAAAATTTTTTTACTTTATAGTTGTATATACTTTTTTATATTAGTTTTTATATCTTTGTTCTTCTCATTAATAAGATTATGCAATTTGTTTTTTTGCTGCAGCTGAAAAGTTGTTTATGTTTCCTAAAAGCATTAGAAATGCTTGACATATGAGATAATACATTTTGACTTTTTGATACAAGTTGGGTAAAGTGGAAACATGCAGTTGATACCGTAGTTAAATCTTTCTTTAATATTCCATTCTAGAAAATATACATTCTAGAAAATATACAAACTGGTGATTCCAATAACATAGAAATTTGAAAAAGTTGTTGAAAACATTGAACTTGAGATCTAGTTTTGGGCTTAATCAGTTTAAGTAAAAACATTCATATATTTTTATAACGCTATTCTGCAAAAACACTATTCTGCAAAATAAAACACTATTCTGCAAAATCTTTCTCAATTGATCAGCAGTTATTTCATACTTTAAAGCCATTATTCCATAATGGCTTTAAAGTATGAAATTTAAGAATCTGGTTAAAAAATGCAAACTCACTTGAAAAAAACTCCAAAAACTTGCTGACTGGATTTGTAACGCAGCAAAGTAAGTTGCTTGGTGACTTGATTTATTTGAGGCAATATCCAAAATTGATGAAGCATCAACAGATGACAAAATATCAGAGAAAATTATTCCTTGACTTCCTTAAAAATAATTATCTTATGCAACTTGTAACCTTTCCAACATTTTGAATTTAAGGAAGAGCTTAAAATAATCTTTGATTTTCTTATTACAGATCTATAAGCAGATGCACCTAAGTAGTTATTTCGAATGAAAACTTTTCATATTCAGTTTTTTTTTTCCTTCACATTTTACCTTTATGTCTTTAACCAAAATAGATGTTTTTTAAAAAGTTCAGGACCTCTTTATTTATATACATATTGTTAATGTTAAACATGTTGACAAGAGCTTTTACCATTTTAAATAGTATATATTAAAATAGTAATTTGATCCACAAATTACTATTTTAATATATACTATTTAAAATCTATAATAAGTTTTTTTTTTTTTTTTTTACTGGTTCATCCACAAGAATTTATTCTGCCTCTCTAAATTACCCATTTGATTCATAAATAAGAAAAACATGTTTTCCTTAAAAAAAGTTTATTACAGCTTCTTAAAATTTTACCATTTAAATTTTTTCTTCATAAATAATTTTGATACTTTTGTAAAAAAAGTTAAATGTTTTAATTTTTTTTTAGAGTTCTATGTTTTTTGTTCATGAATCTTATTTTGATGATGATCTTCTTGTTTTAAAAAGAACTGAATTTAAAGAGAAATTTGAAAAGTTATGTGTTGATTCTAACAATATTCCTCACATTCAACCCCAAACCCCCTTCTGCGCAGATGCTCAGTTTACACTTACAACTGAATTTACTGGAAAAACATACAGATGTGAATGTGATAAACTTGGTTCAAAGTTTTCTTCATGTAACAAAATTGGGGGTCAGTGTGCTTGTAAAGAAGGTGTTGTTGGCAGAACTTGTAACAAGTGTAAAAAAGGTTTCTACGGTTTCCCAAGATGCCAGCGTGAGTGAACAAATTATATTTATTTTGGTATGTTATAAGTGATTATCTGTGATAAAATTAGCGTTAATGATGAAAAATTATCAATTTGATAATAAATCTTAAACATCCTATTTTTACACCAAAAATATTTTATTTCTATTGATCGACAAATTAATAATAATAACAATAATAAATAATTTAAAAAATAGCAATAATAACTCAATAACAATAATAACAAATCAATAACTATTAATTAGCAATATGTCAATTAGTAATTAGTAGTTAATAGTTATTGATACATTAATTAATATTTATATAATATGATACATTAATTAATATTAATATAGATTTGCACAAAAATTAAAAAATTGACATAGTTTCTGTTTTAATTTTTTATAAATTGCTTATAATAAAAATTGTTTAAATTTAAATTAAATTTAACGTTGAAATCAAGTTATTTTTTTAAAAATAGTTAATTATAAATAAGAATAAATTAAGTTTTAATTTAAAAGTGTATTTATATATTATTATTATTATTATTATTATTATTATTATTATTATTATTATTATTATTATTATTATAGTGTAATTTTATTTCCAATATTTTTTTTAAAACAGCAAAATTTATTAATGTTTTGTTAAGTTTAATATTGTTTTTTAGGTTGATAGGTTGAAGCGATATTTTATTTTTAATGCGCATCAAAAAATATTTTAAAATACTTTATTTTAAATGCGTATTTAAAATATATAATATATATTATATATATATATATATATATATATATATATATATATATATATATATATATATATATATATATATATATATATATATATATATATATATATATATATATATATATATATATATATATATGTATATATATATATATCTATATAATATATATATAATATATATATATATATATATATATATATATATATATATATATATATATATATATATATATATATATATATATATAATATATAATATATATATTATATATATATATATATATATATATATATATATATATATATATAATATATATATATATATATATATATATATATATATATATATATATATATATATATATATATATATATATATATATATATATATATTATATATAAAACTTTAAAAAACGGTTCTTAATTAAGCAAACTATTTTAAAAACAAAAGAACTTCAAAATACATTAGTTTTTACAGCTATGTTTTTAATTTAGTACGTAAAGTACAACATAATCAAAGTGAAACAATAGACACACCCATTTAGTAATTTAAATATAATCTTTTTTTACAAACAGTAAAACAATTTTTTGTTTAATTTTGAATTACATAACAATAACAACAAAAAAAACAATTTTCCAAGTATTGAACTCTTTCATTCAAGTTTTAATTACAAAAGCCTTTAATTATAATTACTTGCTTTTTCAATTGGAGCTATTTTAATAATATAATATCATAAAATGTAATTTTATTGAAATTTTTAATTTTTTCAAAGAGAAAAGAAATGGAAGAGAAAAGGTAAAGTTTATAAATTAAGATAACAATTAACAGACAACTTAAAAGATTGCAAGTTATATGAATCAGTAAAACAAGATGATGGGAGCAAATTCCAAAAAACTGATGTTCGAGGAAAAAAACTAGACAAATAAGAATTTTTGGAGCACTTAGAAGCAGTCACAGTAAGAGGATAAGACTTAAATGAATGACAAGTAACACGAGAACGAATTTTAGTAGGTAGCACAAGAAACACTAGCTCTTTAGAGCAGTACCCATTATAGCATTTATTGAAAAGAGAAAGAGAAGCAACATTACGACAATGTGACAATGATTGAAAGTTGGCTGCAAGAGCAGTTTACAATGTGTTTTTGCACCTTGTCTAAAAGAGAAAGGAAGGTTGGCTCCAGATATGGCAAAAGTATTCTATAGAAGGACGGATTTTAGATTTATAGAGATAAAGAATAGAATCCAGAGTAGGAAAGTGGCGAGCACGATAAAGAGATGCAAACTTAGCATATGCTAATTTTGCAATGAATGTGATATATGGTTTCCAAGAAAAATCGGAAATAAGAGTTAATCCTAGAAGAGAAAGGGTAGATGACTTATTGAAAACAATACCGTTCATAAATCTAGACTTAAGTATGTTTTATAGTCTAGATCTTTTATAGATCTAGACTATAAAACATACTTAAGTTTATTATTCACGAATAAATTCAGTTACTCATTTGCGCGCGTTAAACACAAAGTTTTTTTAAAGAAGATTTAGCATGATTTGGTCAATGTTAAAGATTTGGTCAACATTGGATAACTTAAAGCAGTGTGCTAAGTAAATTTGTAAAGGGATTTTATTGAGATAAACAGAATTTTTTTAAGATGAACTAGACTCAAATTATAAAGTTTATATTTGTTAAACTTTCTTATTGTGTATAAGGTTAAACCAATCAAAACATTAGAAAGTGTTAAAAAACGTAAGTTTAATACAGTATTTAACAAAAAATAAAATAAAATTAATTATAAAAACTTTCTATCGTAATTCTCTTCAGAATATTTTTTTAACATTTACGTTTTTTTCAAAAGCTTTGCGTCAAAAATTTTAGGAATGAGTAGGTGTAAGTACAATAATACATCAGATATAAATATTAGATATAAATATTATTAGATATAAATACTTAAATAAATTTTTAGCATGCAATTGTTTCATTTTGGGATCATTGAATGCCGAATGCGACAGATTTGGTTATTGCAAGTGTCATCAGAATTTTAGTGGGGCAAAATGCGATGAATGCAAAGTTGGTTATTGGGGGTTTCCTTCATGTAAAGGTTTGAAAATATTTTTCATGTATGGCTTTAAGAAATATCTATAACATAATACTTTAATATAATTAAATAGTATTATAGACTATCATTAAATAAATTAATTTAGACTAATGTATATATAGTGACTAAAGTACCAAATAATATACTGTTATTTTTTTACCCAAACTATACCATACCATTACTAGTGTACCAAACTAATGAAAAATACCAATGTACATACTAGTAATAAAGTACCATATCCCAATGTGCTAATTTGCCATAAGAGCTTTGTCAATGTATTATAAAGAGTTTAATGTACCATAAGATGTATTTTATATGGTATATTGTATTTGTATACTGGTGTTTGTATGGTAGTTTCAGGCACCTCAAACTACCATACAAATACCAATATACCAACCCAATTTTCTTTATCAAATCACCCAGTCCGTTGAGCCATTTAATTTTCTTTTTGTTTCAAACTTTGACGAACCTCTTATTTATAAAAAAATAGCAAAAGTTCAGCTAAAAATGTTGAGCAATTCTTGAAATACCACGATTTTAATTTCCGAAATGAATTGCTTTTCTTCACATTAAAAAAAAAAATTTCTCAATAAAATGAGAAATAAGAATAGATAATATATGAAAATAATTTGAATGCCTTTTCGATGCAGAATTCAAAAAGCACACTTTGAATGATGAGATATGAAGGGGACATGCTTAAAGTTTGAGAAAATCTCAAGACACATCTGCGTATTTCTCAAAATACGAAGATGTGTCTAATTTAATATGCAGATGTGTCTGAAAAAAATTTATAAACATTTGTATAATTTTTTTTTTTGCTATTATTAATCTTTGTTTCTTATAATTTTAATTGTCACAAAAAATTAAAAAGAAAGAAAAATAAATATATACAACTATAATTTCATTACTTTTTTTTTGTGTTTAAATATTTTTAATACATGAATTTTAATACACAAAGTTACTAAGAAAGGTTACTAAATACACAAGAGTTTTTAAAGTATTATGAAGTTTTTTAAATAATATAAAGAAAATAATTTTTTTTACTATAGTTGTTCACAATATTGTCACTATTTCTTTTTACTTCTTCCATTTCATTTTTTTCAAAATGACCAGAACTAGAGTTATCATATAGAATAAATAAGTTTTTAAATATTTAATGTTATCAATAAAAAATTTATGTCTCTTTGAAGCCAGTTAAAATATGCAGATGGACCTTTTGGGCAGAGAAGCAAAAGCATCACATTCTTTTAAGTTGGTTTTAGTTATGATGCTGGTCTACAATTGTAGACTTTTGCTACATAGCCTCCTACAGTGACAGAATCAGGTTAAAAAACATCTTATTGCTTTATAAGCTTGTGGAATATTACCTATATATTAAAATTAATCAATAAATCAATGTATTAGCATTTCAAATGAACTCCAGTTTCATTCATATCTTGATGAGCTAAAAGTTGAGAATTTAATCTTACTTATCTTACTTAATCTCCAGATTTACTAAAGCATCAAATAGCATCTTGATATTCTATTATCATGGTTAAAATATGAGATTGAGTCTCTGGATGTGGATGAAAATTTGAAGAGTTTTGTCAAGTTTTTTATTAACATAGTGATCAACATTATTTATAAAAGGCTTCCGAAGGAGAAACTTTAAATCTTGGCACAATTGAAAGTTTTTATCTCCTTCTTGACTTCCTTCAATAATTGACACCCACTATAAATAAATCTATTGGTGACTCTTTTTACTATCCTATTAACAAATGTTAGTAACTTTATCAAAGATATAAATATTTTGACTGTAAATGTAACTTGTAATAGGAAAAACAGAAATTAAGAACACCAGAAGTTTTATTTTCTTCAAAGTTTTTAACAAATTACAATTAATAAACTCATTCGAAGTGAACATCAACCTTAATTTTTTTTTTGAGAAATCAAAGAAATCAAATATCTGCAGAGATGAGTTATATTTAGCAACTGCACAGCTGCAAAATTAGTTGCAGCATAACCAGTAACAATTCAAAGAATATTGTTCTCTCCAATATCCTTGATGCAGGAAAAAACAATATAAATAAAGTTAATAATGTTTCTGCCTTCATGATTTGTCTAAGCACCTGTCAAACTGAAGCGCCAGTATCATTCTATACATTCCTATGGTTCACTAAATCTTTTTGCTATTTACTTCTTTAAAAATAACTTGTATGATAACATATACACATGACATGAAAAAATTTATTAGCAATAGCATTAAAAAGAAAACCACACTTGAGCTTAGTAGGTGTTCATTTTCTCCCTTTCTTCTTTTGAAAAACTTGTAACTGCGGGAAAAACTTGTAAGTAAGGGAAAAGAAAGTCTCTTTTTTTTTTTCCCTCACTGTGAGGAGCCACTCTTGGATCAACAGAGATAAATCTATCTATTGGAGCTCTGTTTTCTTTTACTTCTAACATTTAATATTTCTTTATCTTTTTTTTTTCTACACATATGAAGTGACCTGGCAGGCTTGCCATAAGCTGTGACAAGCCCCTTGGTGAACACCATGGTGGACACAAGGTTATTGTCCAGCCTTGCTGCAAGGTAGCTAGACACTGCTCCCAGATAGGGGATTTAGGTTGAAGGTGAAGGTACCTGGATTTTTTCTTCACAGAATTATTAGGTGGCTTTAGTAGATTATTGCTAAACAAAAATTAAAATTGGAGCTGCTACTAAATTAAAAAATTGATAATTTTTTCAATTTTTAATAGTGATAATATTTTTACCGTCATAACCTTGTTGTCTTTAGTGCTGCAGATAGCTTAAATAGACCCTATGGAGCAGAAGTAATCTTAAAATTTAAAATTATAATGATAATGTATAAATGTAGGGCTGGCGGAACAGGTGGAGCTTATGGGTATCAACCTACTCACTTTAAAAAATGTAGGATGCTTTGGTATTACAGCTCACCCCCCCCCTGCTCATCAACCTTTAAATCTGTTATTTGCTACTATCAAGTTTAATCTTGATAGTAAATGACGCCAAATCAACAAAAAACCACTGCAAAATTAATATTACTAAATAATAACGATTATATGTGTTTCCATTTAACAACATTTTACCCTAGAAGGTTAGAAAATATTGAAGCAATTAAAATTAGTTTAATAAAATTTGAAAAATATTTTTAGCACCCTTCCCCTTTATTGTTTTCCTATTCCACTCCAGTATTAATGTATTAATGTTTTTTTTTTAATTGTTTCATTAAATTTTGATATTAAATTTAAAATGCCGAAAAAAAAAAATTTTTTTTAATTTAAATTTAAACAATAGTCCAAATATTTTTAATAGTTTAAAAGTATACTATTATAGTTGTCTCATCAAAATTTCTCATATCTCTAACATAAATATAAAAAAATAGGGAAAAAAAAAGAGATTAAAAGGATATTTATGAGGAAATTATAATAGCTTATATATATACAAGTTCTTCATCTTAACTAACTGTTATCCAGTTCATAACCTTTATACTCTCATTGAGCTGTTTCAGTCATTCTTCTCAGTTTTATTCCATGAGAAGAATTACTTTCTGAGACACTAAACCTCTTGATAGTCTAATTAATATTCTTGTGAACAGCTTCTAAGGTTTGTTCTGATGTCAGACGGAGTGATCAGATGGCGATCAAAATAATGATTCAAGTGATATTTAATGATATGGTACTTCCATCCAAGTGACATACTGATGTTAAACCTTTCTTCAACATGATTGTTCATGTAGTCCATGGAGTTAATGAAAGCTCTAATTTTTTAACTATAAGACGAATCTAATGTTATTCCAAAACAAATCTCAGTCACTACAAATAAAATGATGTATCTCATTAAGATTTTTAAGTATGTTAATAATATTTTATTTATTAATATTTACCTGCTTTGATATGTTAATACACTTGTGGTACTTTAACGATGCTACGTTTATCATCTCATTTAATGATCTTAGAACTTTTTGACATTTAGGTCCATCTAGTCCTCCACCATTATAGCCATGCTGAGTAACAGTTTTTTCTTTTAAGAAAAAACTGTTACTCAACTTCTTAGTTAAGGTCTTATTTGAAAATATTACTCTTGATACTTGTGTGGTAATATGCTCATAGAGATACCGCTCTGGTGGAGGTATAACATCCAATACCAGGCTGTCCGGGCTCTCATCAAAAAGACATGGGTTTATGACATTAAAAAAGTTCTGATCGGCTTGTGTGGTTTCCCCTGCATCAACAAGTCGTTGTGACTGATGGAATAAACTACCAAAGGTTCTAAGTTCTCCTAATTTGTTTTTTGCACCAATACAATAAGCACATGCATATTTCCTACCATGCGCAGATAATCTCAGTATCTGTTAGAATCTGATGCAAAAAAGTACTTTCATTCATGCAATTTGAGGAAGGAATTTAGACAAAATTTTAGCTGCTTTCTTGAGGACAATTGCCAATAAAATAACTTTGTTTACACCCAAGTCTTTTTGATTACTTAATTTATCCTCAAGTTTTTCTGATTGAAGTTTAATTTAATTGACCTTTGACCTCCTTTAATACCAATCCTCAATTGATTCTTGGATAACAATATCTCTTTGTTTGCATATTTCATAAATAAGCATAGGTATATCTTCCACATATACTACATCTTTTTGAACCTGTTTAAGACTTTGCTGAAATGTCAACTGCTGAATGCAATAAAACTTTACTAAATTTTCTATTCATACTATTATCTCCACGTTATTTATTGTCTCCACATTAGTTTCAAATCCTGATCGACCAACATTTTTTCTTATTTCAGTGAACATATTTTTATAATACATTTAGGCAGATCATATATTTTTTTGATATTAAATACTGTATAAATTAATCTTTTTTGGAGAGATAATCACTCCAAGGTGTAGGTATAATGATGTTCCACATGTTGGTAATTTAACCCTAACCTGTTTTTCATCCGCAATAATTGTTTTTATCTTTTGACATAATAATTTTTTCTAAGTTTTTAGCAGTTTTTTTCTAAGTTTTAAGTTTCTACTGCAGGGGTGTCTAATATAATAATACCTTTTCCTATATATTGAAAAAAACTTCACACATTGAGGTACACATTTAGTATAAGTACTTGAATTTGGACTACTTGTTTTTCCTGGGGAATAATGGGGTCAATGTGCTCCCTTATATCTCTATGTTACTTGCACTTCGGACACATTTCAGTTAAAAAGAAGTTCATTTTAACATCAAATCCTTTATCTATATGCTTCCTTACTTGATTTTTTAAAACAATTTGAGCTGGATTATTTAGGGGTATACATTGTTTGTTCTTGTTGCAACATCCAAAACAGATTATACCTTTGCACTCCTAATGATTTCTTTTCTGATTCATTTACTTTTTTCCTGCTAAAATATATGAAATTTTTTATACACACATTTTAAATTTTAAATATATATGTTGACATATATATATATATATATATATATATATATATATATATATATATATATATATATATATATATATATATATATATATATATATATATATATATATATATATATATATATATATATATATAACATGTATATAACATATATTTACATATATATAACATATATAATTCTAAAAAATAAATGTATTCTTGTTATATTTTGAAATTTAACAACAAAGTTTCAGTACATAATTATTTACCAATAAAAAAAAACAAAAAATCATGAAATTTTAATTTAGGAGCAGTAAAATTTTCATTTTTGGCTACAGTTATTTGAGTATGTCTTCCTGATATTTCTGCAAAAAAAAATCCCAGGTACCTTCAACTTCAACCTAAACTCTTTATCTGGGAGCAGTATAGAGCATCAGACTTCCTAGACGGCTGCTATTTCTGATTTTTAATGTTTATGATTTATATGCTTTTTTTTTTCTCTTGACAATTCAAGTAAGTGAGTTGTTTGAATTTCATTAAAACTATGTATTTTTATTAACAAAAAAAAAAAAAAGAGAGACAATTATTTAAAAGTTGTTTTTAATTTCTATTTTATAAGCACATATGTGCTTTTTTTTTTTAATTTGAAATTGTCTTTATAACTAGTGTTCCTTCTTAGCAGTTTTAGTATATAGTAGTATGCACTTATCACTTATATTTATATAATTAAATCTACCAAAGATATCATTTAAACTTCACAATTTCAAAAATTTGCGTTTTAAACAAAACCATTATCTAAAAGATTATTATATAAAAAATGCATCTTCAAATAACCTTTGAAAGTCTTTTAAATTTTTTCTAGATTGTTCATGTGATGAAAGAAGCTCTTATACGTCAGCTTGCCGTAGCTATGATGGACAGTGTCCATGTATTCCAAATTTTGATGGTCAACAATGTGAAAAATGTCAAGTAGGTTTCTACAGCTTTCCAGAATGCAAAAGTTGCAACTGCCATGCTGCTGGCTTATTAGTTTCAGATGCTAATCCAAGTGGATGCCATGATAATGATCCAGTAATTTCATATAAATTTTATTTTAAATTAGCTTTCTAAATTTCATAAATTTTAAATTAGCTTCTTAAATTTAGTATATCAGTTTCCTAAATTATAGTATTTATATTTAGTGTAACAGAAAAATCTAATTTAATGGTATTATATATAATATACTGAAAGTTCAAGATCTTGCATATAATTAAAAGAAAATTTCTAATTTATTCAGATGCTTATATCTTATTTGATTCATTTGTAATACTGTCTGATTTCGTTTTGTCAATTGATTTGAAAGTTTTAGTAAAATGATGGTGCAAAGTTATAATCTCATTTCAATTTTATTCAACAAAGTTTAATGATGTATTGTATTTTTAGTTAAATTTGTTTTATTGTTGTAACCTCAATTATTTGATTTAGCATGTTTTTTGAATGTTTTTTGAGATCAGCATAAGATTTTTTCCAAACATGCACCATTGCCTTTATTCATTGACAATTAAATATTGTTTCCCTTCTGCATAAACGTCTAGCTAAGATGTTCTAAATATTTTCAATGGGATTCAACTCAGGTTAGCTAATCAACTAGGCTGGCTAATCTAATAATTGAATATTTTTACTGGTGAACCATAGAGTATTTTATATGGTGAACCATAGAGTACCATAGAACCATAGAGTATTTTATATTTATATATGAACCATATTTATATATGAACCATAGAGTATTTTATATTTTTTTTTGGTAAACCATTTTTGGTGAGTATTTTAATTCACCCTGTGAATTAAATCTTTTAAATAATATATCATAAAAATTTGGTAACCTAAATTTTTGTTTTTCATCTTGCTGAAAAGTGAAAGTTTGGGTTATCAAATTTTCATGAAATATCATTCAAATGATCATCCAACAAACTTTGATATCCTTCAGCATTTAATTTAGTATTAATAAAGCTGGTTATAATTTTTGTTCATTGAAGATTGCACAATTTCCAAAAAAAAAAAGAGCATGCACAATTCATTGCTGTTGGCAAGCTGTAAGCATTGATCTTTTAACACTTCAATACTTTGTGCAATAATTTGCTTGATTTTTTATGAAATTATTGATTAAACGTGGTAAGAATCTCAGTTTACAAGCAGTTAATTTGTCAGTTTGTCCTATTTGATTAATGCAATGATATGCAGGCTTCAATCTTGCTTTTTTCTTTGTCAGAGATTGTAGTTGAGTTTTCTTTTCTTTTTATTTTTTTAGCTTACATTTAATTATTATTTAATTGAATAAATTTGATTTTCAAGGAGTTCTTTGATATTTTTAATTTTAATTTAGTTGGCAAGGTTATAATTATGCACCATGATTAAAAATAGATTTAATTGAATGAATAGATTTAAATAGAATTAATATTTTTATTTTATTCAGTTCAAAATATTGTTAACAAATATAATTTGATGAACAAGCTTTCAATATTTTCTATATATGTATATATATATATATATATATATATATATATATATATATATATATATATATATATATATATATATATATATATATATATATCATACATATATATATATATATATATATATATATACATACATATATATATATATATATATATATATTTATATATATATATGTATATATATATATTTATATATACATATATATGTGTATATATATATATACATATATATATATATATATATATATATACATATATATATATATATATATATATATATATATATATATATATATATATATATATATATATATATATATATGTATATATATATATATATATATATATATATATATATATATATATATATATATATATATATATATATATATATATATATATATATATATATATATATATATATATATATATATATATATATATATATATATGTATATAATATAAAAATAGGACCTTTGCACATGCAAGAAAAATGTAGAAGGTGATGATTGTGGATCATGCAAAGATTACTACTTCAACATGACTTTAGGAAACCCAGAAGGTTGTCAAAAGTGTAACTGTTCTTCATTTGGGACAATAAGAGGTTCAGAGTCTTGCGATAAAACAACTGGGCAATGTATTTGTCAGCCTAATGTTGAGGGTAGAAGTTGTGATAAATGTATTGATGGTTGGAAAGAATCTAATGCTACTAGTATTTTTAGTTGTGAACGTAAGAGATTTACTATTGTAAAAATGTAAAATTTGCTTCTATGTTTGTAGTTTTGAAATAAAAACTAAACTTAAACATGTATTCTTAAACAGGAGTATATTGTTTTAGAGTATAGATAATAGAAGATGCATTTTTTAATAACAGCCTTTAAATTTACTTTTTTTTAATTTAATATGTAACATTTTAATGAGGGATGGCAAGTGCCAAAAAATACATGTAAACCCTAAGACCCTAAGCCTTTTACTTCTCCTTATGAAGTTTGAAAGTTTCTAAGCATTTTTGGAGTTTCATACCAAATCCAGCTCTAATCAAAGAATTCAGGTAAAAAAGTCCCAGAATTAGTTTTTGTGACTCTCCATCTCTGATTTTATGTTTCAAAATTATTATATAGTTAAATTATATGTTTTTTTAAGTTTCAATACTATATAAGCTGAATTATATATATTTTAAAAGTGAATTTTTTGCTTAAGCATGCTTGTGCAGTAACAGTGGATCAGTCAATCAAGTATGTGACAAAAAAACAGGTCAATGTATATGCAAAAAGTACTTTTATGGATTAAAATGCAACCAACCAGTACCTGGGTTTTATCTACCTACTCTTGATCATATAAAAATCAATGGAAGTAAGATAGTTCCTGTGGCGAAGTGGATTAATAATGGAATTGTAGAAGGCATTAAAGTAAATGGGAGTTATGCTACAAATGTGCAGCAAATACATATTACAAAAAGTGGATTTTATTATCTTTTGATTCACTACTCTCTGCAAAAAAATCAAATTGCACAAATAGATTTTGAAATTTCAAATAAAGGTTTTTTTTATTTGTATTGTTTTTAATTCATGAAATATATATATATATATATATATATATATATATATATATATATATATATATATATATATATATATATATATATATATATATATATATATATATATATATATATATATATATATATATACATATGTATATACATGTTATATACATATACATATATATATATATATATATATATATATATATATATATATATATATATATATATATATATATATATATATATTTATATATATCTACTATAGCATATTTATATGCGCAATTGCTCACTTTTTTTGCTAGCCTAAATTAAGTGAGCATTTTTAGAAAACGATGAGGGAAAACGAAGAATAATGAATGAAAATGTTGCTGACCCATACCAAACCCTCAGTCGATGTAGCAGCACTCCACGGCGAGTCAGGCTATTTGTCAGTCGATGTAGGTACTGAAGCCCCCGGCAGCAGGCTATTTGACATTAGGTGAGTATGACATCATCATGCTCACCTAACTCAGCAGTATAAGATATATATGTATATATTATATACATGTTTTTAATTCATGAAATATATATAAATCTATATATATATATTTATATACATATATATAAATATATATATATATATAAATATATATGTATATATATATATATATATATATTAAGGTTATGACTAAAAATTTTTGAAAAAGATCACCCCCCCCAAGCTGAAAATAGTTTTTATTGTTATCCTATCTTTTTATTGTTATCTTTATGAGTTATATATAACGTAATAGACACACAAAAATGGCTAAAAATGGTTTTACTTTAGACAAGAATAAGAAAGTGTGGGAATAAAATTTAGTGAGGTTTGAAAAAGTTAAGATTTCAAGAAGATGTGGTGTTGTTGAAAGTATTGGTGAAATGAATAAAATGCTAACAGAACAGGATATCATTGATTGATTTAAAAGTTTGTCATCAAATGTGAAAAGCAGAAAAAAGAGAGAGTTGCAATTTTGGCTAAAGAAACTTAACTACTATGGAGAAAGCTACATATTCCATTTCTACAAGGGAGATCAGAAAGAAAAATAGAAAATGTATTGAAAAAATTTGACAAAGATAATCAAAAACCCGGAACTCAAAATTTTACCCAAACATAACTAATGAGAAAGGTGAATGGTTATGTCAGGAAGATAAAGAATTTTGAGGTCTGCAAATGTCAACAAATGGAAGAGTTGGATATTGTACCACAATTAAAGGTACTTAAGGTATTCATCCAAGAAAATTAGTGTTGATAAAGAAACAAACTTCCATCAGCCAAGACCATGATTTCGATGAATCAGCTAGTGAAAGAGGTCATTTAGAAACTGAAGAATAGTGTTCCAGCAGTGATACTGAAGCTGAAGATGTCGAAAGTTTGTCATCGTCATCTAAAAGATAAAAAAAAACAAATTTGGCTGTAAATTTAGTGATTTCTAAGAAGATTAGTACCAAAAAAGCAAATAAAATCTGTAAAACTCTATCAAAAGGTGGAATTTCCAACAAAACATTTCCTACTCCAACTCAAAGTGGTGTCTACAAAGGTGCCATGAAAGAAGGAGAAAAGTTGAAAGCAAATTATATAGAGAACTTAAAAAACTAAAAGTGACACAACAAATCTGACACAACATCTGCAAATACCGGAATAAGAATTAGTGTAATGACACTGTTACAGAAACGTTTCAAAACCAATTGACTAGAAAAGCCTACTGTTAAAGGACGCCAACACCATATTTTAGATGATTTTTTTGAAAGATCAACAACATCACCAAATTTTCATCACTTTTTTGTGACAAGATTACTGCAAGAATGTGAGACACTGAAGTTATTATTTCAGAATACTGGAAATTCTTTGACAAAAGTGAATTGGACACGCTGGCGAGATGGCATGGATTTCCTGCATCACTTAATAGCTTTTTATAGAAAGTTTAAAAGCACAGGTACCTTTTAAACTTATCTTAAACTTATATTATTAAAGGTATTAAAATCTGCTCAAGCAGCATGCGACTTCATCTGTTATTCATAGGTTGATATATGGTCTGGTGATCGCTACTTCAATCCTGCAGATTTTGTTAATCTATTAGGAGTATACCATGAGCATCCAAAAGTATTAAAATTGTTGAAGACATTTTTGTCCACAGAGCCAACACCAATTTCAACATAACAGTCAAATATATGTGCAAAACATTAAGTAAAAGTGATGTAAGATTTAGTGCCTTTATGTCATAGCATAGAAAAACTTAGTATTAAATACTTATTCTCTCAAATTCTGTCAATTACACTGTAAAATTTCTTTAATTACTCATGATTATTGTTTTTCTGTAAAGTACTGGAACATGTTTTGCAAAATTACATTTCTTATATTTCATTTCTTATATTTTTTAAATGTGGGGTGAACTTTTTTGAGATATAGTATAAATCTTTGATATTTTCTTGATTTTTGCATTAAAACATCACTAAATTTAGTATGGGGATACAGGGTTAAAAAATTGTCATACCCTTAATATATATATATATATATATATATATATATATATATATATATATATATATATATATATATATATATATATATATATATATATATATATATATATATATATATATACATATATATATATATATATATATATATATATATATATATATATATATATATATATATATATATATATATATATATATATATATATATAAATTATATATATATATAAATTTATAATTAATTTTATAAATATATATATATTAATTATATATATATAATATATATGTATTATATGTATATAAATATATGTATTATATGTTTGTAAATATATGTATTTATATATGTATATAAATACATATATATATGTATTTATATGCATATGTATATATATATATATTTGTATATATATATATATATATATATATATATATATATATATATATATATATATATATATATATATATATATATATATGTTTATGTATATAAATATATATGAATACATCTTAAATACATTTTATTTGTTTTAAAAAGAATTCCTTAGTAAACCATTTATGTTTATTTTTCCTATAAATGTTTTGGTTTATATAATTATGTTTTATTGATATTTGCGACATTTTATTAAGTAAGGTCTTTCTCTGCTACTCATAACCTGAGCACATCCGCTTATCTTCAACCACAAATAGACATTATAAAGAAAAGAAAGAAGTATTTGAAGCTTAATTTGACAAAGGGTGTATGGAAACTAAAAATGATTTTTTATGACACCATTATATTGGTAAGTGTGTGATATTCAAAGTTTTCTTTATTAGTAAGCATATTAAACAATTTATAATCGATATTTATTTAAACTTTTAAATACTCATATAAAAATTAATTTTTTTTTTTATATATAATACTTGATTAATGAGTTGCTATGTTAATGTGTTACAATTATGTGATGATGCAATGTTTTTTTTTAAATGAAAATTGTTGCATAATATATATATATATATATATATATATATATATATATATATATATATATATATATATATATATATATATATATATATGCATACTATACTAAACAACTATATTTTTTATTTGTTGTTTAGAAGCAAATCACTTTGGTACCACATTTGAGCAATTCTTCAATTCAATCTCATTATAATCCATGCAGTATAAATGACAATCAAAGTTTTTGTGCACTTTATACTTACATGGATATTTTTAAAGACAATATAATAATTATAGATAGAGAGAACAATAACTTAGAGTTTACTCTGATGAATTATCAAAATAGTTCAGCGTTTAATAAAACTGTTTTTCTACAAGATGTATGTTTTTTTTTATTATATTGTTTTTATATATATTTAATTAAAATATTATGTTTATGTTGATTTTTTTATTTTCAAAAAGGTTTTTTTTTTACTAATTTTTTTTTTGGGTGTGTGTGCTGCTTCATATTTTTAACATATTCCATTCTTAACTATTTAGTGTGCACAATTATCCTATTGTGCAAAATCCTCTGACTATTCTGCAATCTGTTGTTCCTGTTTTGCTGTAGCTTCAAAACTTTGTTGATTTTTTTTTTCCAAGCCATACTATTACATAAATCTGATGTTCTTCAGAACATACACTATTGGAGTGATATTATGAATATTTAACAGTGGAGTGATCTAAAATAAATTGGTAATAGTCAAAATTGATATTAGTCAGTCCCAAATTTGAACTTTTAAGGACTAAAGCTAATAATGCTTTATATAGCTGCATAAAGCTAATAATAATTATTTATTCAAATTTCTGTTTCACTCTCGTGAAACAGAAATTTAAATTTACACTTGTGTAGGTTATTTCTTAGAATGCAAATTGGCCAATTTTATATAGTTATTTATTAATATCATAGATAAGATTCTAGTACAAATGTTTATTTTTAAAAGAGCATGATAATAATAAATTTGGTTTATCATATTCAGATGCTGATTTTTGACAAAACATAATGATAAAATCTAGTTTTCATAAATAAAGTTTAACAGACACCCACTAAAATACACCCAGAAATATAACAGACACCGACTGACACAAGAAGTTGTCCTAAAGTTTTTTCAAGTAATTTCCATGCATTTGAAAATAATTAAAAGTATCTTTACAGGCTTTCACAGAAAGGCGTGCGAAAACACGTCTTTATGTGACCATGCAAAAAATAATATGTTTCAACAATTTGACCGCAGCTTTTGACATATTTTCAAAATTTAAAAATGTGCTACAAAAACTTACCTAAACTTATTTGCACTTTTTTATTTTTTATTTATTTCAAAAGATAAACATTTCTCATAAATTATATAAATAAAAAAAACAATAGTTTATTAATACTTATTTTAAAAATTAATTAGAAGTGTTTTGTTACTTCATTGAAAAGCGTTTCGATAATATAAAAGCAATTAAGATCAAACTTATTTAATTGTAACGGCTTTCTAAAAAAATTTTTTAACGAAATTTTGTTTATCTTTTTAAATGTAAAAACTTTAATTATTCTTATACTAAAATTCGTTAAAGAGACTTTTGTAGTCGTGGAATGTCATCATTTATAAAAACAAAACAATTTTTTATTTTTCAATATTGTTTATTATAGCAATGCACACTTTAATTTATATATTATAAATTAAAGAAATATATAAACTTTCAATTATATTTAAAAAAAAAACCATTATCAGTATTTAAAAGCGTTTCACTAATATAAAAACATTTGTTAAGAAGTTTTGATGTAATTAGTTTCACTTTTTCAGAATATTTTTCATTTAGCGTGTTTTTAAAATGTTTTTTGAATTAGCCACGCTCAAATCGTCATAGCAAAATGTAATTTGTGTGGTCATATAAAGATGTGTTTTTGCATGCCTTCCTGTAAAAGCCTGCTTCAACATTATCACTTTCAGTTGTTTTGTTTGTTTTTGCTTGTTTCATAGACACTTTTAAGTCATCTAATATGTCATTCAATTATGTCATTCAATACAGTAAGTCATCCAATATCTCTAAAATTGATGACTTAGGAATCACTCTCTTATTCAGCTGTTGAATACACTGATCACAAAAATGATGTTCGGAGCAGTGAGAAATGCATCAATTTTTAGTAGTAGTTTAACATGGTAGGTAAGCATTTTTTCAGCAGCTTGTTGAGCAGAAAATAAAAAATCACCAGCACCCTTTTTATTGTTTTTGGTAAAAATATTTTTGCTTTTTTTTTTCTATTTTTAGTAAATGTTGTAGGCAATTATCTTCAACACTTTAAATGACAGCTGGCTAAGTATCACACATCATCAGGCATTCTTCGTACATTTATAATTTTCTATGCATCAATTCAAGTTTGCAGAAATGCAACAGTACTTTTAATTTGTTGATTTGTTATAACTGGGTTTGTTTACAAAACTGTGAGGGTTTCTTTACAAAAATAAGTCTTTCTACTGGGCACAGTTGTCCAAAACGGGTTCCTAACCTCTTTGGAAATGACCCCAAAAATCCCTTGGATGGTTGATTCTATAGGTTATGGCAATCATTTTAAAACAAAAAAGTAAAATCTTTTAATTACGTCCACAGGAGAAAATCACATTTAAAGTTTTTGCCTGATTTACATAGCAAACTTAATTTTCAAAATGAGTTTCCACTGACTAAAAGTCACTAAAAAAAACCTTTTGCTTGTCTTAATTGTTGCAACAACAATAGGTTAATACAATGTTGTTTATCTCTAAACAACATTGTGTTAACCTATTGTTTAACTTTTTTTTTCTTCTTTAATAAAATTTCAAATTTAAAGGCAATAAAATTGAAATATGTTGGCTCCAAATTTTGTAGCCATCATAATGCAAAAAATCTGTTTGCTTTTGTGTTTGAAGAAAAGTGATTGCATATTACCCAGTTTTTTTGATTGATAGAATCAAGAATATTTTTAAGTTTAATATTAATCTTAATGATGAGAAAACTCCAACTGGAGTTTTCTTATCATTAAGATTAAATTACAACATCTTTATGTAAAGAAATGACAAAAACTTTATTTAAATTTGTTTAATTAAAACTAATACTAAAATAAATCAATTTTATTTAAAAATTTATATTTTTAAAGAATTTTTTGAATTAATGTAGTTAAAAAGAACTTTTTGACATATGCTCCGTTAAGCTTAACGGAGAGATGAGAATACGGCCACAGCTC
The DNA here is from genome assembly GCF_022113875.1 of Hydra vulgaris. Taxonomy (NCBI): domain Eukaryota; kingdom Metazoa; phylum Cnidaria; class Hydrozoa; order Anthoathecata; family Hydridae; genus Hydra; species Hydra vulgaris. The sequence goes on along the minus strand of NC_061163.1, from coordinate 6,142,685 downwards.
ATTAAATCTCATATCTTATCTCAGAAGTTAGGCTCTAAAAACTTTTGGAAAATCTTCAACAGCATCATTAATAAGGGTACATTGTTAATAAGGTCTAACATTCCATTCATGGAATGTTAGACCTACATTAGACTTATGTTAGAACATAACATTCTCATTTATGGGACTAATCTTATTACCTATACCAAGGATAAAGCAGAACTATTTGTAAAGAACTTTTCTTTTAATTTGGCTCTCAAATCTTATGGCAATTTTCTTTCTTCCATTCCAATTACACAGGTTAACTTATTGTTAAACATTCAAATTACTCCAGCTTCCATCGCTAAAGTTGTATCTTTAATAAACTCTTCTATGGCTTGTGGTCCAGACAACATTCTTGTCATAATCTTACAAAACTGTTCTCCAGAACTCTCTTCAATTCTCTCAAAACTATTTCATAAGTGCTTGACTAAGTCTTGTTTTCCTGCCTGATGGAAAATGTCATCTGTTGTTTCAATTTTCAAAAATTCTGGTGAACATGCTAACCCTCTAATTATCATTTGATCAGTCTTCATTCTGTTATTAGCAAGGTTTTTGAGTCCTTGATAAACAAATTTCTAACATCCTATCTTGAGTTAAATAACTAACTGTCAGACAATCAATACATTTTTCAATTCTCTTGCCCTACTTGCTAACTGCTGTGGCTGAAAAGGTTTTATTGTACGTTAGATGCAGGTAGAGAGGCTATGGCTGTTGCTCTTGACATATATAAGGCTTTTAACAAAGTTTGGCATGCAGGTCTTCTCCATACACTTGTTTCATATGGTGTATCTGGTAAAGTTTTTGAGATCAAATTATTTCTTTCTAACTGCTTTATTAAAGTTATCCTCGGAGGCCAACACTCTTCTTTATTTCCTGGGGTACCTCATGACTCTATCCTTGGTCCTGTTTTTTTTTATCTACATTATCAACTTTGTACTCTTATCTTGACAAAAAGTTTTCTCCTTTTGATCACTTAGAACAGGCTTGAACTCTGATCTCACATCTGTAACAGATTGAAGCTTACAGTGGCTTGTAAATTTTAACTCAAACAAAACTCAGTCGTAGCACTGTCAACATTCCTATATTGTTGAATGACAACCCTCTCACTGAGACCTCTTGTTTACCTCCTCTTGGATTATTGTTTACTACTGACCTTTCATGGAAACCATATATACAATCGATTGCTAAATCTGCTAAGCTTGCTTCTCTTTATTGTGCTTCCCATTTTCTCTCTCCTGGTTCCATTCTTTACCTCTGCAAATCTCTTATTTGTCCCTGTATGGAATACTGTTGCCATATTTAGGCTGGTCCTTCTAATGAATCTCTCCTCAAGAAAAGGTCCAAAAATGCATTGTTAACATAGTTGGACCCGACCAATCTGCTAAGCTTGAGCCTCTTTCCCATTGTCATAAAGTTGCATCTCTTTCTCTTTTCTACATATACTATCATGGTCGCTGCTCAAATTACCTATCATCTCTAGTTCCATCAACTAAAACTCATTCTTGTTTGACTCATCATTCAGCAAAGTCTTGTTTGCTGTATCTGTCCCTGCATGTTCTAAAAACTTTTATTTGTCTTGTTTTTTTCCCTGCACTTCAACCCTTTAGAACTCTCTCCCATCTTCTTGCTTTCCTAATTTAAACAACAATCAACTTTTCAAGTCTTCTGTCAATATTTTTCTTGCTCTATAACTCTATTCTTTTTTTTTTTCTAGTAACTCCCACCTTAATAGTGGTTGCTTGCAGCCTTTTTTTAGGAGTGAATCAAAATTAACTTAAAAATTGTACTGCTTTATGACAGTAATATTTTATTATAATATGCTAAAGAAGTTTTGATAAATAAGAATAAGTTAAAAGGGTGTTTTTTATTTAGACATTGAATATCTCATCAGTAGCTCGAGAAATGAAAGAATTTTATGTTGTTATACAATATCTCAGCTTTGTAAGACTTACTGAAGTAGAGTTATTGGTGGGTAATGAAGAAGAAACTGAAATTGGTAATTGACAACCTCTTATTATGAATTTTTTTTTTTTTTAATAAAAGTTTTTTTTAATATATTTACTTTCCCAAAGTTCAGGGATGCAACTTTAATTGAGGAGGTTTCTTGTTGGTTTTTTTTTATAACAATTTTATTATAGTTTTTTTACTTTTCCGATACAGTGATTTATCAGAAGTGTAACAATCAAATTTGTTTTTAATCGAATTATTATATTGCAAAATGCTTTTATAAAAAAGATTAGTTCAGAGCTTTAACCCTTGCTTTGATAAGAAGGACTGGTTTTAATTGATTTTCATAAGTTCTAATAATTCAAATTAGTAATGAAAATGTTTAATAAGAACCAACAAATGAGTTTTGGTTTACCGTAATAGAGATGATAGCTCATTTGAGCATTGACCATTTATATACATTTTATATGCAGCCACAATACTTTTTTTTTTGAGATCTATTTAAATTTAAATTCACATTTGTTGCAAAAAAAATAGCCAGTTTTGCAGTGCTTTGTAAACACTTTAAAACATTCTACACTTTTGTGAAGTCCTTGTTAACAATAATAAAAAATAATCTGAAAAGTAACAATAAACAGTTTCAAAGTTAATAAATTTGCTGTAAAACTTATTTAGAAAAAATAAAAAATAGCATTAAAAATTTAACATAAGTAAATGAATTTTTTGAATTATTATTTACATTGTAGGTCACTTTTTGCTTCCTGAATGTCGATACAAGTTTGCTTGTAGGCAAGTGGCACTAAATAAAATAACAAAGCATAGATTTAAAGGAGGTTATTTGAAAAGAAATCTGCATTTTAAAGTGTTATCTGGAGGTCCAATATACATAGTAAGAACACATACGTCTTATTTGGTTTTTTGTTTGTAATTGTTTTTGTTTAAGTTTTAATAATTTAGTTTTTTTTAGAAATTCATTTCATTAGTTCCAGTTCAATATTGGAGTACAAATTTTATCAGACCTAGCCTATATTGTATACATTATTCTTCAAAGTGCATTAATGCTAGTTTCCTTGTACCAGCTAAATCATTTGAACTAATGCCAAAATTGTCAAATAATTTGACACTTGGTCTTCCACCAAATGTTAATTCTTATGCTATTCTCCTTTCAAACGAGCAAGTAAGTTTTTATAACTTATATAATAATACATGATTTTAGTTTAATATACTATACTCTGTCATATATATATATATATATATATATATATATATATATATATATATATATATATATATATATATATATATATATATATATATATATATATATATATATATATATATATATATATATATATATATATATGTATATATATATATATATATATTTATATACATTATAGCGAAGTCTTCGTTGGGCTATGAAGCTCTCTCAAAACTTTTACTATATAGTGCTTCACTACTATCAGCCTAATTTAGATGGGTTTTATGCAAAGGTTGTTGTATCCACAGATCGCAGAGCAATAGCATCAAGGGTATACCTTTATTTTTTGAATTTTTACCTGATAAGTAGTGCTTTAATATACTAATAATTTTTGTAACTAATTAATTTATTTTAAATATTTAACTATTAGTTTTTATTTATATTTATTGTTATTTATTTATGTATCATACAAAATAATAATTTTAAACTAAAGATCAACATTTGTTATTTGAAATGCACCATGTATTCCACTGTTTTGTTTTAGTTAAAAAGTATATATTCATACAAATTCATTATTGTTTAGGTGTATTTTTCCTATTGTCCCAGCATGTATGGTTGTCGTACTACTCTGTATTACTTTCAAGAGGATTTTATTGAGCCGTTTTATTTAAGTGGAAATCATTTTCGTCTTACATTTACTTTTCATGGGGTTGCATCAGTTTGGCTGGTAATTATTAAACTTATTATATAATTATGATACTTTTTTATAACATTTTAATTATGTTTATTTTTGTAACAAAAATTCTTTTCAATAAAAATGCCTTTACAAATATATGCACATCTGCTAATTGCACATCTGACTAATGAAATTTGAATTGGGCAAATTTGAGCGTTTACACATATAGAAATTGTACATCTACACATGTTTAAATATAAATGTACATTTATATATATACAGATTAAAATACCTTTTACGAATTATGCTTTTAAATTTGTTTAAATTATCATAAATTTTTTTATCACAATTATAAAAAGCTTCAGTTGCTCCCACAGCCATATGCGAATTTCTAAGAAATAAGTTGTAAGAAATGGTGTAAACCTTTTGCTAACTCTTCTACTGGGTGTATGGTTTGTTATTGTTATGCCCCATCTGTTCAAGTACCTTTCTAGGATAAATTTCACAACATGAGGTTTTATATTGTTGTGCAAGCTTTTAAAACTCTGGTGCATGATATTGATTGTTGCTTCTTAATGTAGGTTTTACTTTCGGTGGATCAAAAGAGAGCTTTTTTATTGACATGGTAATGGCAACCATGCATTTAGGCTTAAATTAGTTTTTCTGGACTGTTGTTTTCAGGGATTCTCTTATACCCACCTAGAAGAGTTTGATTGTTTGCAGCCAACCTTTCTTAAGTAGATCTAGAACTTTTTGTCAGTGAAAAGATTACACAGCGGCTATATACCTTAATTGAATTTAGGGTTCACTCTTTGGTTTTCACTTATTTTTACTTCTTTATCTTCAAAAACCCACATCAAGTTAGGACCCTACCTGATTTGAGTTTTTGAAAATGAAACGTAGGTTGTGTATAATATTTTTTGTGCTACTTTATGAAAACGATGCCTGGTCTTCAAACTTATGCAAAGAAATGGGCAAGAAATTGACATTAACAAAGACATTTTTTCTTTTAATAATATTTCTATTACCGAAAAAATATAACAAGACATCAAGGGGCTTTATTTTTTTCTTTTGACAAATTTTCTATTAACAAAAACATCACAGGGTTTGACGAAAAAAAAAATATATGGTAAAAACAATACTTAATTTTTGTTTTAAACTAATCAAATCACTCCAAGATTTTAAGTAAAGAGTTGTATGCAATGAACGAAGATGTCTGAATCAAGAATTGTTGAATCAGTAAAAAGTTTATTTTTATCTCGAAAGAAGAATATAACAGACATGGAATAACAGAAAAAGAACTTGAGTTTTTTTGATTTTATTTCTAACGCATTTTTTACATTGCAAACTTACCACTTAAGCTTAGTCATTACGAAAGAATCCGATGGCTAAAATTTCTAAATTTGCTATAATTCTAAATAGTACTTCTGGAAAAAAAAAAGCAAAACGTTTTAGCTGATAAACAACTATAATAACTCAGAATTCAGAACAGTGCAGTTCCTATAAATCTATAGTTTAAGTATATCTGAAAAGATATTTCATATGGCGCATTACTTATTTTTATATTCATAAAAGAAGTAGCCAATACTTTCAAGTATCTATACAAGCGTATGTATGAAATCAAAATTATTAACTATTCAAAAATGGCTGAACAACTGATCAAAGCTCTAATAAAGTTGGCTTTTGTTTTGATCATTTGTTTAGCATAAAAAAGCATCTATATACAGATATCAGGAAAATGCAGCAGCCAATGCTAGCATATTACTGGAATTCATTTTTTAAAAATGGGACAGCTTTCAAATAATTTAAAGATATTATAATTATAAATTAACATAATTTAATAACTTTATTTGTTTTGATAAACTACTTGCATTTAATTTCTTAAAAATTTTAGATTCGTTTAAAAGTACTTCAAATTTAATTTATATTAATTTATTAATATTACATTATTTAATATTAAATTTCACCTTTTTGATCGTCTTTTCGAATAGGTACCACTTTAAAATTTTTTTCCTCTTTTTTTTTTAGGATCGAGTATTGTGTATACAGACTTCAGAGTATGTGAAAAATCAAAATGTTTTAAAAATCGATCCATTTGATATCTCAATCAGATATCTTCAAACATGTGTCGGGCTAAAGTATATAAGTGACTTAAATATAGAATTTTGCAAAGCATTTACATTTGAACTAACTGTTGGTATGGGTACTTTTCCAAAACCTTGTGCATGTTGTCGCAACGGGAAAATATCGCTATTAGATTGTACCGGGGACTGCTTTACCTATGAGGGTGAAATTTACGAAAACGCTTTTACTTGCAGTAATACTGAAAACAATTCAACACTAATCATTGTTTAAACAATAGAAACGATAAAAACGGTTCTCGATAAACAAAACGATAAAAACGGTTTTCTTTTTGACATCAACTAATTTGTTAAAGAATTTTTTTTTGTCGAAAAATATTTGTTACGAAACAAGGTTCTCATCAAGAATAAGAGTATGCTTATTTAAACAACACATAAAATATGAGATTCTAATTTTAAACTAAAATTAAAATAAATTTTCGTGTCAGTTTAACATTGAGTATTTTTATGATGAAAATGTGTCATAACACTAAATATTTTCATGATGAAAATGTGTCATAACACAATTTTTTATTATATATAAAATTGTGTTATGACACATTTTATATATAATAAAAAATTGTGTTATGTATATATTTTTAAATATTTTTTTGATAATGAGAAAATGTATAATAAAAAATATATATTTAAATGTAGTTATTAAATATGTGTAAAAACTTTTAACATAGTTTTAAATATATTTTTATACTTTTATAAATAAGCTTCTTTTAAATTACCGTTGTATCGCTTTCTATCTATAACTTACTGTAAATGTTTCATAGCTTACTGAGTGTTTTTTTGATATTTTGCACCTGCTAAAATATGAAATGTTTAGTAACGCTGCTTATTTTTTTTCATATAAAAAGTTGTTTCAAACGAATTTGTACATCTCGTATTCTTGTAAGCTTTTTTTAAACTAAACCTTTTTAAACAAACATTAACTTTTCATTATTTTCTCTTCACCACCCAATGAAATTGAAGGTAATGAAATTACAGGTAAAATAAACTATATTTAAAAAAAAATTTACTTTATAAATTACGATCAGTAGAACGACACGGCTCTTAATGTTGTTAGCCTTAAATAGTAATAACTAGACGTTATGTTTCCCACAGTTAGTTTGTTTTAATGCATAACACGGCGATCTATAATTGGAAGTGAAATTGGAAAAAAAAAACCAACAATATCTTTGGACATTGTATAATTGTATAAATAAAGTTATCTTTATTTTGTCTCATATATTTAATTATATATTGTTATACATTTATATTGAATATATATATATATATATATATATATATATTATATATATATATATATATATATATATATATATATATATACATAAATACATACATACATACATACATATATATATATATATATATATATATATATATATATATATATATATATATATATATATATATATATATATATATAAAGTGTTTTGTTAACTTTTAAAAATTAATTTTTAAATTTTTAAAATTATAAAGGCTCTAAAATAATGCTTCGGACGGGGGTTGTGGAGTTGTATATAGAGGGGATGAGGGTTGTAGAGTTGTATATAAATATAAGAATCATTTTACTATATTGATTATTGTTAATGCAAAATTCGTAACATTTTGAATTTTATTTTAATTCAATTATAAATTAAATTTTTTTTGCATGATAAACATTTTCCTCGCTCCGCTTTTCATTTCTTTGCTTCATGATTTTAATATCGATACAAATTCTAAATAAAATATTTTTTGTTTAGAAAAACATTTTTATTTAAAAGTTCTCATATCATTTTTTAATAAATAAAAATAAATTAAATTTGTTTTAAGAGTTTACCTTCATAATTAACAAGTCCATCACCATTCTTGTCAGCGAACTCGATCATTTCTTTAATACATTGATCCGATATTGGTTGACCGGCATTTTTCATCGCTTTTTTTATTTCTTTATAATTAAGGAAACCATCTCCATTACGATCTAAAGCTCTGAACGAAGCAACTAGATCAGCTTCTGTTGGAGGACAAAATGTAACTGCAAATGCATCAACAAACTCATCAAATTCAATAGTTCCACTTCCTTAAACAGTAAATTAAATTAATTTATAGTTAAAATTTTAGTAAAAACTGCAAATTTCAAGTATATAATCATATTTAAAAAAATCAATTTTCTCAGAATCCCATTAGAGAAAATCGCGCCTAGCTTTTAATAAATATGAAAAAATTGCGTAGCAACGAGTGATTAGCATTTAATGTGACGTAATGACCTTTTTTTTTTACATTATCGTATTTGATAATTTAACGCCTAAAATACGTCCAAACGTTACAAAGTTTATGTTGCAAGTGATGCAAAATGAGCTTCAACTCACACAAAAAAAAATGGAAGCAAAAGAATACCATCTTTATCAACAGCATTAAATAACTTCTCCATGTCGTCTTTACGAATATCAATGTTTAGACATTTAACAACTTCTTCCAACTCTTCAATATTGATTGTCTTACTCGAATCATGATCAAAAGAATCAAAAATTTGTTGAAGATCTGAAAAATAAAGATTGAAAATAGAATTTGTATCAGAAAGTATAAAAAATTAACAACAATACATTTTATTTTCCAAATTTTAAAATAAAAATTGGTTACCTTTTTTTTCTCGCTTGCTAAGTTTAACGACCTATAAATTAAAACATAGTATTTAATAATTTTTATTTAACTTATAGTAACTTTTATTGTAAATGGTAAAAATAATTTCATAAACTTTATTTTTTTGTAAAATACATTGGTTCTACGTTAACCAACTTGTTTCATAAAATTATTGGTAACTTATTTGTTTTATAACCATAGTCTTAACCAATTTGCTCTATAAGCCAAACAGTAACTATATTTTACTAAGGTATAAGTAATCAAATTATAGGACATAAGTGATCAAATTATTAGATAAATAGAAATTAATTATTAGAATCAAATTATTAGATGAAAGATATTAGTTACAAATTTTTCTTTAAAATAGGAACAGTCGCTTTATAAGTATTTAACTATCAAATAGAAAGTCAAGCAAGTAAAAGATGTGATATAATTAAATCATAACTTCTTGACTTCACATAACTTCTTGACTCCACATAACTTCTTGACTTCACATAACTTCTTGACTTCACATAACTTCTTGACTTCACATAACTTCTTGACTTCACATAACTTCTTGACTCCACATAACTTACAGAGAATAGTAATAAGTAATACTTATAGAGTTTATTTATTTTTTCCATTGACTTCTTAATTCCAAAGTTGTCGTTAAAACAAATTTTAACACTTTATAAACGTTATATTTTGCCCTTTAAATTGGTCCCATTATTATTAGTAATATTATTATTTGAACTATTGTATTATTGAATGGTAATCAGGGAGACCAAATCAGTTTCCAATAATTTATAAAACTTATTTATTTTTTATGAACGGGAACACAATCTGAAGTGTTGCCATATAAAAGTTCATAACTAAGGCAATGAGGAGTTTCTTAGGTTGATGGAGAGTATGTATTATCCCAATAAAAACGGAATTGTGAAATAAAACCATTGAACGATTAAAAGAATTACAGAAAAATTAAAAATGGCAATTCCGGTAGCAGTAAACTGGTACAAAGTTTCAAGCGACTAAAATGACGCAAGCCCGATGAACAAATTTTATAAAAATGGAATCAAAAAATTGATAAATGAAAATCTTGCGGCACAAAACGACACAGAAAAAATTGTGTCATTTTAAAAAGATACTCAATTGTTATGATTACATTCATGATGCTGAAATGATGCTCAGGCATTTTCAAAGAGATTGCGGAAAACCGATTAAAAAAACCGGAAAACCGAAAAAAGATTGTATTAAAAATCCAAATATTGAATAACTTTTTTTTTTGCGCAAAAAAAAACAGCGTGAATATTGAAGTAAAAAATAGATCTCAAGAAATAGACGTGTCTTTACGACGAAGAGCTCGAGAGCATGCCTAAAGAATATCGGATAGACACGAAAAAATCCGGTCAACTTTAAATTGAAATTTCACTGAAACCACAAAAGCTTTGTATTTCTTTTATTTTTTTAATTAAACATTGCTTCCTTATATTTAATTGTATTGATAAACATTTGTTTACAAATCAATGATTTGCCAAATGTTTTGAAAACAAATAGAGATGCGTAAAAACTTTGTAAAAAAAGATTTTTTGAAAAAAGATTTTTGAAAAAAAAAAATTTTTTTTCAAAAATCCATCGACTTCATATCGCTTGATTGCTAAACGTACAAATGTCCCAAAATCTACAGTCATAGATATTATAAATAAGTTTAAGATTACTCAAATCCTAAAAAACGAAAAAACCTGGAAGTGGAAAAAAGAAAACTTTTCATAAATTCAAAAAGGTAAAGTCGATTTTCAGTTTAATAGCGAAAAATCCGATCCATTCACAGCGAGATCTAGCAAGAAAATTCAAGACTTCGCGTTTTTATATCAAAAAAGTACTTAAAAATGCTAGAATTAAAGCATTTCATATGAAAAATACATTTAAAAGAAGCTTAAATGGTGAAATAAATGGAACTCGACACGCAAAGAAGTTGGTTTGAATAATGGCGGGTAAAAGTATGTGCATAATTGAAGAAACATATTGCAATGCGAATTTTTCACAACTACCTGGTCAACAATTTTACTATAAAAACAAAGATAAACCTGTCGATGATCTATTTAAACATATGCGACGAACCCCCCCCCCTCCCCGATATTTTAAATGCTTGTATGATCCGTTAGTATCAAAGAGGATTGTAATTTCATTGAAAAAGCACTAGAATACTTGATAGCGTTTCTGTGGTTTATGAGTTTAGTAATTTTTAGTATAACTGTAATTTATTTAATTGGGTTTTTAATAACAATATAGATGGGTATTTGCGGATTCTAAAATGATATCAATTTATGTGAAAATGCGTTAAAATCAGATTTTATAATTTAATGAAAAGAACAAACCTTAGTTCACGCTACGGTTCTAAGTTCAACTACGCTACGAATGCGGGGATACACTACGAAAGACTCTTGTGATGGAAATATTTTGTTACAAAATGACGTGTCATTTTGTAAAAACAGAATGAGGTGTCATTTTGCATAAAAATGATATAAATCAAAACGAAGAAAATAAATATAAAGATGAGCAAAAAAATTTAGTTAAAATTAAATTAAAAAGGAATTTTAATTTAATTTTAACTAAATAAATTAAAATTCCTTTTAATTTAATTCAAACTAACTGTTTGTCAGTATACGGAAATATTATTGTGATGTTTCTTAATTTCGATTTCGATTTTTTTTTATTTTTCGTATTGCTTTTATTTTCGTTTTTACAATTTTTTTTAAATTCTTTTTTTGTCGTATTTTCGTTTCAAATTAATTTGTAATTTTACGAGTCTTTTGAACATATCTTTTAATCGGAGCATTTTTTATACAATTTTATATTTTTTACTTTTATGTTTACCTACTTTTGATATTATGAGATGGGCGTCAGTAAAGGATCGTCCATAAAGTACGTACGCTCGGAGGGGAAGAGGGGGTCTGCAAATGACGTATATGAGACGTATATGTGGGTCAATTATAAAAGAAAGGCGATACTAAATAAAAAAAAAAAATCATAAAATGTTAGATAAATAGGTTAAAAGCTTAGGTACTTTTAGGGAGGTGGAGGGTGCTCAAAAAAAGTACTGCAAAATGCAGGGTGGGGGGGAGGAGGAGGGGGTAGACGAAAAAAAAGCATACGAACTTTATGGACGACCATCTAAGGCAACTTGGATGACATAATAAACTACAATACAAAAAAACAAAAACAAAAAAACATCTTATTTAAACGTTGTTGTTTTTTGCGCGAAAACATTTATAAAAGAAATAAAAAGAATATGCAAATAATTTATAAAAACAATAATGTTATGCGTCACGCCTTGCACGTCTTATAATTAGATTCTATTTGAAATATTGATATACTATTAAACAACTAGAAACCTTTTTTTTTTTGCTATTACAAAAAGCTATACCTGACATAAATTCCTTATTTATATAATACCATTTAAAAAAAAAAAAAAAATTTACCATAATTTTCTTCTTGCCTTGTGCTATTGCTTTTTTTGCACGCGAAAAAAATTTAAAGTGACTAAATTTGGATTTCTTAATTTGAACTGTTCTCCCTCCTTCTTGTACTTTGCAAAAGATATTTTATTGTTTATTAACAATAATAACTCAGAGTGAGAGCTTTTTTTTAATTATAAGGTCCATCTGTTCTTCCTTTTTATATAATAAAAAAAATAAATAAAAGTTTGTTTAACCTTGTAAAAAAAAGGAACTCGAAGTTTATTAATAAATAAACATATTCAAACCCATTAATTTTCTTTTAAAATCAAAAACTAAACACTTTATAAAATAATTTATCATTTACTCGAAAAAGTTGTTTATAGAAGAATTAACAATAACAAAGGTTGGATTGACCGTGGAGGTGGGAGTGGGGGTTGGTTAAGGTTGATCAATATAAAATAACCAGACTGGATGTGGATAGAAATATTTTTTCAGTTTCAGATACGGGTATGGACGAAGATTTACTTGAATTTACTTGAATATGATTTTACTTAGATTCTGATTTAAAGACACTTTTAGGAAATTTTTTTTTTTAATAAAACAAGTTACAACAAAATTAATTATACTACTTGGTGTAATGAAGGCAATTTTAAAATAATATGGCAATTGCATGATATTTTGTTGACTACGAAAAGTTTTCGTTAAATGATCAGGTCTGTAAATTATGAAAAGACAAAAAAAAAATTAAAATGATAAACTTTGTGGTATGATAAAATATAAATGTTTGTAGCGAAAAAACCCAGACCAAAGATTTTTTTTTCGATTGTGATTTTAAGAAAAGAAATTTTTTTAAAATCACAATCGTTTGTCCAAATTTGAAAAAGATTTTTAATAAATAAATTGTTTAGGTGAAATGAACATCATTAGTTTAATAATATGATCTGTTTTGATCGTTTATTGGCAGTTTTTCTTAATTTTAAGCTCTTTCTTGGTCGGATTTGTAATATTTTTTGTGAAAACTGATAGAAATATTATATTTTGACAACTATATATATCCAGGAAAAAAAATTCTATAAAATTTCTATAAACTTTTGAAACATATAGTCTATAAAAATTCTATAAAATTTCTATAGAATTTCTATAAAATGTCTATTAATTTCTCTAGAAATTGCTATGAAACTTTTTTTTATTTTTATTATAGAATTTCTATAGAATTTTTATAGGCCATATGTTTCAAAAGTTTTTTCCAAGTAATTAATATACGTTAGAACCGATTAGAACTAAGATCCATAGTGGGTTAATATACGTCAGAACCGATTAGAACAAGGATTTATAGTGGGTTAAGTTGTTCAAAAGTTTTAGACTAAATTTGCTTCTTTTCTTAAATGAAATAAATATATTTTAAATATAAAATCTATTTATGTAAATATTTTAAGAGGAAATTAGAATACTTGTAAAATAATGACTTATGATTCCTAAATTCATTTTCGATTAGAAATGAATAAAAGTTTTGAATAGAAAAGTGAAACGACAGACGTTTTTGCATATTCATAATTTTGCATTTTTATAAATTATAATACTTTTTAATAAACATAGGCTTTAAAAAAAAACTTTTATAACTGTTTTATAATTATTAAACGTGTTTTTCAATTATCTTTAATTTATTAGTAACTTTTGAGTTGCATTTTTAACTTTTATTCCACACGTCGGTTTCAGCTTTCGCCCGCCTAATTTTTCGTCCAATAAAATCCCACAAGTTAGACATCTAGTTTATATAACATATCATTGGTTTAAGCCAGAGTTGTTAATAAGGCCAAAAGTAGCAAGGCCAAGACCAAGGTCAAGAGTTTTAAGGTCAAGGCCTAGAATAAGAGTGTCAAGGCCAAGGCCTGTGCAAAAATTTTCAAGATCAAAGACTTAAATTTTTGCCTAACGTTAAGGCCAATTATTAACAAAACTGTTGCTGTGACAATAAACCACATGTTGTAAAAATAAACTAAGGTTACGCGCAAAAGTCTTTGGAGTCAATTAGAAAACATACTTGTAGATATATGTGAAAGCCAAAAACAAAAATACATAAAAATAAAGAATGAAAACTTTTAATTCTTTAATTTTATGTGTTTTTTTTGAAGGCCAAGGCCAAAACAATCTAAGCCAAGGCTAAAATTTTTAAGACCAAGGCCTTGATTTTTTGGCCTTAAGGCTAGGCCAAGGTCAAGGACTAGTAACTCCTTTTATACCAAAACCCTTTATTATTAGTCTATTTTTAAAAACCTTTTGGTGAAAAGAAAAAATCACCATCATTATCATTACCATCACCATCATTATCATCACCATCATTATCATCATCACCATCACCATCATTATCATCACCATCACCATCACCATCATTATCATCATCATCAATCGAGAACAATTGATGATGATGATAATAATGACAATGAAGTTTAAGGCCAAGACCAAGACCAATAGTTTCATGGCCAAGGCCAAGGCTAAGGCCTTAGATTTTGGCCTTAAGGCAAGACCAAGGCCAAGGACTGACAACTCTGGTTCAAGTATATATTTAAACGCAAACTTGCCGGCAACCGTTTCGGAAAATACTTTAAAGCTATCAATTTTCAGTAAAATAAAAATAATTCTTTGTCAAAGTTATTAAAATCTAGAAATTTTTTTAGTTATTTTTTTTATAGTTACGTTTTTTTATTTACAAACATATTTTGACAAGTAAGTTTACTGTGTTATAGTGCTTTTTTGGGATTCTAACTCTTTAAAAAAGGCTGCTAAGTAAAATAAATTTAAATATTATAAAATTAAATAAATAAAATTTAAAAATTATATTTTTAATCTCATTTTCGATTTTTTTTGGCGTCAATATGGTATTCTGTTTATTCATAGCTACCCAGTAAAACTGTTAATATGTAATAGTAAGTTTTTGTTAAATACGTCTTATGCCTACTGGGTAGAAAGCGCTAGTTTATATAAATTTGATATATAGTTTGTTTTTATATCAATTGCTGTTTATAAGGTTTTGATTTTCATATCAATTGCTGTTTATACAAATCTCTATCCTGTTTAAATACAGGATAGAGATTTGTATTTCTAAGTTGCTAAAAATGATCTAAGTTTGATCTTTAAAATAGAAAAGGATAATTCATAAGGTTAGGTTGTTAACTTAGAAAAAATATATTTACAATTTTCAACTATTTTTACAATCAACCTCATTTGAAAAAGAAAAAACATCTTATGAAAGACCTAGACAATCTTCAAATCAATAATAAATCTTTAATGCGCATAATTGAAAATATTTACATTTTAAATAAAGTTTCTGAAGACTACTGTAACCAGTTAAATGTTCTTTAAAGTAAAAATAAAAAAAAACTTAAATCAGCTATAAAAACCAGCAACGGATAGAAACTGAAAATTTTTTACAAATTTTAGCTTCTCTCCGTTGCCACACAATGTAAAGTATTATATACAAAACAATCCACACAGTAAAAAGTATTATATACAACAACAAACAAAAGCCTGCCTCAAATACTGTATCAACTTTGAGTTTATTAACATAAATATTGTTTGATATTTGTGGTATTCGAGAAACAAAATACAGGGAAAAAATTTGAAAAATTATTTTGTTTATTTAAAAAAAACTATTTCAGATATTGGTTCTGTCAATCCACTTTTTAAGTTCAAAGAAATGAGGGAGATTTTGTTACCAAAAGTTGTAGTACATTTGGATAGTTTAACAATTGAACAGAAAAATGAATTTAAGAATATTTCAAACTTTTTTTTGCAAGTTACAATATTTAACACAGTTTGCAACTGAGTCAGATAAAGTATTGAATTCATTTGAAAAAATAGCTCTTACACAGCAAAATCCAAGATTCTAGTTTAAGAACATCTGTTCTTATTTTATGAACTTGATTGTTATTTTAAGAACCTGATTCTTATTTTAAGAACCTGATTCTTATTTTAAGAACCTGATTCTTATTTTAAGAACTTGATTCTTATTTTAAAAACCTGATTCTTATTTTAAGAACTTGATTCTTGTTTTAAAAACTTGATTCTTATTTTTAGATTTCCATTCTTGTTTAAAGATATTTCAATAAAAAAAATTGTTCCTAATTTTATAATTTTGTAACATTTGTATATAATATGTATATATATTTAAATATTCATACATATTATATACAAAGAATGTTTGTATATATATATATATATATATATATATATATATATATATATATATATATATATATATATATATATATATATATATATATATATATATATACATATATATATATATATATATATATATATATATATATATATATATATATATATATATATATATATATATGTATGTATGTATGTTTGTATATACATACATACATACAAATATATATATATGTATGTATGTATGTATGTATGTATGTATGTATGTATGTATGTATGTATGTATGTATGTATGTATGTATGTATATACAAACATTCTTTGTATATAATATGTATACATATTTAAATATATATATACATATTATATACAAATGTTACAATATTATAAAGAATTCAGAAAAATTAAAGCCACTGAATTTCCCCTTCTGAAAATCCTCCCAACCTTCTGATAGACCTTGTGTTCATGATTTTATGTAATCAAATAGTCTAATCCATTTGATCGCCATTAAGACTAAAATGCAAACCAGAAAGAGTCGTATACTACGAGAATTTTATAGAATTCCCCTTTAATACTCATATCTGCGAATCTGCATAAATCTAAACAGCATAAATGTGAATCTTTTGTATGGGCGACGTAGTAGCAGAATAATATAAGTGTAAGGTGCAAGCAGGGCCTGATCTTCTACAAGGCACGTAAAGCCCGGGCCTAGGGTCCCCAAATTTTTTAGGACCCCCTAATTTTCAGCTTTTAATAATTTTTTAGCCCATCAGAACTTTTCTGACGTAACAGTAGAATTTAAAAATATTTATTTCATTTAAAAAGTTTTTAGGTAAAAAAGAACTGAAATGATTTCAAGATGATTTGTTTGGATTTAACCTTTCCGCTCCGAAGTACGCCTTTTGGCGCTCTCGGTAGATCCCAAGTTTTAGATAAACATGTTCTGAATTAAAATTATAAACATATGGTCCACAACAGTCCGGAAAAACAATGTATTTTATGCAATGATGTAAATAAATAACTAGATATCTAACTTCGCCGTTTTTAGTGAAGCCAATTTAATGCGTTGGAAGCAAATTATATCGGGCAAATTAAATCGGAATTATATCGGGCAAAAAACTTTTAGCGATCACATTCTTATAAAAAGATATTGGCAATTTTAACGTCCTTATTCTTGGAATTAAAGATGATTAGAATCACAAACGATCAATTTAGTGAGCATACAGTCAATACATACATATTTGTTAGTCAAAGATTGGACATGCTAACGTTAGCATGTTAAGTTTGTTATAACAAACTAAAACAAACGGCTATTTTTATAGCCACAAAAATATATATTTAAAAACATATTTGCATTTAGAACATCAAACTAAAACATCGTATAACATATTTTATTATTTTAATTAAAGTTTTATACAATAAAATGAAATATTCATAAATAAAAGAATCCGTTTTAACGATGATTTTAACTGCACTACATCAGGATTGTTGTTGTAACCATTTTTTCCATGAATGCAAGCAAATAGTAGTTCAAGATGATCTTGGGAATATTTGTAAGTTAGAACATACTTAAATGGCTTCTCATGAAGTGTTAACAGATCGAAGGATAATTTTAGAGTGCTTTTAGCATCTACAATTAAACCTAAAACAAATGTCTTTCTTCGATGTAAAAGCAATGGAATGCCATTAATATCAGTCAACTTGCTCAGATAAGTAATCGTAGTGTTTAAAAAATCTTTCCAATAAAGCTGATTATTTAGATATAGAGGTTTCTTAAAGTGTTTACCATTTGGATTTCTGGAATTGAGCATGTCAAATAATTTATCAATAACTCTTATAAAACGGATTGTACTACTTGCTCCTAAGAAAGATGGATGCTGCGATACCATTAAAAATTCAATTGCATCAGCAACAGAGCTGCTAAGTGTTTGGCCAGCTATCTTAACATTCATTTTGTAGCAATGAAATTCAATATGTTTTCTTGAAATTTTGTTTGCAAATTTTAAACCTTCAAGCTCTTGTAACTCAAACAAAGCTTTAATATAACTCCATTTAATATAGCAGCCTTCATCATCAATAAAAACACCCAAATCATTTAGAGAATTTCTAGCTAATTTAAGCATATGGCATGGGTCTAGGAAAATGTGGAGCAGTTGGTTGTTATATAAAAAAGTACTAACTATATTGTCTATGACATTGCCAAACTTACATCCAAATAGGACAACGGAATTTAAATTTGTACTAGTACCATCAAATGTAATACTTTTGATACAAAGTTCATATGTCAAAGCCACATCTAAAATATTTTTGATAAAACATGTTAAATCACTTGCTTTAACTTTATTTGATAAAACATAACCAATGGGTGTTTTCCAATGTCCTCGCAAACCAACTAACATAAAAATTAATGCCTCTGTAGCTGGAGTATCAGGTTCACATACAGAAATATCTTTACCAAAATCACAAAAACCAATATAGTGACCTGAACTTTTGTCATAAATTATACTGTTTTTGATTGCCATAGCATCAATAATAAGAGCACAATGCTTAAAATTAATATCTGTTTTCTTTTTATCACCAAGATATGAAAAAACATCAAGGAATAAACCGGGATCACAATTTACAGATGATGTCCAATGTGATATTGAACTGGCAGCAGGAAGACATAACATTGGCCGAAGAAAGTTATACGCACGAGGAGAATAAAAATGAAGAGTTAAAGCGAATTTTTTTACTCCATCGTTGTATCTGCGACCTTTTGGGTTAATATTTTGATTGGAAAATTGGTTCTTAATAATTTCATATGAGAGTCCAGAAAAATTTTCGCTTAAAACAGTTCCAGCATCAGTAGTCAAATAATTTTTAGATTTTAAAAGGGAAACCATGTCTTGTAAAGAGCAGATTTTCTTTTCTTTTCTTCTTAATTTTTGTTGTAAAACCTTAACTTTTTTTTTTTAATTTTTCCTTTGCTGGTGATAAAGATTTTATAGATTGTGTTGGAGATTGACTAGTATGGTCATTTTGTTCAATAGTGCTTTCTGGCTGATCATTATGTGTTGAATTAATTTCTTTGCTTGGTTTGTCTATAACAGGGCAAACATCAAACTTTGTTTTTTTCGAAAAAGAATCAAATTTAGATAATGAATTTACTGATGTTCGTATTGATGGGAGTTTCCTTTTAGTCTTTTGAATATTTGTAGAAAATACAAAAACTGATGGCACAGCATTACATTTTAAAATAGGCTTATGATAATGATCATGAATTAGATTTTTTTTGTCTGGGATACAGTAATTGTAGTCTGATTCTAAAAAATTGTCGCTGCAGATACAGGTGTGTTTGGATGGAAAAAAATTTTCACGTTTCAAAGCAATAATCCATTTTTTACATAATTCAGAATTTTGAAAAGGAAATTTATGAAAGGATTTCTTGCCACCTTTTATGTATCTATTAGAACATCCATATGCAGCACAAGAATTTACCATTTTGTGATGAAAATAGTTGAATTAAATAAATACTTCAGCAAGGTAAAAGAAATTATGTCGCGAATTTACTCTCTATATTATATATGATATTTACTGTTTTCTGCCCGATATAATAATGGCTGATTAAAATAGTAAACAAATAAATCGGCTTCACTTTTATTTTATAAAAATCCCGAAGTTAGACATTAGTTATTTATTTACGTCATTGATTTTATGAGAGTTTCTAAAACGCCGAATTCTAAAACGCCGAAAAGCCGAAATGCCGAAAAACCATCTTGGAGTAACAGAATAAAAAACGGAATGCGAGCAAAGAACAACCGGTAGTCAACCCCCGCATTATTAGTTT
Organism: Hydra vulgaris; assembly: GCF_022113875.1. Classification (NCBI taxonomy): domain Eukaryota; kingdom Metazoa; phylum Cnidaria; class Hydrozoa; order Anthoathecata; family Hydridae; genus Hydra; species Hydra vulgaris. The sequence goes on along the minus strand of NC_061163.1, from coordinate 6,122,646 downwards.
AAATTAATGTTTTGAATTTTATAAAATTCAAAACATGTAAAATTAAAAAATATAATGTAGCAATAAGTTTTGTATTGCTATGCCATCTATGTGTTGTATACCAAAATAATAGTGGCCTGCAACAATAAAGTAAGTTTAGCGGAAGCTGCACAATAAGGGGAAAGCCTGTCACTAATGCTAAACATGCACAGTAAGATAAAAATCTGTTATCACAACAATAGGAAATAGTAAAATTTTCGTTGTTTTTCTTTCTATTTGTTTCTTTATTTTGTGTTAGCTAACACAGATTAAAGATTAATTAATCTTTAATCTGTGTTAGCTAACAAATATTAAGACATTAAACTTTAATGTTTTAATAGTATGGTTGACCCATCAGTTTGACAAACCTCAAGTACTTTTAACAGCCATACTTTCCTTTTATAAGCTAAAACGATTGCTAAACATATTTATTTTATTGAAAGTAAATATAGAGTAGTTAGTTTAGCAACAAAATTCAATAAAGCTTGTTGAAGAAACTTCAATGAAGTCTTAATAAGTATTCTAATTTGTTTTTTTGCTTGTTTGTTTATGTTTAGAAAAATGACAAGGAATGCAAGCATTGGGAGAAGCTTTGAGCTTTGCAAAGTGCTGTATATGAAGGAAGGTACCTAAAGGTATGTTCTATTCAAATTATTATTGTAAAACTGTCTAGTGAGAAGAGAGTTCGTTACTGTATAGAAAAAAAAAGAATTAGTATATGAAGTTTAATAATTTGTTAAAATTGGAAAATAAACTTCTAGGCATGAATTTATTATAAACAGAACAGAAAATTTATGGAACACATTGCCATTGGAAGTTATCAAGTAAACAAATGTAAACAGTTTCAAGAGAAAATTAGACAAATATTTAGTATCAAAAAAGTTAACTTAAAAATTTTTTTTTGTTTAAACTATTCATCTTTTGCATTATATTATTGAAAGTTATATTTTGTTATATATAAGTTATATTGCAGTATATTTTCAAAAGCTGTCAAATTAAATTTCTAACTCACTTGCTGTTAACGCAGCTACAGTTTGACTACTACTATGACTATTACAAGGGTTGAATTAACGCATCGCGATTTGCGATATCGGTTAAATTATCTGGTCTTCAAAGTTTAAGTTTATGGAAAACCACGAAATTTACGAAATAGGCGAATAAACTTTAATTTGTTAGTGAAAATGTTATGAAAAACAAAACAATAAATTTATGACTACAATAGTAATAATACTACAGTGTTGTTACTTTTATAACACTCTTTTATGTTACATTTATAGTTTATTGTTTGATCAAACAACACATAATCAAGATATTATAAACAAAAATGATTTAGTTAAGTAATTCCAAACTTTAATTAAAGTAGTAATGCATCTAGAAAAAATACAATGGCTATTTAAACAATGTTAAAAACCTCAGCAACTTTTACGAATGCATATTTTTATAAACAGTTTAGCATTTCTAAACATCTTACAAACGGTCCGGAAAAAACGCGCGTTCACTTTAAAATCAACCAATAAAAACACTGGTAATTTACTTCTTATATTAAAAGGGGAGGGAGGGGGGGGGAGGCTAAAGACTTAAATTTTGTTTTATTATTTATTCAATTAAATTATAATAAAAGTAAAGACAAAAAAATATATTTCTAAATATACTTCTTTATAAGTAAAATTTATTAAATTGAACACCTCTGTTTTTAGTTTTAAGTAAATGTCAGTACTACTCTCAGTGGCGAAACTGCGGGGAGGGAGGGGGGTGAGCAGACAAAAAAAGTCCTAATTTTAAACTAATTTTAGGTTGCATGGGAGATATGGGGCTCAATTTAAAAATCGTGCGGAGGGGGGGGGATTTTGTTACTGACTACTCTAATGTGCTTAATACAAAGGTAGATGGGGGTGAGAATTTTAGTCAGGATGTATAAAATGGGAGAAGGAAATAATAAAAAAAAGCGGGAGGATTTACAATGAAAGTTTTATTATTTATCAGTTACCAATATATATATATTTTAATTTTAAGGCCAATTTTCACTGAATTTTTGTTTTAAGATATAGTTTTTTCTTTATAAAAAGTGACTTGTTATAAACAAATAACACGATTTTCAAAATCAGCCCCATATCGCCCATGCAATGTAAAATTAGTTTAAAATCAGGACACTTTTTGTCTGTTAACCAAAGCCCCCTCCTTCTTCCCCCCCCCCTCCCTCCCGCAGTTTCGCCGCTGAGAGAAGTACTGACATTTACTTAAAACTAAAAACAGAGGTGTTCAATTTAATAAATTTTACTTATAAAGTAGTATATTAAGAAATATATTTTTTTGTCTTTACTTTTATTATGATTTAATTGATTAAATAATAAAACAAATTTTAAGTTTTTAGCCTCCCCCCCTCCCTCCCCTTTTAATATAGATATCTCCTAAGAAGTGTTTTCATTGGTTGATTTTAAAGTGAACGCGCGTTTTTTCCGGACCGTTTGTAAGATGTTTAAAAATGCTAAACTGTTTATAAAAATATGTATACGTAAAAGTTGCTGAGGCTTTTAACATTGTTTAAATAGCCATTGTATTTTTTTTAGATGCATTACTACCTTAATTAAAGTTTGGAATTACTTAACTAAATCATTTTTATTTATAATATCTTGATTAGGTGTTGTTTGATCAAACAATAAACTATAAATGTAACTTAAAAGAGTGTTATAAAAGTAACAACACTGTAGTGTTATTACTTTTGTAGTAATAAATTTATTGTTTTGTTTTTCATAACATTTTCACTAACAAATTAAAGTTTATTCGCCTATTCCGTAAATTTCGTGGTTTTCCATAAACTGAAACTTTGAAGACCAGATAATTTAACAGATATCGCAAATCGCGATGCGTTAATTCAACCCTTGTATTATATATTTTTAAATGTTAGCATCAGTTTTTTCAGTAATTTTTACTATTTTGTTAATAATGCTAATATATATATATATATATATATATATATATATATATATATATATATATATATATATATATATATATATATATATATATATATATATATATATATATATATGTATATATATGTATATATATATATATATATATATATATATATATATATATATATATATATATATATATATATATATATATATATATATATATATATATATATATATATATATATATATATATATATATATATATATATATATATATATATATATATATATATATATATATATATATATATATATATATATATATATATATATATGAAAGATTTGTGAAATTTAACTACTCCTTTATTAGTTTTTGATTCTGAAATTAAGTAATTTCTAATCCGCATAGTTTCCAGTGGATTAACATTTTTTTTAGAATGCAAAACTTTCATTAGTTCTCTGAATTGTGACACTATTTTTGCATAACATTGCAAAGTCTTCACTTGTTACACATACAAGTTTTTATTTATGTTTTTAAATAAATTTAATCTGGAGTTGATAAGATTATGGCAATGTTTTTAAATTGTTAATTAGAATGTAGTTTTCTGAGAAAAGATAAAATAAATTGACCTATATCTTAATCAATTTTAATATGAAGCTAATAGAATAGTGTAAACTTTTTTTATGTTTTTTTGGAAATCATAATAAGATGTAGGTTTTATTAAATTTTTAAGATGTAGATGATAATTTTTAGATAGATTAGAACATTTACAAAAATTTTCCCAAATAAATATGACAGTTTTTACCATAACAATTTAATTTATGTATGCCTTTAATGTGTATTTGTTTTTACTAAGTATTTAATATTATTTTTATTACCTTTATTGTTATTTTTTTACTTAAATTTATCAACAAAAAAAATTACCAATTTTTTTCTGAATTATATTTTGTCTCTTTGAATGAATCTCAAAATTGAAAATTATGAAAAAGAACATTTCTTTCTCAAAATTCAAATTTATGGCCAACCAACAAGAAAGATCTTTGTTTTATGAGCAGAAATATTCCCTTCAACATTTAGAAAGTTTCAGACACCAATTTCTATTTGTGTTTCAAAATGACCACAACTATGCATTGCAAATAATACTTGTTGATCAATCTTATTCTAATACAATCAATGATAAAACATCAACAGCTTATTTAAATAAAAATGCGAGCCTTAAAGATCAAAATGTAATTGAGGTTAATATGCATAATGAAACTTCTGACAAAGTTTTTATTCCACTTTCCATGACATCAGAAAAATCTGTGACATCAAAAAATTCAAAAGCAACTTTGAACATAACTGCAGCAAATCCTGCCATAACTAAAAAAACAGAGACACTTACCTTTAATGAAGTTCTGACTCTATTACAAAATGCTACTTATTTTAATAATGGAGAAGAAACTATACCTGTTCGTCCCAAAGCAGGAGAAATTTATGGGTTTACAATTTCCAGTGACAAAACATTAAAAAAGCATTTGCGAGCAGATGGCTATATGTGGAGGAACAAAAAAAGTTGTGCATTAGGAAATGGTTTAATCACTAAGACATATTTTTACGCAAGAGTTGGTAAAACATATACTAACAATTTTGAAAAGCAATGTCATGGAAATTCAACAAAATCAAAATCTTTTTTTTACAGATCATCGCATTATGTTTTTGATCAAGTTTTGGCTCAAGGGAAAAATAAACCCATGGATGCATATAGGAGCCTTTTATCAAATGACCCAGGTGGTCATATTTCAACTTCTATTATTCCAAGAAATCCTAAACAGGTTGCAAATATTATGACAAGAAATGCTGAAAAAAATAATTTTCATAATAAGGATGAGGTTTGGAATAGTCATCTTGTTGCGTATTCCATTCATCCATTTGTTCGAAAAATAGAAAGCTACCCAGACATCTGTATTGTTATGTGTTGTGAAAAAATTGTTGCACAAATGGAAGAAATGTTAGAATTACTACCTTGTAAAGAAATTACACTTCACTATGACACAACTTTCAATTTAGGAAATTATTATTTGTCATGCTTAGCTTATCGACACGTTTGTTTGGAAACAAAAAGGAATAAATACTTATATTCTTCGCCTACTGTTCCTTTTGCATTTTTTATACATGAAAAAAGATTAGCACAAAATCACAAATACTTTTTTCAAACATTAAAAGAAAATGTTTGCGGAAAAAATTTTAATAAATCCAGGAAGTTATTCATTTCTGATCGTGAGTTTGATGGCTCCCATTATTTTGATAATACAAAAAGTTTGGTATGTTGGAACCATTTATTGCAAAATGTAAAGGAATGGATGCGAAAGAATGGTAAATTTTCATCATCAGAGTATGATGAAGCTGTAAAAGCCATGAAATACATTCTTCGATCAAATTCTGTTTTTGAATATGAATCAAGACTTAAAAGTCTAACGAAAGGAAATATCAACCCTTGGAATGATCAAAAATTTCAAAAAAACTACATTCAATACATGCACTCTGATGTTATTTCTCGTGCTGCTGCATTTGTTTTAGCAGAAGAAGGGATAAAGTACCCAAACTTTGGTGTTACCAATAATGCGTCAGAGTCTTTAAATAAAGTTATTAAGGATCTTATTGACAACAAAATAACAAAAATGGACTCTTGCATTTTAGCTATGAATTATCTCAGTGCCTATTTTCACAGAGAAGTTGAAAAGGGATACTATAATGTTGGTTTGTATCAGTTAAGTGATGAGTTTGCCTTTATGTTAAGATCAAGAGATGAACTTAGCGCTAATCAAATCATCCTACCAGATGACATTGTAAAGCATATAAAAGAAACTGAAATACATTACAAAGATCATAACAGTATTTCTTCTCCTTATGCTTCTATAGAGATGTTAGTTGAAAAACCAGTTAAAAGTGATCTTCCAAAACTTGTTTATTCAATATCCTCAAAGTTTCAGTATAAAGCAGAATGAGCAATCTACTGTGCCTGAAATAAAATATCCTATTCCAAGAGGACTTCAATGGGGTGTTGGTTTGGTTTTAAACAGTTGCACAATTGATAACACTTTAACAATGTTGAAGTTGCGTTGCCATGCAGATAAGTACTTTTTAAATCGCCTTGGTACTTCAGAAGCAGAAATAGAGCTTAAAAAAGCAATGAGATATTTAAATAATGATGATGACAATTATGGTAAAGAAATCTGGGCATGCTTTTTAAAAAGTAAAATACAAATTACAAGCTCACCTTGTTTTAACTTATATGGATCATCTAAAACATTTTTTTTCAACCACTTTAAAGAAGCATTTACATTCGAGAGTGTTGGAAAATGTTTTACATGTTTAAATAGTTCTTTTCATCCTTTTGATTTTATAGAACTGCCTCCAAACCATGACCCAACAGATTATTTGCTAGGTTATTTGAAAGATAAAAGATTGCTTCTAAATTGTTTAGTTTGTGGCAATAAAGAATTAAATCACTGTGGCACGACATTAAAATCTCAAAATACTTGGATGATTGTGATTGAGTGTGATATTCCTAACATTTCAATTTCTTTGCTGATGAATTTGCCAAAAAAAATTTTAATTGAAAAATGTTACTTTTCCTTGGCATGCATAACTCTTGGACTTAATGCTCACTTTACATCTTTGCACTACATAAGAGATCAATGGTTTTTTTATGATGGTATGCAAAAAAATGGAAAACTAACCAAGATGATACCATATAATTGGCAAAATAAAGTTGCAAACCATGTCATTTATCTTATTGATTAATGCTTTTTGAACTGATATGAATTGCACTGTAAAGTTTTAAGATTTTAGATTCATTTTTACTATATAGTGATAATATTATAACTAACACGATATATTTATGTTTTATAATAAAAAAGTTGTGTTTTTTTATTTATTAGAGTAATTTCTGTTATTTATATATAGCTTTTGAAACACTTACAGTGAGTTTGCGAATAATTTGAAAGAAGTTTTAGTTAAAATTTTCCTTGTGTTAGATATTTTTTTATACCCATTTGTTTTCATATAGTATTTAGTTTTAAATACTTTTAGTAATAGTAGAAAAGAAAATGTTTTTAAAGTTGTTGCTTTTTTTATCAATAAATCTGGTATAATTGGTATTGTTTTGTTTTGCATCATAATACAAATTTTCATAAAATAGTTATATATTGTTATATATTTTCATGTTATGTAAAACTTCTTTAACATAGATAGATTTATGTAACATAGACACCCGAAAATTGCGATATAGGTTGACATCTATTTCAAATGATATCAAAAATTAACTTTGAATATGGGTGTATGTAAAAACACTGGCAACCAGCTTGTATGCCAATATATAAAAGTCTCATTGACCCATGTTTCAGGTAAACAGCTTATAAGGTTTTTCTTTTTTATTGATAAATTCTAAAAAATAAATTATTTTTTAAAATGTATTTTAGTGTATGCTGGTGTAGCTTCTAAAATGTGAGAGGGCAAGGAAATTAGACGTTTCAGTACTTTTCACAAACTAATCTGGCTTTAGTCTATATACTACAAGAAGTAATAAGAAAAATCAATTTCAGAAGATTACCAATCCTTTCTTCCTGACATCTTTCAAAAACTCTTAAAAGTGAATTTGGCATTGACAGGTTATATACTTTTTTTGTTGCTGGTACATAAGATATTTATCATTTTTAAAATATAGACAACCCAATACTTTTTTTATTTTATATATACTGTGGGTGGTTGAAATAAAAACATTACTTAAGAAGACTTTTTACTCATTTATTCAAAAGTGTTAATTTATAAGGCATAAATTTGGCAGTGATTTTTATTTGACAGTTGCTGTTTCAAATTTTTTTAAAACTCAATCACTTCATATTCAATCCAATTTATTTAGCCTTATTATTAAATATTATGAAATATTTATTTATCTGTAGATACTAAATGGCGATAATTATGTTATATCAGCAAAACGAGTAATGAACAGTTTTAGTCTTCAACGGTTGAAATTACTCAGCAAACATGAATTCATTGAAGAAACTGATTGTCGTTGCTCTAACATAAAGATCGTTGCACGATCGACCTGATAAAAGATGAAATTACTTATATATGTGATTAATTAAAAAAAGACAATTAGTTTGTAAATAATCAGGTGAATGGTAGCCTTTATTATATGGCTGGTTGTGTTCAGCACAGGATGTTGTGCATAGTTAATGTAACAATATCAGTTTTTCAGTTCCAAAATTAAAAATTATGTTTCACATAGTAAATTGGGTTTTCTTACTCTTTTGCATTTTATTCGTTTTTGTTATATATTATTTAACAGTGCTCCAAAATATGAAAAAACGTTTTTATTTGTAATTTTAAAGAAACTCTTTTTTTATTCCTACACTTGACATCATCAATTAATTTAGAAAGTAACAGTATCGGTGCTAAATAATTATTTCTCTAATAACTAACTTTTAAAAAAAAGTTTTAACATTTAAAAATTTATTACGGTCTATGTGGGTAGCGCCAATATTTTTTTAATTCGCATTTTATATTTGCTATTACTACTAAAATTTTTAAGTTTTTATAAATAATGGAGCTTTAAAATATATTTATTAATTACACAGGTCTGCAAATTAAATTTTTTTTTTTTTTGGAATGGGTGAATTTATGCTGATTTCAATAATACCATCCATTTCGACCCATTACGTAAGGATTTTCCGCTAAGTCGAAAATAAAATATGGGCAAAGCCCGCCTTACACTACTATTTTAGACAATAATCATAAGAAGAAAAAAAATGGTAAAACTATGCAAATTTGGTTCATTTTAAATCATAAAATAATTTGTATACATTATATACAACTATAAAGCTTTATAAAATTTAGTTTTTTTAGTTTCGAAGCTTCGTTTAGAGCTTTTTCTTTTGTGGGATGTTACATTTTCCCTATGCAGCATCCAGCAGTAGTCGCCCATCATATTTGTATCCCATCGACCTTGATGCCTTCTCTCCATTTCTTTTATATCTTGGTGAAACCTCTCACCTTGCTCTTCACTAACTGCACCAAGATTTTCCGGGAAGTAATCCAAATGGGAGTTCAAAAAATGGAGTTTTGAACTCATTGAGCATCCCAGATTTTTAGAATTGCACAACATATTTTCTACGATATTTTTTAAGTCCAAGTCTTTCTGATTCCCTAGAAAATTTGTTACTACGTCTTTAAAAGAATTCCATGCTGACCTCTCAACATAGTTCACCATATTTTCAAAGTTGTTATCTTTCATTAGCTCACGAATGTCAAGACCAACAAAAGCTCCCTCTTTCAGCTTTGCTTCAGACAGACCAGGAAACTTGCTTGAAAAAAATTTGAATGTCTCACCATCTTTTAGCAATGCCTTCACAAACTGCTTCATCATGCCAAGTTTGATATGGAGTGGTGGTAGAAGGACCTTTTTAGGATCAACCAAAGATTCAAAGTGCACGTTCATCTCCGATCTTCAATGTTCTTTTTGGCCACACTTTTTGCTTCCAGTGTTTAGTTTTAGCACGACTATCCCATTAACAAAGAAAAAAGGGTAATTTTTTGTAACCACCTTGCTGTCCAAGTATCATAGAAATTACTTTAAGATCCCCACAAACTGTCCACTCGAATTCTTTGTACTTTAATTAATCCAAGATCAATGCCAAGTTACAATAAGTTGCCTTCAAATGCACTGAGTGACCAACGGGTATTGATGCGTACTTATTCTTGTTGTGAAGTAAAAAAGCTTTTATTCTTCTTTTTGAAGAATCAATAATCTGTCTCCAACTTTCAGCCATATGTTGAACTTTGAACATGGATATTAACCCATTGTTATCGGAACAATAGACCATATCACCATATTGAGGAAAATAAGGGCTCAAAATATTTATTTTGCAGATATGTTTTGAATAGCAGATTGTTTTGAGAGTCCTAAATCTCGGATCAGGTTATTTAATTCAGCTTGAAAAAAATGTTGAGGACTACTGTAGTCGCCTAACTGAAACTCGTCACAAGAACTTTCTTCTGATTCACTTTCTAATGATGGTAAATCATCTAGACTTTGGGGTGCTTGTGGTGTAGGAATGCCAGGTCCGTGAGGAACTGGGTGGAGTGTCTATTCCATGTTTGGATAAAAAATTTTATTTTTATTTTTGGTACTATACCCCTGCACATAACAGAACAAAAGTAGCAGTCATCGCTGTGGTTTCGAGGCTCTCTCCAGATTATGGGTACACCAAAACGAAAAGATTTAACTTTGCCTTTTGACCACATTCTAAGTTCTTCAACGCACCCTGAACAAACTCCATGCGGAGCCCAAAATTTGTCCTGATTGCCTATCTTCACACCAAGATACACAAGTACACATTTTTAACAAATTCAGTGATATTTCATTGTTGTTTTGTATATATCGGGATTTTCCATACTTACTATGGAAAATCCCGATATATATATGGTTCAACGCTTACTAATACTATCTTCATGAGTTACTAAATATTTTGTTTTAGCCTACGAAACATAAAATTATCTTATAATAAGTTAATAAATAAAATAATAAATATTTTGGCAATAAACCCCGTTTTGCGCCCTAAAATAAACAATCCCACAGCATTTTGCGTTTTTTAGAAAAACCTTACATGATGGAATTTTTTTGATAACTTTTTCGAATTCAGCGACCTAAAATTTATAAGAATTAACTCTTTAATCTTAGAAAAAAAATATGTTGCAATTAATTGCCCGCGTATTTTAGAGATTACACGAGGCTTTATTCTATTTAGTGAAATAATTGATGTGATTCAAACCCATATATATTTAAAACAAGGTATATTAAAAAACTCTTTCTAAAAAGTCTTTAACTCTTTAATGAGACCAAAAAAGCTAAAAGGTATATTTTGTTCTGTCATTTGCGATGTTTCAATGTTTTGGTCTGTTTAACATCGCTCACAAAAGCTTTGAATGCGGGAAAAGATTCGTAGAAGGCGCAAATTATTGGTTCATTCAATTCTCAAAGATATCTTTTGTCAATGTTGCTCAGTGTGCAAGGATTCATTCTTACATGAGTTTGAAGCCTACATAGAATATTTTCCAACCTCGTATAACAAGAAATATTATCATAAAAGATGTTCTCTGCTTAAGAACCAAGTTTGGTTAGAATTGTTGTAGTGTACCAGTAGTTTCTCTTACACAACAACAAGGGTTTTTATCTTTACACAGTTTTCTTGTGCAATTATTTATGAGAATTCGCTTGCTTTATGGTTCACCCTGGTCATAATGAATAACTCTAATTAAAAATTTTAATATTTAATTAGTTAATAATTTTTACGCAAATTTTTTCGATAACACAACTAAATATAAAATTAGCAAAAAAGTTTCAAAATAATTTTATAACATTAATTTTTATTTCGTCTCTTTTTCTATTTTTATTCGCGAAAGTTTGAAAGGACAGAACCAAAAGCCAAATTTGGCTTTTGCCAAGTTTAAAAGGACAGAAGTCCTTTTAAACTTTGCATTTACAAATGCGCAATAAAAAATCCGGGGGATATTTAACTTTTCGTTGTTTTTTTTGACGGTTACCGAAGTCTATTATTACGCCATTTTTTTCGGCATTTCGGCTTTTCGGCGTTTTAGAATTCGGCTTTTTAGGCGATCCCGTATTTTATTGGGGGTAGGTACAATGGTAGGCTTTCTTGTCAAACCGTTATTCCGACGCTGTCCTCAAGGTCCGAAAATGTAAAAAAACGACTTTTTTATTTAAAAGAGAACCTGCCTACTCCAAACCCTCAGTCGTTGTTTCCACACTCCGCTGCATGTTCTCTCTAAAAATCAGTCGGTGTATGTGCACACCGCAGCGCAAATCCCCATATACCCCATTTCGCCTATTTTCAAGAAATACAAGCTTGCGGACGCAAAGGAAGCTCAACGTCGGAATAGAGGTTTGACAAGAGAGCCTACCAGGTACAATCGGCGGGGCGGGGCGGATCGGCGGGGCGGATCATTTTAACGGTACAAACGGCGGGGCGGATAATTTAACCGTTGCTACCATTTTATAATGTCATACTTCATTAAATAAAATAAAATATAAATATAAAGTCATATAATCATAAAGTCATATAAATATAAAGTCAAAATATAAAGTCATACTTCATTAAATAAAATAAAAAAAAACTTTTTTTTTTATTTATTTAATTGATAAGTATTTTTTTATAGATTCAGATATAGTTTAAGTTCATTAAAGAAATAATATTTAAAAGGTATTTGCAAATTATAATTTTAATAAACGACGAAAAATATTATATAATTTTAAAACCATTTTTACAAAAAACAACGTGATCCGCCAATTTATATCAAGTGATCCGCCAAACTTTACAAAGTGATCCGCCAAATATTTCGATCGATTAAATCAAACTCTTAAAGTTTTAATAATTTTCCTACCAAAATAGAACGTGATTTTCCATTTATCCGCCATTTATCCCCATTTATCCGCAATTTATATTTACTTATATTATAAATTGGCGGATCACGTTGTTTTTTGGTTGAACAATCATTAAAACTTAAAAAGTTTGATATAAGCAGTCAAAATATTAGGCAGATCACTATATAAAGTTTGGCAGATCACTTGATATAAATTAGTGGATCACGTTGTTTTTTCGCAAAACAATCATTTAAATTTAAAGAGTTTGATATTAGCAATCAAAATATTAGGCGTATCACTATATAAAAGTTGGCGGATCACTTGATATAAGTGGCGGATCACGTTGTATTTTGGTAGGAAAATTATTAAAACTTTAAGAGTTTGATTTAATCGATCGAAATATTAGGCGGATAACTTTGTAAAGTTAGGCGGATCATTTTGTAAAGTTTGGCGGATCACTTGATATAAATTGGCGAATCACGTTGTATTTTGGTAGAACAATCATTAAAACTTAAAGAGTTTGATATAAGCAATCAAAATATTAAGCTGACCACATCATAAAGTTTGGCGGATCACGTTGTTTCTTGTTAGAACAACGTGATCCGCCAAACTTTTTCGTAGTTTATTAAAATTATACTTTGCAAATACCTTTTTTGTTATTAAAATTGTAATTTGCAAATACCTTTTAAATATTATTTCTTTAATGAACTTAAAATATATCTAAATTTATAAAAAATACTTATCAAATAAAAAAAAAATTAAAAAAGTTTTTTTTATTTTATTTAATGAAGTATGACTTGCATTAGCAACGTTTAAATTATCCGTCCCGCCGTTTGTACCGTTAAAATGACCGCCCCGCTGATCCGCCCCACGAATTGTACCTACCCTTTTATTAACTTAAAAAAGCATTAAAATTATGACTATGAATTAAAATTATGATTAGGTCGCCAATTAGCTGAATCAGAAATTCAGAACTTCATAAAATGAGCTTCATAAAATAAATTCAGAACTTCATAAAATGTAATCAAAAAAAATAAATTTTTTTTGATTACATTTTAAGTATGATAATAAGAGTGCTCGAAGTGAAATCCGTGCTATTTTAAAAACATCTAAAGAAAAACAATGCCCTTTTAACTGTGTTTTTTCTGAAATAAAATATTTTAAATTACAGAATTTTTTTTTCTAAATGTAAAATATTTTTACAACTTTTATACAGAAAATCTTCTTGGTGGCCACACCAAGAACGTCTGATTTTGAAAGCTATCAACCCGGGTTAATTTCTGGGTAGCTGGTCATAGGTCAACTCAAACTTTCATTCCTCAGGGTTCAATAAATGAGGACACATTTATTCGTTCACCTAATTTTTTAATGAAGGGGTCCCGAAAAAGTGTTGTGTCTATAATCCATGTTGTTCTAGATCAGGCCCTGGGTGAAAGCATGCATAAGTGCGATTTGGTTTGAAGTGCTCCAAAGTTGTGCACTTCTTTATAATAAATGAATTTAACAAGAATGAATAAATTGCCGAGCGATGGATAAAGAAGTTTTTTTTGTGGCTAAAGACTCTGCCACTTCCGCCTACTCCTCCCCTTAAGCTGTCATTAGGGCCCCAAAATCTTAAAAACCTATAATTATGCACAGTCAATTACAAGCGTTATGTTTATGAGCCCATGTTCAAAAAGTTCATAAGAAATTTCAGAGATTTTAAAATGGCTGCGGATCTTAGCTACATAATCTTTTTTATATAGCAATTTTTTTAATTTTGGTTTTGTAAAAATTAATGCTGCAACTTATTTATTAAATTCGTGATGAATGAAGTATTTGAACCAAAAATTGTTTGTAGTATTCAAACCTAGCACCCAATTTTTTCATAAATGAAATAACATCAATAAAACTGTATTAAACTAGCAATATATTTTTCTAAAGTTAAATAGATTGTAATAGTAAAAAGCAAATCTCTTTTAATATAAATTTTATTTCTCAAACATACTACAAACACTCTAATATGATATATTATGTCGGGCGATATGGATTTTACGTCGTTCAAGAGCGATTTTGCGTGAGCTACGTCTATTTGCGTCAAGCAAAAAATTTTTTAATTAAGTATATTTAAAGATATTTTTGAGCGGAATTTTAATGAAGTAATTTATGATTATTTTAACATTTAATAAAGTATTTTAAAAACCGCATGCAGTTGATATAAAAGTTTGAATTACAAAAAAATTAAATATGCTCATTATTTACAAGTAGAAAAAATTCAGATTAAAAAAAAGTTTTAATCTTTTTAAACATTTTAATAAAATTATTCAGCAATAGCTTTTTACTAAATATTGTTCAATATGCAAATTTTTTCGCTGAAATATGTCTTTTATACCTATAAGATTTTTATTCTAACATTTTATTTTATTTTACTAGAAATAAAATTCCTTGTAAAATCTATTCAAAACGTTTGTTAAAGTTTTTTAGTAATACGAGTGATTGTGCTTATCAACCGCTTTATGAAAATAAATTAAAAAAAAAAAAAAAAATTATATAAAATGCTGGTAAAAGTATTAGCTATTGCACAGTTTTTAATCGTACAATATTAAAATTTCCAGTTTATTACTCGCTGACTTTTTAAAAAGAAAAATTAATTATTTGAAAAACTTTAAATTACATATTTGAGAAAAAAAAAATCAAATATTAGCATATTTTATAATCTTTTTTAAATGTTTAATTATGTTTTTTATTCGTTTAGTATAGACAAAACGTTTCAAGCGTCGAGAAAATAAACAAATGTTTTTACATTTTAAAAACGAAACATTCCAAAACATTTTTAAATAATAACATTTCTACATTAATGATTAAAAGTAGTTTTGCGGTAATTAAGTAAATTGGTGCTGATAAATATGAAAAGCAAATAAAAAGAATTTAATGACGTCAAAACTCACGTCGTGCTTATGCGTCGCACAGTTTTTATTCATCGCAAGGTCTGTATATACTTATAATTTATGAACCGATAATTTTTTATGAATGTCTAATCTTAAAACAAGACATTTAAAATAATTTACTTTCAAGAAAATCACTTTAATTCTAATATTCTTTTCTTTCTATTCAAAATTATCAAATTGTGTGCTCTTGTTCATCTATTAAATTGTTTATTTGTCTGAAATCACACACTCGTTATAATTGTTTTAATATTGTTATTGCTATTACTATGTAATTGGTTTTTACTTAAGATTAGTATATGTGCTATTTCTAAATATCCATGTGTATGTTGCATACATACACATATATGACATATATGTGTGTGTTTTCTTTTAAGCAAATGCAAGTTTTCAAATACATGCAAAGTAAAGTAAGTAAAGAAAACAACACTTTTTAATTAGTAAATTTAGTATAATTAATTAATTTTATTTTTTGCATTTTTTATCCTTATTTTAATTGATCAAAGTATAGAATTTTAATTTATCAACCCGGGTAATTAAATTTCCAGTTGAAAGAGTTGATAGAGTTGCAGCATTTTTAGAGAAATATCAATGTGTATCCTAATAAGCTATTAGTAAGATTTTTTTTTTTCATTTGTGATTTCATATATTTATTGGATAAAATGTAATAGTGTTTCAAAATCACAAATCCTTTTTTAAGTGAGAAGGTGTTTTCAAAACTGCCATGTCCTCTAATGGGTTATTCTATAAGTTTTCTCTGCTTTATAAAGTTGTATGCTTTTTTTATTATTATTGTTATTATTTAATTCAGATTGTTGGCGACATAGCTCATGTATTAAAGTCTTCTGTCACAGTTGACTCAGCAAGAATGAAGACATTGATACACTTTTGCATTATGAAATACCCAAGTTGGCAGTTCCTTGCCCACTGCCACCCAAATACAGGTAAGTATGCATGCATACACAACCCTCAAAATTAGTAAAACTAAAGTGAGTAATAAATTTTTGACCTTAAACTGTTTTAGGTTGGCACCAGATTACAATCGGCAAACAAAGCCATTTTTACAAAGGTTTTACTATAAAAGATAAAAACGAGGTCAGCAAAAAATTGCCAACCTCAGGCATTTTTTATGTTTTTGCTTGGTTAGGGTTAGAGTTAGTTAAACTTATTTATATATATATAAATTTTGAGTTTGTAAAATTTATTTTCAGATTTAAAAAATCCTTATCTGTACGTAACAGACGACATACAAAAAGACTTTTCAGATCATTTAAAAATCACTAAAAGAGAGAACCATCGGTACTATGGAGACGAAGTGATTATTATGTGTGGCAAAAGACTATTTTATGAAGTTTTCTATTTTCTGAATTCGTGATGGAACTTATTAGAAAACACTTGTCATGGACATGGGAGGAGTATTGCCGCTACAAGCATGAACAATAATAAAACATTCCAAAGAACAATTTGTTATTTCAACGATTAGATTTGTCGTATAAATGTATAAATGCTTTTTGAATATTCTTATTATATATCATTCTAATTTCAAAATGATGTTTCATTTTTTTCATAGAAAAGTACTTTTGTAATATTGTTTTATAGTTCAGGAGAAATATTATTGAAACAAAAAAACAGAATCTTATTTTAAATAAAAATAACATTGAAAGTAAAAAATGATTTTTTTTTTAAGGAATATAAGTTCTTGAAACAAGAAAAAAATACATAATTTTAAGAATATAAGTTCTTGAAATAAGAAAAAAAAAATCTTATTTTAAGAATATAAATTCTTGAAACAAGAATAAAAAAATCTTGTTTTAAGAATAAAAGTTCTTGAAACAAGAAAAAAAAAATATTTAAGAAAAAAAGTTCATAAAACAAGAAAAAAAAAAATTTATTTTAAGAATAAAAATTCTTGAAACAAGAAAAAATATTCTTACGTGGCGGACAAGTCATATTTTTCTTGTTTTAAGACTTTTTTTGCTTAAAACAAGACTTGGATTTTGCTGTGTAGTGATGGGTTTAAATGCACTTTTGCATTTAAAATTGTTGAACCTGGGGCAGCAAGATTGATACGAGTATTGCATAAAACATTCTACAAACAAAATAGCGATAGATAGGATATTATGGCAGGATATTTCTATTCTTTTCAATTCTGCGCTGTATTATCATTCTGAACCTATTAAAGAATTCTTATGTCAACGAGTAAATCCTGAAAATCTGATAAAGGTAATTATAAAATCAAAGGTAAGGTAGGTATGAAAAAGTATCAAATTTGTTATTTTCAGCTAAATCTCGTGCACTAGATATTTTTGATAAGCTTATCACTGGCCTACTCTACAGACTCAATGAAGGAAAAAAAACATTCTTAGTACGAGTAGATTTATTTGATGATGATCTTCAAATGTTATTATATCTTCTAAATGATGATATCACAAAATTACTATAAAATAAATATAGTTTTCTGAAGATCTCGGAGTGCATATATTTTTAACTGTTTGTGTTCTAGAATGTTTAATATTTCCTTTATTATTCTATAAAACGTCTTTCTATGCTTGGATGTCTTCAGATTCGGTTCTTGATAGTAGCTTCTTAGTTGTGTCGGCATAGTATTAGGTAAAAGATCACTCTAATCGATATTAACAGTGTCCCAAACTAACCAGGAAACAATCGGATTTTTAGTGGACCTAAATAGCGGACCGCTGTTGTTTTGCTCATCGTTTTGCTTATTAACATATCGGAAAGTTATCAGCTTCCCATTTATAGCGGCTGCCTCTTATGGTCCACTAGTAATCAATGAGCAAAACTCCAATAAACCGCTAAAAAATGCCTTTATAGGTCCACTGCAAATCTACTTAAACAATGTTTGTTGGGTATACGTGGTATTGGTGTAATTAATAGTTCGGTTGGTGTATTTTGTTTACCAAGTGCTTGAAGAATTGCATTTTAGTGTCTAGAACAGGAAAGTAAACTTTCTGTCTTAGTAGTGAATTGGTTTTCTCGAGTCCCATGTGACTATTATGTGCGAGTTGTATAACCGTAATTTCCAGTGATCGTGGAATCACAATTTGATTTGATTTTAAGATAATGTCTAAGGTTTGGTTTACTGTAAGTTCTCGGCAAATATTAAGGTAAGTAATTACTTATTTTTGAATTTATTTTCATTTCCAAAGGACAATGTAATAGTTTGTATAGGATGTAATAGTTTATGCTAACTATTAGTAGTAACTATTTCTGTAAGTATTCGTAGAATAGGATCGGCTTTGGTTTCTCTTTGAATATCTAGTAATGAAAAGGCTTCAGTATATTTGTATTTAGCCGTAAAACACATCTACAGGGTGTTGATTAGGATATTCATATATATTATTTTTCCTTGGACTTATTAAAAGAATATTCCGGTAATTGTAAAGTCATACGCCTAATGCAAAGTTTCACTTTAGCATTTAGATTGTTTAAAGCCTTCACAATAATTTTGTGACCACCGTACATTTTAAAAAAGAGTAGCGTTGTTGTACAGGCATTAGCGCTTTTGAATTATAAGATTTTAGTTTAAAGTCTTGTTTATTTGGCGTATTTTGTAAAATGACTGCCAATATGCCGACAAGACTTCCATTGGTGAAGACTGAAGCCTCTTGGTTGGAATTGAAGTATCAAGTGCATGAGTCATGGCGTCGCTTCGTCTGTTAAAGATATTTTTTTACTATTGTTTTTTACTATTATTTCATTATTTTTTTTATTACTATTATTTTCCTTGCCGTATAATAATATTTACATTGAAATAATAATTTTTTTGCAAATACCATCCAAGCAGATATTACAACCACTAGAAGTATGATAAGATATTAAAAAAACAGATGCCATAAATCTGAAGATGATCAAAACAAATGTAAGTGAGCAATGATGATTTTTTCAGTTATTTTAGTTTTTGATCATGTTTTAGATGAAGTATTATAATTAGGTTTTCATTATTCCTTCTGCTTCAAGCTTTGACAGTTTACCTTTTTCTCTTATTGCAAAAGGAATTCTTCTTTCTCTTTGTGCGACTGCTGGTATACTTTCAATAATTTTTTATTTTACTTGATAGTTAGAAAGTGTACCTATTTTATCGTTACAAACAGTTTTTTCATATGAGTTTATAAGTGATTGTAATCGTTTTGGAGCGTTTACAATAAAAAGTATTGTTTAATTTACTAACGTTCTGCAAGGAATGATATTTTTTTTTTTAATTTTTATTTAGGTGCCCCAAGAAGTCCTTTCGGTCTTATCACAGAGCACCGCAGAAGAGCATTTAATAGAAAATTTATGCCTCTTTTCTAAACCGAGTTTACGCCTCCTTTTGAATTCTGGGTCTTATGTTTTTTGAGGCAAGTGCGCTACCACTGCGCCACGGCTACTCTTTATTGCCGCCATAATTATTTTGTAATATCTTTTGTCCTCCTTGGTCTATGTTTAATAGTTTCTCATTGGCGTCAGTATGCACGAGAGCTTTATTTAATAGTATTAAACCAAGTAATTTAGTGTCGTTTCCTGGAAATAGATTTTGTGGTCCGTTTTAATTACGTGGAATGTGAACTGAAGTAATTTGGTTTCACTTTCTATCACAACATTAACCTGCCCTTCTATTTTAAGCTTTGGATTGTTATTCCTGTATGTTTTAAGTCTTTTAAGGAAATTGTTTATCTTTTCAAATGTTTTAAAGTTTAGAATATTGATAGAGGTTCCGGAAACAATTAGAACTGTTATTTATTTCCTATGTTAATTGTTACCTCAAAGTTTTCGACTGCTTTGTTATTTATCTGAGTTAAAGTCTCCTTGGTTTAACTTTAATTGAGGATTTTTGGATTCGTTGATATCTTTGTAAATTATATTTAATGGAAATTTTTTTTTTTTTTACTGTATTTACTTCATTTTGTTTTATTTTTTCATGCCTAAGTTCTTGTATTTGATTGTCCATCAACTCAAATACTTTCACAATAGTTAAAAAATTTCGTTTTTCTTAGTTTTGAAATGGTTATACGAAGCTCAATCTTTTGTTAGTTTCTTTATCCTTATCAGCAAACTTGCAGAGAGCTTGTTCGTGTAGTTGAACAAAAAACTGCTGAGTGGATTTATCTGGACGTTGATTTCATAGCTCATAGTTTACTTGGGGTTTGAAATACTTATTAAAAGCTTCAACAGCTTGCTGATATGTGATTAACGTATCTTGAGGTATAATATTTTTGTAAGTTTTGTAAGCTTTATCCCCAATTAAAGTAAGAAGTAACGAAAGTTTTTGCTTTCATCCACCAACCAGTAAAGCACTATATGAGTTAAATACATCGCTAAAAGAGAATTTGTTACCGAAGCGAGAACGAATTTCAATAAATTTTAAATTTCATAGTAAAATAATTTAGCGTTCAAAAATTATGACCATATAAAATTTTTGAATGCTAAATTATTTTACTATGAAATTTAAAATTTATCGATGAATATAAGTCTAGTTCAAAATAGTATAAAAATTATTTCATCAATTTGTTGCTCTCACGTTTGGAGCAGGGGGGCAAAAATTTTGGTGCTTTTTTGTTCCCAACCTCCAATCATCACAACTTTTTGCAAAACATCTTTATTTGACACAATTATAAATATATAAAAGTTTGGAGTTTGCTACATGTCTGGAAGTTAGCTATCTCTAAGTTCAAAAAATGTTGGATCCACCCATGGCCCCATGATGTAGCAGAAGTGGAATCCTTTTCACGCTCAAATGCCTCTCTCCAAGCAATCAGAGAATGTTGGTTTGATATCAAATGGTAGTATCGTAAACAAACAATTCTACCTGAGATATAAGAATATCTGGAATATTGTTAATGTAAATTAAAATAAAATATGCATTTTTAAAGTAAAGGGCCAAGAGTAGATTATAGGGCCAAGGATAGAACCTTGAGGAATTCCTGAAGTTATAGGATATAAAGAAGAGTGCTATCCATCGAGAACAACTTTTATACGATTGGAAAGAAAGAATTCAATAATCTTAAAGATGCTACCTAATACACTGTACGAAGAAAGCTTACGGAGAATACCTGCATGTCAAGCTTTATCAAAAGCTTTGGAAATGTTTAGAATAATAGTCTCTCCACATCTATCTAATGCACAATAAAACCTATTGGTCATTACTGTTAGCAAATCTGATGTAGAAAGAGAAGATTGATATCCACATTGATATTCAGAAAGTAAGTTATTAGATTCAAGATGAGAGATTAAGTGTTTTTTTAATTAAAGACTCAAAAACTTGCTTTTGATAGGAAGAAGACTAATGGGACGGTAGTTTGACGAATCGGATTGCTCTCCAGAATTTTTAAAAATAGGGATAACAGATGCTGCTTTCTAGCAGGCTGGAAAACAAGACTCTGATAAGCACTTGTTAAATAGTTTTGAAAGGTTAGAAGACAGCTCCGGAGAACACTTCTGCAAGACTATAACAGATATGTTGTCCGGGGCGCAAGCCGTAGAAGAGTCTAAGCAGGAAATCACTTTAAATACAAAAGCTGGAGTGATATGGATGTCAAGCAATGGATCAACCTGTTTGACGGCTTTATCAGGTAGAGCGCAACTAGTGGAGTTAAGAGATGATATTGATGAAAAGTTCTTAGCAAACAATTCAGCTTTGTCTTTAGGTGAGGTGACAAAGTCTCAACCATACATAAGAGGTGGAACTACTGACTTGCCCTTATTATTGATACTATTAAAGATTCTCCAGAAGTCACGAGAGCCTAACTTTTGTGATGAAATGCGAGATTTCATGATCTGAGAATAGCGGGCTTTGGCGTTAGACAAAACCTTTTTACAATGGTTCCTAGCAGTAATAAACAGATGTCTGTTTTCTGGAGAATTGTTTTGCTGATAGATATGGAAGTAATGGTTTTGATTGCCAAATGCAGCAGCATATGATGCGAGAAAAACCATGGGGAAGAGTGAGGCTTGACCTGGAATCATCGAGAGGGAATAAAGGATTCCATGCCAGCCTGAATCCACAAATATAATATTTTTATCAAAATAAATATTATTATGCACAACTTCTCAGAAACGCAGCACTCTTTTTGACATAAGCGAAATGAAGGAAACTGTTTTACTAATGCTTAGTATGTTTTTTTGTCTTATTAGATAACATTATATATATATATATATATATATATATATATATATATATATATATATATATATATATATATATATATATATATATATATATAATGTCTCAATGAATTAGTGTGTTATTGTCACTTTTATCTCATAATGACTAACAAAATCTTAGTTAACATAAAAGTTTTATTTATTTATTCTTGTTACATATATCTAAATATTAATACTACAGTGAATATTATTAGCGTCGTTTCACTTTCGTTTTTAAGGTAGTTTCTAGACTTTTCTAATTAAAAAATTAAATAAGGTAGTTTCTAGACTTTTCTTTAGACTATACGTGGTATTATACTCCACACGGTCTTTCGAGCTAGGTCTTCAAGCAAGTTAAAGCTTTTACATTTTCAGTTTCAAGGAGAATTGATGTTGTCCTTTGTTTAAAAACTGAAATAAAAATTTAAATAATCATTTGTTTGTTGTTGGTCGTTTTTCACTTTTCTAATTTTTATAACCTGTTTTCATTTTTTAGAAGAAGTTAGAACTAAAATGACTGGTAAATATTTTTTTAAGTACAATGTTTTTTTTTTTTAGTAAACTGTTTCAGTTTTTGTCGTTAGTCTTTTTAGAACATTTTAAGCAAGAATTGTTTTATTTTTTAGAGCAGTTAAAAGGAGCTGATGTCTTTTTTAGTAAGTTCAATTCATCTTATTATTTATAGATTGAAATTATTTTTTGTAAAAAGAATAATGAGAATAAAATTTTATTTATTTTGAAATTTTTAATACGAAAAGTTAAATATAATAAGACTCTTATTTGTGGTCATGTAAGTTTATATACATAAGTTTGCGTTTGTTTCAGTCTATTTTATATTACTCTATATCTACATGTATATTTTCTCTTAGGAAAAATAATTAGGAAATAGGAAAATTAAAAAAAATTCTTCTGGAATTTGTCAAAGGAACGTTGTATTAGGCTTCATTTTAAGGTATCTGAATATTTATTTATTTGAAATTTTGAATTTTGTTCTGAAATGGTTTCATCTTTTAGATAAATATATACTGATTGACATAACTTTATTTTTATTAACAATGTTGTGCATTTTTTAGTCTGCATTCTTTGTTACATTAAAAATAATTGGTGCTAATAAATGTTTTTTTATAGTTGTTAAAAGTTTGCATATATGTTTATATTATCATAATATAGCATAATATCATTATATTATCATAATATATCATATATGTTTATATTATTATAATATATCACGGTTGTTTCACGCAATGTAAAATTGGGCATTACGTCACAAGTTTAGCATAAACAATTTTCGCATAAAAAATATTTTAAAAATTTCGGCATAAAAAGTATAAAAATTAAATAACTTTAAAGTAATAGTTTTTTTTTCTATAAAAACTTTCATGTTCTAATAAAAAAAATATGAAAGACCTATCTTTCCTTGTTAAGTAATCATTTGCATTAATCGTAATAAAAATAAAATTTGTTATTATATTGCTAACGATTTGGGATTACTTTTATGTTTTTGGCGATTTTAACAGAAAATATATCATGGGCCAACTAAGATTTGATAACATAGTTACAGGTTTGGTAGTTGAAATTTCGAACACTTATCAATGAATGTCTACTCAATCTAATTTTTTACTGCACGTGGTTAATTTTTTTACAAAAAGTTAGTTTTTTATTCATTTATGTTTTTCAAATTGTTACTTTGAACTGTAAAAAAAAATATTTTTGATATGTGCAGTAAATGATTAAAATTTTAATCCTTTCTGCATATGAAAATCCAAAGTTTATTTTCAGTACCTTCAGCTGTGTTATTAAATATGTCTTCAAACTTGGCATGTTTAGCAAATTTTTCTTGTTTTTTGCGTAAATTTTTGTTTACGTTTTTAAAACGAGGACGTAAAACACGTTAAAACGTTTTCACTTATATATTTTTGCGATTTTGTCGTCTGACTTGATTAATCTCTCTATTACATTTGATTTAAGTAAAGTTTTTTTTGATTTAAAACTGTTCTAATAATGTTTATATTAAACAACAGAAGTATTTTTTTTTCTGTATAATTTTGCTAAAATTAAAATATTGAAATTCATCAAAGTTCGTTATTCTGCGCGTTTAATAAAAAGTTGAAGAAGGTTTTAATTATTTTGTGGAATATCATAAGATGAAATAATTTATTGGTGTTGTTAATCTTTTTACAGAACAAAATTATCTCTAATATTTCAATAGTTATAAAAGTTTTTGTGACCCCTTTGGTGAATACCACACAAAAAACAAGAAGCCGTATGTCCAAATTAAAACAGCCGTGATATAAGCATAATAATTATACTTAAAGTTAAAAAAGTTTTTGATAGTTATGTGTATGTAGTGATATATGTTATGTAGTTGTTTTATAAATATGTTTTTATAATAGTATGTAATGTATTTTATCCAATGTGTATATGATTGTTATTATATATGTTATATATCATTAAAAAAATATATTGTGTTTTGTAGTTAGTATATAGTATATATGTTTATATAATGTTGTTTCCATGACTTCAAAGTGTGACTTGGCAAATGTGTAGAGCAAGGTTTGTCAACCTTACCAGTCAAGCGGCGATACTGCCTTAGGTTTAAGTGTTGCCTAGCCTTCAATATAACTATTCTAAAAATACATAATATTATCTTTTTGCGTTATGTTGTTACCTTTGCCTTTTTTTTTTTGTTAAGGTTAATTGTTAAAAATAATTAAAAGGTAGTTTCATGACTAAAATTCACTGCTTTTATTTATTTACTAAAAGTCATTCAAGACATCATTTCGCTATAAATACATTTTGTTTATCATGAAATAACAATATTTAACAACTACCGTCAACCGGGGTAACTTCGGACTGCAGTGTAACTCCAGACAGAGCGTTTGTTTTTCTTCCTTTTCTGTATCTTGTAGTTATGCCGCAAACCTACAAACGTAAGCAAAACTTAACATTGTTGTATGGAACAAGCTCCAAAGAAAATCTTCAAAAAGCATTAAAAGATTATGGTAAAGGCATGAGTATTCGGAAGGCTGCAGATAAGCATAGTGTTAAAAAATCCACATTATATGATCACATTAGAAACACTAAACTAAAGAAGGTTGGAAGGCCTACAATTCTAAGCATTGCAGATGAAGTACTCATTGCTCAAATGATAGAAGCAGTTGCTGATTGAAGCTTTCCTATTGGAAGATTAGAAGTTAGAATGATGGCATTCGATTTCTTCAAAAATTGTAATGGGTTAAACAATTCCAAGTTAAAGATGCCTGGAGATGACTGGTTAAATTCTTTTATGAAACGAAATAAAATTACTGGCCGAAATGCTTCTAATATTAAACGTTCAAGATCAAAGTTAGGAGTTGAAATTATAACAGATTTCTTTAATGAACTTGAAAAAACTTACAAATTTAACCAAGGAGCATAATGTTTACTTTGTTCTGTTGCCACCAAATGCCACATCATATAATGCAGCCATTAGATGTATCTGTCTATGGTCCTATGAAGCGTTGTTGGAGGCAAATATTAATTGTATGGAAGAAACAAAGCAGAAAATCTGGATGCTTTCCTAAAGAACATTTTCCAGGTCTATTGAAAAGTTTATCTTTTAAGTTGCAAGACACTATATGTCAAAATTTTGTTTCTGGATTTCATACCTGTGGAATATATCCAATAAATCGTATGATCATTTTAAAAAAGATGCCAGAGTTCCATACACCAGGAGCATTGAAAAAAACTATTTTAAACGATTAAGTAACAACTTTGTTAATGTCTAATCGTGGCGCATATAAAACAAAAAAACCCAGGGGTAATAAGTTAAACATTGCATCAGGGGCAGATAATAACACTGATATTTGTTTCATCTATGGATGAATATACCATTTTTAAGTAGTTTCTAGGCTTTTTAAAATGCTTTTCTTATTCAAGTTGTCTTACAAGCAAGGTCTGCAAGCAAATTTGAGCTGAAAAGCTCAAAGTTTCTCCTTGAACTTTCAGCGTTCAAGGAGAGTTAATATTGTTCTCTGTTTAATTTAATTTGTTTAAATAGAGTTATTTTAATAAATAAATGTTTGTTTGTTCTTGTTTTTTTACTTATTTGTTTTCGGATTCTTAAAATCTAGGCAACTTAGCGAAGCTAAATTTATTCTATTTTTTAGTGCAATTAGAAAGAGATGAAGTGCTTTTTAGTAAAATTGAGCTGTAATGTGTTTAATTAGTCACTTCAAATCAATTGTTTTTTTTTTTTTTGACAGGCAATTTGTTGACAGGCAGCGCTCAATTTAACGGTCGGACATCACTGTCCCTCGGACCATTCTTGAGACCTGCTAGAAGAGGGCAACAAATCGTTTTTGATTTTTTCATTAAAAATGAACAATGGTTGATTGCCCCCATAAATCAAATCTCAAAAACAGTCCGGGGACGGTGATGTCCCACTGTTAAATTGAGCCCTGGACAGGTAAGTTTATGTACATATATGTGCTTATATTTCAGTATATTTTCGATTTCTCAAAGAAAAAATAAAAAGAATAGAAAAAATTTGAATATATATACATACATACACATACAGACACACACACACACACACACACACACACACACACACACACACACACACACACACACATATATATATACATATATATATATATATATATATATATATATATATATATATATATATATATATATATATATATATATATATATATATATATATATATATATATAACTTTAGACTGACATTGCTTCTTTTTTTATACAAGGTTCTGCATTTATTTATTTTTTGCATTAAAATAGTGCCTGAAGGTAAAAATAACTTTGTGCATTGTATTCTAAACATTTTGTTAAATTAAAAATAATGTAAATAAATTTTGTTTTATATTTTTAAGAACGACTTCTTTATATAAACTTATAAAAATATATGAATATCAGTAAATCTTAATTTAAAATATAGTCTTTGATTAGAAAAGATCACGATTCGTAAAATTAATTTACATCATTTATTCATTTGTAACAGTAGTATAATTACTGGTAATATGTTTAATGATAACAGATGTCTAATATTAGGCTCGAAGAGGTTTTTAGTGTAAATGGTAATAGGCGACTTGAAAAAAATTGTTGTCAAATGAAAGAGATAGATCTAGGCCTGATAAAATTATGTGTTGGTATCTTTTTGATATCTATTAATTTAATTTTACATTAGACACTTATGAATAAGGCAATGTATGAATTTTACTATTTGTAGTAACAATAAAAGTTTCAAATTTAAATGATTCTAATTTTTTTTTTTTTCTTTTGTAATCTTAAACATAATTTTTTTTTTTTTAGTTGCTTTTGTCATTACTTGATTATTTTGCTTACTGTTAAAACATGGTTTTAGTTTTGTAAATTTAATATGATGTAAAATTTACTATATTGATCATTAGTCAACATTTAGAGAGAAGCTGAATCTTAATTAAGCAATGCTGGAAATTAACTTTTAATTAAGGTAAAAATAATTTTGTTTATTGGTAGCATAATAAAACCAGTTACTGTTATTTATTGCATGTCTTTTTTACTTTTTTTAACATGCTGTTTTTGAAACACTTCTCTCCCTCTCTTAGATGAGACTTTAATGACAGTTAATACAGGGAGAATTGATAAAACTCATGTAATTACTAAGCTCTTGCGTATTTTTTAATACTACAATTGATATTGACCATTTATAATATATATTTTATGAGTTGCTTGCTATTTAAAGATATAATTCTTTAAATTGTTTAACTATAATTGTCCCTTGGTTGTTCAAATATTGTAATAAATAAAATCTTTTTAGTTTCAAGTATTTTACTTTAGGTAACGTCTATATATTACATATCGCGAAATTAAACTTATAGACAAAAGACATATCTCTAAAACGGTGTTTCTCTCATAGTCAACTATATGTTGCATGTTCAAGAACTAGAGCATTTAATAGTTTGTTTTTCAAAACTGATAAACATCCTATTCAATGTATGGTAGGTGAAAAGTGTTACACAAATAGTGTTATACTTTCTAATGTTCTTAATTTATAGTCTTTAGATTTTCATATCAAAAATTTACTGTTAAAGGTTGTGAGCACATTTTGTATGTGTAACTTTATTTATTACTAATTTTTTTTTTTCATAGTTTTTGATAAATATGTCATTTAATATTGTTATAAAATGTATTTTCTTCAAGCCTATATTGCTATTATACTATCTGTCCAATTATCTTTAAGAAATTTTTTGTGAACTTTTTATTTTTTTGTAGTTTTTTTAATTTAAATCTTGTTATTCTTTTATTATTGCATAACACTTTTTTATTTACTACGTAAAATATTTAACTTGTAAAAATGTAACAACGTCTTTTTACCGCGGTACTCGACGACAAGACCTTACTGTTTTCTGCGAGTTTCCGTGTTCTTTTTATATATATATTAAATATCTTCACTTGTAATTGTTTATATTTTTTTATTTTAGCTTGTAAATTTTAATGCCAGAAAAAAAGATAAATATAGTTAGCTCTAATTTTAATATGAAAATTAAAATATGAAAGGCAAAATTTTAATTTTGCCTTTCATATTTTAGTTTGTTATTTTCACTGGATTTTATTGTTATGTGTTATTGTTGTGATGTTTTGTGCTGATAGACAGCTTGGCTTACCTTCCCGTTGGCGTCTATTATTAAAAATGAATAATAGGTAGTTTCATTATTGTTGTGATGTTTTGTGCTGATAGACAGCTTGGCTTACCTTCCCGTTGGCGTCTATTATTAAAAATGAATAATAGGTAGTTTCATTATTGTTGTGATGTTTTGTGCTGATAGACAGCTTGGCTTACCTTCCCGTTGGCGTCTATTATTAAAAATGAATAATAGGTAGTTTCATTATTGTTGTGATGTTTTGTGCTGATAGACAGCTTGGCTTACCTTCCCGTTGGCGTCTATTATTAAAAATGAATAATAGGTAGTTTCATTATTGTTGTGATGTTTTATGCTGATAGACAGCTTGGCTTACCTTCCCGTTGGCGTCTATTATTAAAAATGAATAATAGGTAGTTTCATTATTGTTGTGATGTTTTGTGCTGATAGACAGCTTGGCTTACCTTCCCGTTGGCGTCTATTATTAAAAATGAATAATAGGTAGTTTCATTATTGGAACTTACTGCTCTTATTTATTTACTAAAAACCAAGACAACATTTTGCTAAAAGTGCAATTTATATCTTAATTTGTTTTCAGTATTGTTAAACCTTTTGTACTTCAAAACAGATTTTATAGTTACATTTTCGATAAATGTTTATAATAACTGCAATTTCAAAATAAGTAACTATAAATAGGTAAATCGATTTTCAATTTATATGTGGTGTTTTTTTTTTTTTGTAATTATAATATCATTATTCCATTACTTTTTTATTTTAGACTTACGCTATGACGCATTTATAAGATTTATTAAAAAAAAACCTGATTTCCTTTTATTGTAAATTTTTGTTAGTTAAAAAGATATAAATATATGCAATTAGTTATATATTTTTTTTTATATTTTATGCCTAATAATTTGTTGTACGTATCTTAGGGGATCTTTGTAAACGGGGGGTCGTAACTAAAAACCTTAAAAAACATAGAGAATACTGTAGTTTTGCGCATTTGTCAAATATCGATTTACTTATGTTTTATTTACATGTTTAACTAATTAGTTAGTTTAGTCTGCATTTGCAACACTTTTGAGGAAAGAAAGAAAACATTCTTATATATCTTAAATATCTTAAATCGATGTATACAAAAACGTTTTAAGTCACTTAAACTAATTTTTGGAGAAACGAGAAAAAATGTATTAAATCTAAAATTGTTACTTTAATAAGTTCAAAAAAAAATCTTTCAGTTCTCTATTTAACGTGTACGGAAAGGTCTGACTTGAAATGTTTTATTATACAATGTGGAACTGTCTTCAAAGAACATATTTTCATCAAAAAGTCAAATATTAAAAAAAAAAATGACTTATAACGTTTTTGGTATACATTAATTCATATGTAAATCATTGTTTTACATTTTATTATTTTGGTTAAAGGTCTTCATCAAAAACTCTTAATAAAAAAACTCTACTCACCAGGCCTCCATTAAAGCAAGAAGAGGGGAGAAACTCTTTATTAGTGTCAAAATATTTAGGAAAATTAAATTTCGAGTAACAAAAGGAATTTTTAGTAAATGGTAGCAAAATACCGTTTACTAAAAATTAATGAAATAAAGAGGCCAAACAAATATTATAAAAATGGTCTGTGTTGAGCAGATTTAACAAGAACCGGGTCCGGTCAGATTGGTTTTACAAATTTTTATATCTACTTACCTGTTACAATTTTTTATTTTAGGTTCGTCATATGACGCATTAATACAATATAAAAGATCGAAGTTTTCATATTTTTTTAAATTTGTTATACACGTGTTTAATTGTAAATTAATTTTTTTTGTTTTGTTTGAAACGTATTTGTACTCAGCTGAGTACAAATTCTTCCTGAATTAGTTAACTTCATTTCATATCAACCTCAATTTACTATAAGCCAAGACAATATATTTAGCTATATAAATGCAGTTAATTTATATCTCAATTTGATTTTTTATCTTTAATGTTCATAGTTCATAGGCTCCTTGAAGCATTTTATATTTTGCTTTTTAATTTAAATATTTTAAATCTATTGTGATGTCTTCTAAATTAAGCTAAAGTTTACTAAAAGCCAACATTAAATAACGTCATTAAATAACACCGACAATAACTGCTGCATCATGACAGCAACTGAAGTATGATAACAGGTTATCAAAAGCAAGCAAATTGTTTTCCAGTCATTTTTTTTTTTCTTTTTTATGTCTACTTATTTTTTATGCCTACTTAGCTGTTACAATTTTTATTTTAGGTTTGTCATATGACGCAATATAAAAGATCAAAATTAACTTTTTTTTTAAAACGTATTTGTACTCAATTGCTTAGTTATTTATAATAAACTTAGTTATTTTTAATAAATTTATTTAGTTGTGTGCATTTAACGTTTTTAAGATAACAAATTTTCTTTTCTAAAGAAAAATTTATCGAGGGGAAACCAAAAGTTAACAACTCCTGTATAATTTAAGTTAACTTCATATTATTCTTAATAAATAATTAAAGTTCATGTTATAAAAATTATTACAAGAATTTAGTTGATACTTTTGTCAATTTAAAGAATGGTGAAGTGTTATTATTTTGTGTTGAACTTAGGAATGTCGATAAAAATGGTTCTGCCTTACACTGATATGACCTATGTCAGTTGTAAATTACACCAATAATGTGTTAAATAATAATTGGTAAATTATTTTACCTCCTCATAATTTTTTATGTTAATTTTACCGATAGAATAATTTTTTCAACTTAAAGGCGTTTTACTAAAAGGGTATTAGTTAAGAATTCACAACTTTAAATTGTGGAAATCAGCCATTATAAATTAATTATGTAACAGATTGACCATAACCCGTATTACGGGTTATGGTCAGTCTGTTAACAACATATAATAAAAACTTAAGTTTTGTAATAGAAGAACATCCAAAGTTTGGATTTCTTATCGTAAGTGAAGAACATCCAAACTATGGATGTTCTTCTCTTCGTAAGTGAAGAACCTCTTCGTTTCGTAAGTGAAAAACATCCAAAATTTGGATGTTCTTCTCTTCGTAAGTGAAGAACATACAAACTTTGGATGTTCAGAAGAACATCCAAAGTTTGCATCAAAGAGAATTCTCTTACGAAAATTAAGTTTTAATTATGTTGTTGACAACCTGAAATTTCTAGAAACCCTTGATAAAAAAAGATAAACTTAAAATATTTCCTTTGAAAAATATAAAAGTACCAAGAGTGACCTAGATTAGATAAACGCAGCATTTTCGCGGCCCGAACTAAATTTTTTCTTTTTTTATTTTATAAATGAAATAATTCCAATAATTTTCGACGTTACGTTTCAAGAAAACACAGTTTTGAGCGTTAATAAAATCTTTACAAAAAAAAAAAAAAAATTGTGTAGGGCGTTCTATCTTTTAACAATTTCTCTTGTGAGATTTCTAAAATGAATGCAATAACTTGAGTACAATAAGTTTGCCAACACCCTCACAGTTATTAATACGTTCTTTAATCAGCTTTGTTTCTAAACTCTATTTCTTTTTTCTTAATTCGATGTAACTGAAAAAAGAGCGATTCATATTTCTAAGTTTAAAAATGTTTTCATTTATTAAGGTCGCTTGCACCCTACAAAGACAAATTCGAATTTACGAATGATATTTTGTCTTCGTTTTTTTTTCCAAAAACGGGTTCTGAGCTCTTTATAAAGCACTCTCCGCCTTTGTGATCGAAGTTTGCTTTCAGTTTCAAAACAATAATTAGTAATTTAATGGCGCGGTTGATTGCTTCAATTAAAATTAGGATACAATAATGAAATACTACAATAATACAAATAATATCAAGTAAGTGTCTGATTTTCCTAAATATTCTTGTTATTCAAATAGTAACTTTAGTTATATGCAAAATATTTTGCATGAAAATGAGTTGCCATGTAAGCAATATAATACTCAAGAGTGTCTACTATCCTTTATGTTGCCTTAGAAACTTCAGTAATTCTATAATATTAGTGTTGTTTTCTTGGAAATTTTATTATATAAGTTTAAAATTTGCAATAATTTATTTTTATGCTAGTTCTTCTGTTTTTTTATTGTTAATCTTAAATTCTATATATTA
This sequence comes from Hydra vulgaris, assembly GCF_022113875.1. Lineage (NCBI taxonomy): Eukaryota > Metazoa > Cnidaria > Hydrozoa > Anthoathecata > Hydridae > Hydra > Hydra vulgaris. Next base: position 6,089,492 of record NC_061163.1, on the reverse strand, counting down.
TTTTTAAAAATATATATAATTAAGAAGCAACTGCTGTTAATTTTTTAGAGAGTTATTATTTTATTTTTATTATTTTTATTGTGAATTTTAATACATTAAAAAAGCTTGTTATTTTTTTAATTACAGCTACACTAGAAAGCATAATTTTATTTGATGAAAAATAAACCTTTTAATACACTAAGTTTAGTTAATTTTCTGATAAGAAATGTTCAGAATTTTACAATAAAAGTGTTTTAAAATGAAATAAAAAAATATATACATTTTGTATTATTTTTTTTATTATATTAATAGTTTATTATTTAATTATGATAAGTTTATTATTCAATTTAATCAGTAAATATCAAATCTAAGAAATAGCTTTAAACAGTGATGTAAAAGGTACAAAACAATCAAGAACAGTATTGTTTGAAAACAGCTTGTGTATATTGAATGATATAAGTCTTGTAAGCATTCAGAAAACAGTTAATAGCTATTCTATATGAGATGAAATCACAAAAGCAGAAATTAACTGGGCTTAACAGTTGTATCCCTCTGCGAATACTATAGATCTTTTACTAATATAGAAAAAAAATTTCAAGAAATGTTTTCTGACAGTAAAATAACTTAGCAGTTCAAGCTTGAAAAGATAAAGTTTACCTATATCATAACTCACAGTATTGCCCTTTAATTTAATGATGTTCTTCTAAAAACCATTTTAAAATTTAATTTTTTGTGCATAATGTTTGACAAGGCACTTAATGAAGTAAAGATTGCATTAGTTTTCTGGTTGTTGTAGTCACTAAATTAAAAAAAAGTTAAGTTATAAAGGGGAAAAAAAAAGAACAACAAAAGGAACTGTATGAAAAATGATGGCTATGCAGTTAATAAAAGAGTTAAAGGCTAAAAAACCCAGAATAAAAAAAGGATATTAAAAGGCAACAGTTGCTATTAATTTATTATTATCAATTGATAATATATTTCACCCATAATAACATAAGCAATTGCCTTTGATATCACTATTTGTAACAAGAAAATGTTTTATTCTTCATTGAAAAATAAATACCCCTAAAGCACAGACAAGATGTGGCGAAAAGCTTTTAAGCCATAATTTATTAAATATAAAAAATTTTAAAGTATACTTTAAAATTTGTGATTGAAGAAAGTTAACTACTTTTAAATTTTTAGCTATAGATAAATGTTTCTAACTACCATTATAACCGTAGTTAGAACCTTGTCATAGTGAAGATATGACTCTTTACTAAGCAAAGTTTTACTTTGTTTAGTAAACCAGTTTTAAGTGTAAAAAAACAAGTTGTTTGTCAATTATCGTAATAATTTGGCCAGTACTGTATAACACAGCATGCTAATAAACTTTTTATTATAAATTATTCAATTTTTTTAATATTATTAACTATATTCATACATTCATTAAATGACCATTAAAGTCTCCTCCATAAGCTTTCTTCTTATGGTGTATCTGGAAACATCTTTAAGATTATTGAATCCTTCTTTTCCAATCCTAGTATAAAAGTTGTCCTTGATGGACAGCACTCTTCTTCTTATTCTGTAACCTCAGGGGTTCCCCAAGGTTCAATCCTTGGCCCTATACTCTTTTTAATTTACATTAACGATCTTCCAGATATTCTCACATCTAAGGTGGCATTGTTCGCTGATGATACTACCATTTATTCTTGTCACGATAAGAAGCCAACTCCCTCTGATTGCTTGCAGGGGGCATCTGAGCTCGAAAAGGATCTCACTTCTGCTACAGCATGGGGCTCGCAGTGGCTGGTAAACTTTAATTCAGATAAAACTCAATTTTTTTTGGCCAATCGTTATCGCAATAATTTAGACCTTCCTATATTTATGAACGGTAATGTACTCGATGAGTCTCCTACCCTTCATCTTCTAGGATTAACTCTTACTTCTGATCTTTCTTGGAAACCTTATATCAAATCTGTTGCAAAATTAGCATCTGCTAAAGTTGCTTCTCTTTATCGAGCTCGTCACTTTCTTACTCTGGATTCTATTCTCTATCTCTATAAATCTCAAATCCGGCCTTGTATGGAATACTGTTGCCATATCTGGGGCGGATCTTCTAATGATGCCCTTTCTCTTTTAGACAAGGTGCAAAAACGCATTGTAAACATAGTTGGACCTGCTCTTGCAGCCAACCTTCAACCTCTGTCACATCGTCGTAATGTTGCTTCTCTTTCTCTTTTCTACAAATACTATAATGGGCACTGCTCTAAAGAGCTAGCGTCTCTTGTGCCGTCTACTAAAATTCATTCTCGTGTTACTCGTCATTCAATTAAGTCTCATCCTTTTTCTGTTACTG
>NC_061163.1:5977175-6082175 GCF_022113875.1 Hydra vulgaris | reverse complement strand
AGAAAAATTTATGAAATAAAAGCTAATAAAAAATTAACTTAACCCTTTCGTGACGCATGACCTGTATGGCGGTTCATAAAATTTGTATCTAAATGGCAAGTGACCCGCATGACAGTGCATAAACAATTTTAAATATTTTAAAATATCTAGAGCAATTGGGAAAAACTTTAAAATTATCTTTGAATTGTGAATAATTTCTTTAGTTAATGCTTCAAACCATTTCTTAATTGCATTTATAGATCGCTCAAAAATCAATTTTGAAAAATGATGAAGAACAGATTATATTATATTGATATAAATGAAATCATTTATATTTTTTTCAATGATAGTGGTGGACATTTTTTTTGTTTGATCAGCACTATAACGGCTTCATTAATTTAATATCAAAAATGATATGTTTACCTATTTCTTTTTTTATTTGTTTAAGTTTACATAAAGAAACTATATATTTTTGTTAATTTTAACATAATATATTTTGATCACGTAACTAAGATAAACAAAATTTTTTTAAAGTTTTTGGATATTCTGAAAGTCAATGCTTAGACAAAAAAAACAAGGTCTTGTTTTTAAAATTCTGACAAGTAGTTTTTATTTTATACTCTTTTAATTGATCATGATTCTAGTTCTTTATTTTACGCGCAGTCATGTAGCTGTTTTTATCTCAGTCGCGAAAGGGTTAAAGCATGCAAAATTAAATTAAAGGATGAGAATTATTCTTTTTGCACCTTGGGGTTTCTTTTTATAATAAAGAATTAGATTCGTTATATTTTAAAGACCTTCTTTTTTTTTCAACTCTCCTCCAGTTACCACATAGCCTACATTGATTAATGTTTAGTTTTTTCAGATTAATTCTGACATTTATATATTATTTGTCATAATTTTATAAAGTTAATTTTCATTTGCTTTTAGCTTTAAATGGGAACAAGTCAGCAAGGCAATCTTTCTAAGATACCCAAACCCCTGGAGTAAACATGTATATAGTGAAGATACAATTAGTAGAACTGTTGAAGGTCCCATACTTAAAACTGTTCGTCTGCTTACTAAAAACACTGCAGTCAAAGCGCCACAATTCATGGGAAGAGTTGAGTCACTTTTTATTTATACTATTTAGTAGAAATACTAGTTTGTGGTTTTCTAATTATATTTGTTTATCGTACATAGTTCGTTCCCACTGGACCAGTTTGTATAGTTGAAGAATCTCACATAGACGCAATGAAAAAAACAATTATTACATATACCAGAAATACTGCATTTAATCATATAGCTAACGTTGTTGAACGCTGCGAGTTTTCCCTTTCAAAAGACAACAAAAATAAGTATTGTGTATTTGTTTGTATTATTTTGAATGATTATTTGCTTATGTTACTAAACAAACTTCTATTCTGCGTAGAACGCTAGTAAAACTTCCTCTAAAAATTTTTTGTGTAGAACGCTAGTAAAACGAGAAGCGTGGGTTATCTCTAATGTATATGGTTTATCGAAAGCTATAGAAATGTTTTTTTTTGATCGTTACAAAAGTCAAGTGAAAAAGGTATTTAAGCAACGCGTATAATTATGCAAATGTGTTTAGTTATGCAACTTATGTGTTTATTTATATATCATTTCTCTTTATTTATATATCTTATTTTTTTATTTATGCATTTTTATCTGTTAATTTATGCATCTTTTATCATGTAAAAGATAGATAAATTAACAGATATATATATATATATATTTATATATATATATATATATATATATATATATATATATATATATATATATATATATATATATATATATATATATATATATATATCTTTTACATAATCAGTTGAACTTGTTTAACTATGTTAACTACTCGTTTAATATTATAATTATGCGACATCTCTGTTATATTAAATCTATATTATATAAGGTTTCCATTTATTTTTTCATTTTATTTATATTTTTATTATTTTATGTTATAGTCTTTAAAGGGGTTGGAGTACATCCTTAACAAGATGTATGTACCAGAAAAGATACTTTCAATGGATTTATCTCACTCGCTGTCTCGAACTGTTCCTTTGGCGCATAGAATTTAGTTTTATAGAGAAATAAATTTTTTACACCTTTGTTTTTTGTTTTTTTAATTTTACTTATATATGGACGCATTTTTACAGGAAAAAATCTAGTTTATATATATATATATATATATATATATATATATATATATATATATATATATATATATATATATATATATATATATATATATATATATATATATATATATATATACATACATACATATATATATATATTAATCAAGAAGTTTGCTGCGTAAATCAACACAATTATGGCATTATAAATAAACATCGAAGTAACGATCAATTTTAAATGTGAATCTTATTCTTATTACAAATTAAAACCAAAAGGTTAAAATTTTAGTTCTTTTATTGTCTATTTGTTAAAGTTTTCTTCAAAATTTGGCAGGCGCCAAATGAATATTTATCTAGTACCCCTTAATATCCCACTTACCCCCAGTGGTGTTTACAAGAGAGCAAGGCTCTCAATCATTAGGCCAATATCAAAGCTTTATTAAACTAACCCAGATCAAGACCTAAGACGCTCAATATACTACATTAAGACAAGACTTTGAGGGTCTATTATTTATATGGTGTACCAGATTAGAAATTTTGAATTCCGGCCGGAACAAAATTTATATTTTTGTAGCTTTTTACCTGAAATATTAACTGCATTAGAAATATACTTCTTAACTTTTTAAAAGTTAAAAAACATTAAAAATGAGACTATTGTCAGAGGCAGGTAACATTTTTGATGAAAAAAAACTTGTTTGTTGCCCAAAACTAGAAAGCAACTCTTTTTGCACCACATTATTCCTAAACTTTTAGAAATCTTTACATAAGTGATTAATGCAAATAAAAGTAGGCAAAAATACAGATATGCAAAATTTTAATATGGTCTAAAATAATTTTATTTTATCTCTTATTGCGCTTTCGTATGGAGACTAGCTTAAAGTGGTGACTATTTAATATTAACAAAGAATGTTTATTGGCTTTAGTGCATACATCGTCTATCTTATAGCCTACTTCTACAAGGAAGAGCTGCTACATTGACTGAGGGTTTGGCATAGGGCAGCAATCTTTTTTCTTTTATTATTTCAATTAAAATTTCTAATGTAAAAAAACTTTCCACTAACGAGAGGGCAACAAACGAAAAAATAAAGTTATTTTAGAGCGCTAAATTATAGCTTTACATAAAATCACATTATATTTGTTAAAAAATTTTTATTTTTTACCTAGATTTATCTATTTCTTCACTACCCTGCAGGACAACGATTTTTTACTTTAATTTATACAGTCTGTGTTAGATGCCTTTAATAAATTATGTAAAAAATAAAGTCCGGCACTCCGGCCTGAAATAATATAATTCCGGCCGGAACCGGAATGACCTAAAAGTCACAAGTCCCGATCGGAACGGTATTCCGGTACATCCCTAAATATTTATGATTTCAAGAAGTTAATATAATATAACCTAATATCAAATGTTGAACTGTATCGACTGTATCAAATTTGAAATCTAAATACTGTATAAGTTTTTAGATTTTAGACCTGATATAAAATATTTTAATTTACTATACCAACAAAATATTTAGAATTAGCCTACATATCATTTTAAAATTAAAGTAATTTTTTAAAAAAATTACATGTCATAATGCAGCGTCAAAAATTTAGTTCTCTGACATATTGTCAGCCGCTTTTTTGTTTTGAATAGATATACTTATTGTATTGCTTTGAAAAAGAATTATGCGTTTTTTAGGCGTTAAAATAATTTTTAAAATAGTGGTTAAATCTATACTTGTATTTCATATAAGAAATTTGTATTACGACCTACTGCAACGGCTTCTTGGCTAGTAGTTTAGCTTATATACAAGAAAACTTTATTATGACCTACTGCATCAGCTTTTTGACTAGAGGTTTCAGGGGCGGATCCAGGATTTTTTGGTGCTTGAGTGAAATAACTTAGGTAATAGCTCAAATAGGTTCTAAACTCCAAACTTTTTTATCCATATATGCATATATACTTTGTATACGCATATATATTATTATATATACATATATACTTTTATATATGCATATATAAAAGTATATATGCATATATGCATATATACTTTTTCATACATATGTCATTTAAGAATGCTTTATGTTGATTAGAGCCTGGGAACAAAAATACCCTAAATAGTAAGTATCACCCGCCAAACTGAAAAACAAAATGACTTTTTTGAAAAAAAAAAGTACTTTTTTAAATAAAATTCAAATGTGTATCTATATTTAAAGTTTGATATCTAGCGTTCAAAAATTATAGCCATTTAAAGTTTAGAGCCTCCTCAAAACGAGGGGGTTGTAAATTTAAACTGCGTATAACTTCTAAACAATATAATATTGAAAAAAAATAAATTAAGAACCTTAACGATATTACCACCTATTTTAAAATATTAGAATTTATATTTAGAAAAACCGATTCCCCTACATTTGGGCAGGTGATCCCCACATTCCCCTATAACTTAAATACCAAAAAATCCTTGATCTACTCCTGGGTTTAGTTTAGCCCAGCATTTATTTTAAATAAATCCATAATTTTTCACACGACGGTTAAATAATATATAGATGAATATAAAGGTATAATACTAGATGCAAAAATGTATAAGTATATATACGCGTATATGTATCCTACTCTTGCAAAAGGAGGCTTTTGTCGTAGTGTAGAAATTATCAAAAGGAGGCTTTTGTCGCAATAGTTAAAAGGGATGAAATCATCAAAAGCATTAACTTAAATTGCCTGGTCATCACGGTTGCTTGACTGGAGTAAACAGATGTTTTTTAGCAGAATAATCCTGTAAGGGAAGTTTTATCTCTGTTTTGTCCTTTCAGAATTTTATCTCTGTTTTGTCTTTTCAGAATTTCAAAAATCAATATCTAGAGAACGCCTAAAAAATGATATTTTTTTACCATTTCATTCAAAAAATGCTATGGCTTAAAATAGACCAAAAAATATTGAAAACAGGTTTCATGTTTTAAGAATTTTTTAGAAAGCAATATCACGGTTTTTGCGCAATAATATAGTTCATACTTTTCAAATTTTGAGATTCGGGAGAGCGCACTTTAAAAAAAAAACAAAAAAACTTGGATATTGGAAAAAAAGGGGTCTTATAATTTACGTTCGCATTGATATTGAGAGGGGGTTACCAAAAACGTACAAATGTGTAAAAGGTGGAGTAAAGGGGAGGGGGTTGTTAAAGATAGCAAGTACGTAAGCGGTTTGACTATCTCTCTTAAAACTTAATTTCTTTTCTTTCAAACAGAGCATCGAATTCCACTAGTTTAAAACAGAGTTGTTAGTCCTTGGCCTTGCCTTAAGGCCAAAAATAAAGGCCCTGGCCTTGGTCTTGAAACTGTTAGCCTTGACCTTGAAAATTTTGGCCTTGGCCTAGATTGTTTTGGCCTTAGCCTCCAAAAAGATATATATATATATATAAAACTTATATTATGTAATATAGACATGTAAAATTAACTAAAGATTTCTTTGTTTTTAATGTCTTAGGGAGGTGTTGATTTTGTAATAAATAATGCGCATGTACGCTAAGGGAAAGGAGGGAGGGGGGTTCGTTGAAGCAACTAGTGCGTACATGGGGAGAGGAGGAAAGGTCTTCAAAATCAGTGGTTTTATTGCGACGTACTTTATGAATGATCCCAAACATGAATAATTTTTTCCTCTAAAAAAGTTCGTCTTGTTTGAGCGCAAATCGTTTGAAAAATGTCAGTTTTAATAAAAAACTCGTCAAATTAACACTTTTTTTTTACTGTAGTATTAAACAATATTTAATTTGCAATGTATTTTCCAAATATGTTTACACATAACATAGACATTAAAGAGATAAAAAATTTTCACAGATTAAGTTATTTAGACCCACGATGTGTTACTTTCTGACATCTTTTAGTTAAGTTGAATTAGACAAAATAAAAACAAAGTGAAATCGCAATATGCAAATATATTATTATGTTATTATATAGTTTGTATATATATATATATATATATATATATATATATATATATATATATATATATATATATATAATATATATATATATATATATATATATATATATATATATATATATATACCATGTACAACGAATATAAAATTGTTCCATCAAGATGGATATTATAATTTTCACAAGTATTCATATTTAATATGATAGTAACATAAATACTGTGAATAACTTTCAAAAACATTTAAAAATTATCAAAAAAGTAATTTTTGATTTAACAACATAATCGCTATATAATCCTGAAAATTAAATATACCTCAAATGCTTAAAAAAATTCTGAAATTTAAGGTTTCTCTGTGTATAAGAGAGGACAAGAACTACTGGTAAAATTACGAGGAGCAATCATACCACTTTGCTGCTTGACATCAAAATCAAGGTGTTCTAAGACCTTAGTCACATGTGATAGTGGTATGTCTCCATCAATAACTGCAAGATATTTATAAAGATATTTGAAAGTTTCAAACTCTATTCTTGCTCTCCCACCCTCCAGATCCTTTGTAATGACTTCACAAATTAACGTTAATGCCTCTGTAATTGATTTAGATACATGACTACATGATAACGCAAGAAATTTCAACCATTCAAACTCCTCTGCAAAACTACCCACTCGCAAAATATTTTTCAGATCTTCATCCGATAAACAAAGTGCATTCCATTTTTCTTCAACCTTTGAAAGTTCAACTATAGGTTTATGTCCTAACTGCCTATGTAGAACAATAATTGCTTCTTTGGTAAGTGTTTTTTCACTAACTTGACCCAGCTGAAAATCAAGTCGTTCTTTAACAGGAGGTCTTTCACCTTTAGAAAGTGCAAGAAAATATGCTGCAGACCACTAAACAGAAAAATCACTAAAGTTAAAACATTGGATAAAAAAGTTACAATACTAGATAAAATAACTAATTAAACATAAAAACAAAAAAATATGATTTTATATAATTTATACCTGTAAAAGATCTTTAGGTTGGGTACGAATAGCAGCTTTTGTAAACTGTTTTAGTATTTCAGGCAATTCTGGTGGAATATTGATTTGTAAGGCACTATACATTGGATCATTATTTGGCATTGTTGTGATCAATATGATATCAGTGTGATTACTATAATTTACAAAATCAGTTATTAAATTTTAGAAATATGCAACAGTATAGAGGTTACATGATTTGAAAGCAAGATGTATAATGACTTTAAAGAATATAATTACTCGGACTCTGAACGGGTATATGTATTTTGTCCAACTTGGCAAATGTCCAAGTTAACCGAATCTTTTCGTATGTATAGAAAATTCAAGGGGAATTCAAAGCTCAAAAAATATTATTATTATTATTATTTTCATAAATATATTTCAGACAACAGGCATATACATTTTAAGTGCCAGGTCCATAGTATAATTTGCTTAAGTGAATGCATGGAATTATTCACTAAGGTATGAACCATCAACTAATTATAAAAAACATGTGTATAGTTTAAAATAATTGTATTAAAAGATGGTTTTGTGCTCTAAAGCATGATATATATATATAAATATATATATATATATATATGTACATATATATATATATATATATATATATATATATATATATATATATATATATATATATATATATATATATATATATATATATATATATATATATATATATATATATATATATATATATATATATATATATATATATATATATATATATATATATATATATAAATGCAAACAAAAAATTTTATAAAAATAATGCAAACAAAATATTTTATAAAAATATGAAACACTACTTTTCTGTTAGCTTTAAGTATGTTATCTAAGAGCAAGTGAAATATAAAAATCTTACATAATTAAATACAATTTTTAACCAAAAGATTATTTTTTATTCAAAACTTTTTGTGAGCAGAATGTAAATAAATGTTTAAAAAAAACATTTTTAATTAGTAAGTAAAAAATTAAAAACTAAAATTTCGGTTTTGCATGAAAGAGAGTTTACATTTATATATATAAAAAAAGATTAAACATAACTAAACAAGTCTAAATAAACTTCTTAACTAACAAATATGTAATAAATAAATAAATAAACTTCTAAAACTAGTATATGTGTAATGATTGAAGCTAACTACAATCAGTCAAAACAAAAAGCTACATTTCTTTTAATTTTTAAATAAAGTTAATAACAAATCAATTTATTAAAATTCAACTGATTGAAAATAAAACTATATTAGCCACCATTTGAAGAAAAATTATAAAGGTCAAAAATCAATTCACACTAGTGAGTAAAAATTGAAAATACGTTCTTAAGTATGCAAACTTTATCAATACGCATTATAAAATATTTAAATTATATTAAAAAAATACATAGCAACCATCACAAAAAACATTTAGTAATAATTTGGGTAGGCAAGACAAATATATTTTTAAATTTGAGATATTTAAATTAATTTAAATCAGGGCCGTCCTGACGAGAGGGGCGTAGAGGTGTTCAGCTTGCTAACGAATTTTATTAGTCGGCATATTGGACACTGGAGTCGGCTAAATTGGATCTATAGTTTAGGCGGTCGGCAAGAGGATCTTTTTTTTTTTTTTTAGATAAGTGAGTCGGCAAAAAATTTTTTTGGCTTTAGTCGACAAAAACAGAAACGTCACCCCCGCTTCCCTATTAAAATCTCTTCGGGACGGCCCTGAATTATATATCATATATATAAAATATATATACTTATATATCTTATATATAAAATATATATAGTACATAAAATATATAAAAATGCAAAATACAAAACGTACATAAAATAAAGTGCATAAAAAAGTGCATAAAATATATAAAAATACGAAATACAAAACAAGAATTTCATCAGTTCGAACAAACTTTAAAAATCAGCGATTTTTTATAAATACATCTGATTAATGTTAAGTTTGATCACTGAATATGTATGTATGTATGTATGTATGTATGTATGTATGTATGTATGTATGTATGTATGTATGTATGTATGTATGTATGTATGTATGTATGTATGTATGTATGTATGTATGTATGTATGTATGTATGTATGTATGTATGTATGTATGTATGTATGTATGTATGTATGTATGTATGTATGTATGTATGTATGTATGTATGTATGTATGTGTATGTTTATGTTTATGTGTATATCTCAATTGAAATATCAAATAATATTCGTTGAATGAATATTACTTGACCATATATTTTGATTTTAAAAAAGTGAAACTTTTCTAAAAATTACAGACAAAAGTCGCATAAGGCAGTCGTTTGGAAGGCTATGTAATTTCGTTGCAAGCACCTTTAAGCGAGTAACTTAAAACTATAACGAAAGAAATGTTTCAGTTTCAACAGCGGTTCTCTGTGACAAGACCTTAAGTTCTTCTTAGAGTGTCCGCGTTCTTTACATTTATATTAACTTTTTCAAGTGTAATTTTTCTCTTTTATATTGGTATCTAAAAAAAAATAAAAAAAGATAAGAGAGAGTTCTAAAATACCGATGTTCACAGAAATAGAAACTAGATGAAAACAACTTTTCAGCAACGGGTGTTATTTATTAAAAAGATAAACAGGTGCAATCGTACAAAAAAATAAAACAAAGGCTCATGCTTCAGCTAGAGCAGAGCCAACTACATTTACAATGCATTTTTGGATCTTGCCATTAAAAGTGAGGACTTCGTTGGAAAAAGCATTTCTAATATGACAACGAAATTCCAAATAAGGACATATAAGGACGAATTAGAAACTTACAGAGGTAAATGAAATCAAAAGAAAGAGTATGAAGAGCACAATAAGCACAAAGAAGTAAAGCAAAACATTTTGTAATGGATTGTATATATGGTTTCCTTTTTAGGTCAGTAGTCAGCGATAATCTATAAAAGTGTAAAGTAAAGAAATCAATCACTGCGATTCATCAAAATTAACAATATTGTTATAAGTATTAGCAGTAAATAACTGAGTTTGATTTGGATTAAAATTTACCAGCGTTTGCAATATCCAAATTTTCTTAGAAAATAGATCAGATACAAGGTCAGCGGCTTCTTTTGAGCAATTTCGTTGCGAATAGTTTGTTTATTTTTATATTACTAATTTATTTGGCAAATTTATTTCTTGATAAATTTAAACATTTAAAGCATTAAGTTTAAAAAAGCTATTAAAAAACAACTTGAATTGGAAGAAGCAAAAAATAAGAAGAGTTTTTATCCCTGCAGCATTCACCTTTTTAGGAATGTGTTATACTTATAAAGTTGTAAATATATGATCAATTTAGCACCACTAAAAGGTTTAGTTTCCAAATTCTATAAACGTTCTGAAGGTAGAATGAAATTAAATAATATCATTTTGTTGTTATGATTATTCACATAGGCATGAAAATACCATTAAGATGAAAAAAAATTTCCTCAGAAAATTTTTGTACAAGGTATATGCATTGACATGATTTTTACAAATTTTGAAAAATAATTTGCAACGCCCAAGAAAGTTAAGAACATTTTAGTGTTTTCATCAAAATTCTTTAAAAAACTATTTTTCAGAGTTGCTTTATTTTGCAAAAAATTAATAATTTAAAGTTTCAAATTTTTTTTTTAAATTTTCATTAATAATATAAAAATCAGACCCATATACAAGGAACAATACAATGTGATCTTAAAAATTAGTAACCCAGAGATAATTTTAAAATAGAAAAACACTAAAAAAGTTCATTGCAAATTTATTTTTTCTATTTTTACCTTAGATTATTTGTCTACATCAGATTTTAAAAGCCATATTAAATTTATATCTTTATATTATTAAACAATGGAACAATGGAATTGGTGTAATTGAAATTCCAAGGGCTTTGTATTTTCTTTCAGAAGAATGTATAGAATTTTTATAAGACGAAATTAGGACATTCCCAAAGCATGTCTGTCTGACTGTATTAAATGTTTTAAATGCAAAAATATGTTTTTCTCCTTCATTTCCAATTTTGGCATTTGCAAAGCAATTCTTCTAGGACCCCAACATTGTTTAGGAGAACTGTTGGTAGTTCCTAAAACCATATGCAATTCCCTGATTGGCAAATTATCAAGAACTTTTGTTTCATCTGGATGATCAAGCAGAGGTGGGGGTTCATGTAACATTTGTAGCTTGCTGCCGATAGCTTTGATTTTTTTGAATGAAAAGTGAGATCTTTTTGATAATTATTTGCATTGGATCTAATCCTTTCGAGTGTCCTTAATTGCCCTGTCATTTCTTGGTTTCTGAAACTGTTGTTGTGGCTTTTCCACTTTGTTCTTCACCATTGGAAACATCAAAGTCCATTATTGTAGAATTGTAGAATAAATCAAGTGTTTTGCCTTGTTGACTTAATTTTCCAACGAAACCTGATTCAATTGATTTGCGACCACTCCAAGTTCTGAAAAAAGTAGCTGCTTTGTGAGTTTGTTTCAAAGAGATACCCAGTTTGAAATCGGCTAGCGAATAGCTTGCTGTAATCGTAAAGATAAAGATTAGATTGCAATCTACTAATTTTCTCAGCAGACACATAATTTAAATGGAATTGTGTTCTTGATTTTTGAGAATTGATACTTTTTGTGACTGTTAAACTCCTCCCTCTTGTTGCTAAAATTGCAACTGAGTCTTCATCTCCAGATGCTTCAAATTTCATTTTGATTTCATTAGTCTACATCTAGCCCATATAGCAGAAGGTAAATGCTCTTCATTAGGATTATAGTTCTCAATGAAGTATTTCTGAGTTCTTGGAAGTATCGAATCTCTTTTAGCTGGCACCATATCTGATTCTTTTTGAAAGCAAACCAGACATACTTTACCCATCACTACGAATATTAATCTTTAAAATAAAGGTCTATCGCCAGTTTTGAACTGTGTTCTTAAAAATTATAATACCATCCCAAAGTATGCATGGAATAATAATAACTTTATTAAAATTTATAATCAAAATCTCTGCGAATTTTTTTTCAAGATTACACTTTTATTGGAGAGGAAATAGAGAAACAATCTCAAACAACATGCAAAAAAATTAAAAAAATGCTGCAATGGAAAACTATTTCCAACAAAAATAAACAAGAATTTACTCTAAATCATGGTGGACACCAGAAATTAAATCAAGCAAAGATATATATACTTTAAAAAAAAAAACAAAAAAAACAATTACAGCAGATCGCAGGAATGCATTTCATTTAATAAATACTTAGCTCGTTCATTTAAATAAATAGCTTGCTCGTAAAAATTTCTGCAAAAATGTAAAAGCAGCTCATAACTTCAACCCAGTGAAAAATAAAACCGCGTCCCACATGGGTTCCATGTGGGTTCATAGGATTTATATGGGACGAATTTTCCCATGTGGTATCCGTATGGAAATTTGCCACTTAAAACCCATATGGGTAAATCCCACATGAGTTACATGTGGTATTTACCCACATGGGATTTTCCCATGTGGTATCCGTATGGAAATTTTTCCACTTCAAACCCATATGAGTAATCCCACATGGGTTACATGTGGGAACCATATGGTATTTACCCACATGGGAAATCCCACGTGAGTTTCTTGTGGGATTTACATGGGATTTTATTTGAAGGCTGGAAACTAAAATAATCTTAAAAGTTAAAAACAACATTACATTACTTTCGCGATGAAGTTACATGCATCTTGTTTTAGCATAAAAATATCTTAAATTAATCTTAAGAAATGGCAAGCAAGTATGTTAGTACTACAAATAAATTTGTATCTCTCTTTATCGAATTAAGAGTTTTTGTGCAAATAAAAGTATTATTAAGATGATAATAGTTGTTTTAATATCAGTATATATAGTAAAAGAAATAAATTTAAAATTGAAATAATTTCCTTTTTTCTTTAATGAAAATGAAGAGAAAAAAGAAAGGGAAGAAATTTGGTAATTTTTTAGGCTTAAAAACTCTTAATTTAAGATTTCATAAGGGACATTTATACTACATTGAAGAACCTAAACAGGAGATTTACAGAAACAAAATTTTTAACCTGAATACCACTGTTATTGGGAATAAAGACTCCTAGGTTTGTAAAGTAATATATATATATATATATATATATATATATATATATATATATATATATATATATATATATATATATATATATATATATATATATATATATATATATATATATATGTATATATATATATATATATATATATATATATATATATATATATATATATATATATATATATATATGTATGTATATATATATATATATATATATATATATATATATATATATATATATATATATATATATATATATATATATATATATATATATATATACATATATACATTGCTAATAGTTATTAATACTGATACTATCAAATATGAGAATGATTGTGATAGATTTAAAGGGCGCAACTTTATTGGGAAAATTACCGGTACCCTAATATTTTGGAGAAAAAAAGTTTTTTAAAAGTAAGTCAACCTGGTACTCAAAAGAAGCGAAATTTTATAAAAAATTCGAAAATAATAATCGTTTTATAAAAATCATATTGTCAAAAAAAATTGTTATTAAAAAACATGTAAAAATGCACCTTTTTCACTTTTAGGTAAAAAACTATAGTTATTATGCAATAAAATCTAAAATAATAATTTTTATATAATAAAATTATTATTTTTGAAATTTTTATAAAATTTCGCTATATTTGAGTACCTACATTACATACATTACTTTTTTTTTGAATAATAATAGGGCCTGCTAATTTTTGTAATTATAGTTGCGGGTGAAAGACATTGTTCAATTCATAAAAGTAAATACTTTCCCTAAATTAGAACATAAAAAAACAACTTTCTAGACCATAGCCAGGTTAGCAACTCTGAAAAAAAATTTTATGACCCACCCTAATATATATATATATTACTTGTGGAAATTTAGATGTTTGTTGATTGGTTTCAAAATATTATAATATTTGTGACGAAAAAGTAAAGATACTATTGCATCAAGTGTCTATTGCACTTAACGTGTACATTATTGTAAAGTAGGTTCTTACATGTTTTTTTAATTTTTTTGTTTAATGACTTTTCCTAATTGAGCACTTTTTCTCAAATTAGATTCTCATGAACGGATACAAGCTCTTGTCAAATTATCCATAATCGTAAGTAATAAATTAAGAACTAATTATGTGTGTAATAACCCAGTGGGCATCTCGACGTCGAACAAACGTCGAGCGACGTCGGATCTCGACGTCGGATCGACGTTGGGTTTACGTTGGAAATGGAAATGTTATTTGACGTCGGATAAACTGACATCGCGCGACGTCGGCATTCCGATGTAAATCCAACGTGTTTTTTGAAAACTAATAAAACGTTGCCTTTGGCAGGAATCGAACCTCGGTCTATTAGATACTATATCCTGTGCGCTTACCACTACACCACAAGGACATATTAATTGATGAGTTTATTTAGTAATTTATACTTGTAGCTATTTGGGAATTATTACTTTGATAAGAAAAAATTTTGTTTAAATATTATATAAATATTAAAACGAATAGTTATGTATTATAAAAAATGTATACTCGAAAATGTTAATAGTTAAAAAACTATGCTAGTGCATCATACAAAACCTCATGATGTTTTATCAACCTTTATTCAAACTTTTTTCCATTAATAAAAAAACACGCTTAGTTCACATAATTATTGAAGAGCGCAATTGCACACATATTGTTGGGTTTGGATTAAATTTTCATCAGCGATGTCTTACGACGTTGTTCCGACGTCGTTTTAAGGACGTTGGATTGACGTCGGAAGACGTCAAAAGACATCGGAGTACGTTAATATTATGACGTTGCCCGACGTCTTTTTATCGACGTTGGATCGATGTCAGTACTGCGACGTTTTTTGGACGTCTTTTATAAGATGTCGGAACAACGTCAAAATACATCGAAACGACGTCAGGGGATGTTGAGATAAAGACATCGCCCGACGTCATTTTACTGACATCGGAACAACGTTGGAATAGGTCTTTTGACATCGCTGATGAAAATCAAACGTAAATCCGACGTCGGATTGACGTCGGGTGCCCACTGGGAAAGTCCAAGTTGAAGTCATTTATGACTTCAACTTGGCTCTTAATTAAAACTGCTCTTAACTAATAAGGCTTTCAATTAAGATTGTTCTTCTTATTATTTTAATCTATTATAACCATGTTTAGGTTGATTTAGGTTATTATTGATATTTGTTTTTAATTAAAATTTATTTATAGTTATATTTGTATATGTATATATATATTTTTTAGGAAATGGTTGAAGAAAGTAGATTTTCTTAATATGGTAAAAACCTTAGCATTGAGCGAGCCAAGGCGATTTACATTATTAATTGAATCAACAAAAGGCGTGTAAATCACAAAAGAACAAATAATATTTTTCACATTTATTTTTAATGTGTTTATTAATAGCTATTATTTAAATATAAGTTCATTTTGCAACACGTTTTTTAATTTTGTAGAATTTTGTTATAATACTTTATGGTAAATCCCACATTATTTGTCGAGAACATCGCATATATTTGATCCTAAATAGCATAAAGTAGCTAATACCAGATAAATTTAAGCCTCTCTGAAAACTTCCATAATTAATTTTGATGTTTCATTTATATGGTATTCGCTACTTTTATAGCATTTGAATTAGAATATGTGGCATTTAAGATCTATAAAACATGTGGTATTTTTAATCTATAACCCGTGTGGGATTTACCATATATAACCCAGATACGCTGACCGTCAAGTCAAGTTATTCTGCTACTGGTAACATGTCATCTAGTACAACTTGTTGCATGTTAACGTCAGGAAGGGCGTACGGTTGTAAAAGATTGTTTTAACTCTTTCATAACGGCATTTATATGTGCTATAGAAAACAATCCAAACCACACAAGTGTGGAAACATGAATGTAAAATCTACAACAAAAAAACAAAACACATTGGACAAAATAATAATTCCCAGATGGGTTACATAAGGAAAAAGCCCACGCGTATCCCATGTGGTAATTACCATATGGAACCCATGTGGGATTTACCATATGGAACCCACATGGGAAAAAATAGTAATCCCCACATGGGTTACTTATGGAAAAAACCCACGCGTATCCCATGTGCGCTTTTTTGCTGGGAAAATCAATAAAATCACCAAAAATATTGAATACCTTCAAATAAGTAATCCACAAAGGTTTTGGAGAAGTATCCGAAGAATTAAACTAAATCCAAACACTCATATTTTCACTATTAATAAAAACCATAACAAAAAAAAAATTGTAGAAGAATTTAGAAAAAAATTTAGTACTTTTCTCAACACTCCAACGATTACCAACAACAATTGCAAACACCGTCATATTCCACAACTCATAGATGAGCCAAATAAAGTACTCGTATCAACTTCTGACAGCAAAACTTGTATTCTTAAGCTTAGATCTAATAGATCACGTGATTCCTGTGGAATTACTGCAGAACATCTTAAATACTTCTATAATAACAACCTACTTACATGGCTTTCAAAGCTTTATAACAATATCAACATGCATAATTGTTCCAATAGTAAAATCCTATAGAAAATCTCTTGATAATCCCCATAACTATCGCGGAATTAGTATTATGCCTATTTTGACAAACCTCTTTAAATATATTATTATGGAAAAATGTCCGGAAATATCAAATAATCACTCTCATCAATTTGGCTTCAAGCACAATAGCTCCGCTCTTCATGGAAAATTACTTTTAGTAAAACAATTAAATATTATTATAATAATAACTCATCAATATATATTTGTAGTTTAGATACAAATTAGGCTTTTGATAACTGTAACTGGGATTTGTTGTTTGAAAAACTTTATTAAAACAAAAAGTTACCGTTCTCAGTAGTTCACGCACTACAATTACTATACTCATCGGGTACTGCTAATATATCGTACCTTGGGCATAAATCAAATTTTTTCCGTTTATCTCAAGGCGTGTGACAAGGGTCAATTTTATCACCACATTTATAAAATATATAGACTCAAAGCATATTAAATTAAATTGTTTCAGACTGAAAAGTTGGAGAAACAGTAAGTGGTTTATTATTGCCTATGCAGACGATATTATCATACAAGGTCCTACTCTTTTTGGTCTGCAAGAATTGGTTAAAAAAGTTTAGTCACAATGCCAAACGCTACATTATATATTATATACATATAAGCTTATATTAAACTAAACACCGAGGAAAAAAAGTTTATTAAGTCCGGTAAAAGTTGAATTACAAAAAACACAATTTCAATAAACGACTCTTCCCTACCCTTCAATAATTAACTGAATCACCTCGGATTTCTATTGGGATAATCAAAATCATACTCAAAATATAGCAACACTTCAAACAGCAAATGTAAACAAACGTATTGATTAGTTTCCATCAATCTCCACAGCTCTTAAAAAAACTGATATTTGTTTTTGTCAACCATTAACCCATCCTCATTCGAAACAAATTAAATCTGTTTATCAGACTACTGAACAATCCGACTTGTTTTTCCTTAATTTTGACTCAGATATCTAATGTTACTAAAGATAACCTATTTATCAACGAAGTAATAAAAATGTGCAACAAACTTGAGCTAAACTTCGCCCAGCGTTTGATAGAAGGGAAAAAAAAAACAATTAAACGTCGCTACGATGACGTAGGAGACAATATAGTGAACCATTTCTTTGAATATTTACAAATTTGATGGAGGAAAATATTCCAAGAAGAATTTAAATTAGACTTTAGAATGAAAGTAAAAGCTATTAGTTTTATACACTTGTTTTATACTGTTTGTTTTACCTGTAAGTTGGGTGATAAAAAGAATAAATAAATAAATAAAACAATTGCCCGAAATGTTTTATCTGCGCATGCTTATTGACAAAAAAATTTGCTTCGCGCAAATATTTTGTCTTGTGGAAAACGGCCTTTACATAACAATGCATTTTATGAATATTTAGAACTGTTATTGATTTTTTTATTTAATCGGTCGTCGGTGATATAATTAACCAATCTTCTTCAATTCTCCGCGTTCTTTTTATAGTTTTATTACTAATATTTTTTTACGAGTATTATTACTGTTATTATTAATATTTTTATTATTTTTATTATTATCATCACCGTTATTTTAACTCGTAGTATTATTAGAAAAGCACGTCGCTCGCACGTATGGTGTAAGGAGGCAAAACCTTTTTGCATTTTTGTTTTCAGCATTTTTGTTTTCAGGGGTTGCCGAAACTTTCAGTTGATGTATGAACACTCATTGTGCTTATGGCTAGTAAATTTAGTTGGTGAATCTGCAAAGACCTATTCCTATAAACTCCTGTTTGATTATCGTTATAATTCCCAGTTTCAGGATGTAAAAAACATGTAAGGCTGGAGTCAAAGCCGATCAATACAGAAGCCAATCAATAAAAAAAGTTTGTATTTTTTAAAATTTTTAAGGTTATATCATTTGGCAAAAGTAGCAAAAAAAAAAAAACATGAACTCAGTATTGATAATTGAGAAACACTGCATGTAATTGTTGTATATTCTGATCCTTTATAATAAATCTTTTTTTTCTTCTGATTTTTGGTCTTCTTTGCTTAATATGAAGATTTTTATAAATGATCAATACTTTCTGAAACCTTTTTAAATCAGACTGCCGTTTTTGTGCTCTTTTTATATATAATCGCTAGTTGTATTCTTAGAAGCAATAAAATGTTATAAGTATAAAAAATTTTATCAAGTTTTTTTTAACTTGTGTTTAAGAGAGACCAAAAACATAATTTTAACGTAAAGTCTTTACAATAAACTTTTTTGCTTATCGCTTGAGTGGTTTGTTAAAAAGAGCAATACTTTAAAAATACTAAATTTTCTTTTAACAGTTTTATCCTTTGAACCTTTGAAAATTTTTGTTATAATATTGCTGAAATCTATTAGTAAATATGTCACATGCTTCCAGGATTTTTTGTGAAATTTCGAAATTTGATTAGCCAATTCCGAATCTCAGGATTAGTAAATTAAGGAGTTTTTTCAAACCCACCTTAGTCAAAAAGTCCTAGATGATCCTATAAGGATTTGAAACAAAAAAAATTCAGATTTGATTCTCATTAAATTAAAACACATATGTTAAAAGTGTTTATAGTTATTAAAGTTTTGTCTTTTTTTTTTTGTTCGTTTCTAATGCCCTTGCCTAAAAGTCCTATAGGACTTTTAGGTAAGGGCATTTTGTTGTTAGACCAAACTCCATAAATTAATCATACAATTTTTTTTTTAATTTTTCAGGGGAAAAATCAATTTTATCTGTTGACCAGCCTCGCACTCTTTCTACATCTATTAGGCTGGCAAAGATATATTTATAATACATTGTTTCTAGTTTAGGATGTTGAATGCTGGATCTTCTTGATTCATTGCATGGGTTTTGCAAATGTCTTTGTTTATATGACTAGTAAACTCATTCTTTTATCTCCTGATAAGGGCACAGCTCTAAAACTCAGTATTATGTTTCTTAGGCCGGCTGGTAGTCAGGTTTCTCGAACTCTGTGGTAGTTCTCAGAGTGGCTTATTCCATCAACAACTTTATCTATGTATAAATATCAGAGCACTAACAGTGTCCTCTTCGTACTTTTGGTGATCATTGTCGTGGTTACATTTGGAGTTCTTTGTTACGGATGAGGATTTATTAATAGGAATAAAGCAATTGGTTAGACTATTAGATAGTGTACTGAGTGCTATCTGTGCTTTGAGTCAAGTTCTTTAATAAATTCAAAAATGACTAAAATATCAAAAACTATAAAACACAAAAAACCATTGTCACCACCAAGTTCGCTAAATCTATCATTCACTAATATTCGTGGTCTTCGAAGGAAGTTTTCTTCTGTTGAGTCTTATCTTTTACAAAGTTCACCAGACCTACTTGCTTTTTGTGAGACTAATTTGAGTTTGATTGTCTCATCTAGTGAACTTGATGATTGATGATGTTGATGAAAAACTTCCTTTAATTTGTCGAGAAATTAGGTTTAAATCCACAGACTATTCTTTTATGTGTTTTTATTTAACACCACTTCTCTTTATCGCCTTTTTCTTTGTTCTATGACTCTCTGTTGTTTCAAGACTCCACTCTTTTTAGTGTATTTTTTGAATAAATTGACTAAACATTTTTTCTTTATCCTTCAGTCAATATCGTTGTTGTTGGTGACTTTAATGGTCATCACACTAAATGGCTTTGTTCTATTGTCAGTGGCTCTGCATGCGTTAAGGCCCACAATTTTTGCCTTTTTCAATCACTAACACAAATATTCAACTGGGACTCTTTTTCTGATGTTCTCCGTGACGGGTAAAATTACAAATATGACAAAAACAGACAAATGTGCTTCTTATGTAACTTCTTTGATTTAGTCTGGTATGTAATCTTTTATTTCTCTTCAACAAAGTCAAGCTTCGCTATTCTCCATGGTTTTTGTCTCATTTTGTGGCTGCAATTTTCAATCGTAACCATAGCTTAATATCTAATGTCAAAACAATTCTTTAGAAAACAGACGACTGTTTATTATTGTTAGAAACCTTTGTAAAAAGATTTTGTCTAACGCTAAACCCCGCTATTTTCAGGTCACAAAATCTTGTAATTCATCTCAAAGATTAGGCTCTCGTGACGTCTAGAGAATCTTTAACAGTATCTATAATAAGTGCAAATCTGTTATTTGACCTCTTTTGCATGGTTCAGATTTTTTCACCTTGTTTGAAGGCTGAATTATTTGCTAAAAACTTCTCATCAATATCATCTTTTATTTCCACTAATAGCACTCTGCCTAATATAACCATCAAACAGGTTGGTCCATTGCCTGACTTTCGTATCAACCCAGCTTTGTATACAAATAATTTTCTGCTTAGGTTCTTCTAAAGCTTGTGGTTCGAACAGCATACCTGCTACAGTCTTGCAGAAGTGTTCTCTATACTTTCAAAACAACTTAATATACACTTATCAGAATCTTGTTTTTCATCTTGCTGGAAAGCGGTACCTGTTATCCCTATTTTCGGTTTTTAAATTTGCATAAGATAAATGTGGAGAGATTAAAGTTATTGCTCTCGACACTTCTAAAGCCTTTGATAAGGTTTAGCATGCTGGTCTCCTAAATAAGCTTTCTTCTTACGGTGTATCTGGTAACATCTTTAAGATTATTGAACCCTTCTTCACCAATCTTAGTATAAAAGTTGTCCCCGATGAACAGAACTCTTCTTCATATCCTCTAACATCAGGGGTTCCTCAAGGTTCTTTCTTTGTCCTATACTCTTTTTAATTTATATTAACAATCTTTCAGAAATTCTCACATCTAAGGCGGCATTGTTCGCTGATGATACCACCGTTTGATCTTGTCTTGATGAGAAACCAACACCTTTTGATTGCTTGGAGGGGACAATTGTGAGTGAAAAGGACTTAATTTCTGCTACAGCATGGGGTCTTAGTGGCTGGTGAAGTTTAATTCAAATAAAACTCAATTTTTCCAGCTAATCGATATCGCAACAATCTATATTTTCTTTAATTTATGAACGGTAAAGTACTTGATGAATCATCTACCTATCCTCGTCTAGGATTAACTCTTACTTCCGATCTTTCTTGGAAACCGTATATCAAATCCATTGTAAAATCAGCATCTGCTAAAGTTGCATCTCTTTATTGTACTTGACACTTTCTTAATCCGGGTTTTATTCTTTATCTCTACAAACCTCAAACCCTAAAAACTCTTTTTCGTCTAGTTTTTTCCTCAAACATCAGTTCTTTGGATTTCGTTTCCTTTATCTTGTTTTCCTGATTCATATAATTTGAAATCTTTTAAGTCGTCTGTCAGTTGTTATCTTACTCAATACACTTCATCTTTTTTCTTCTAACTCTAATAGTGGTTGTTTGCAGCCTTGTTGGAAAAAATTTTACCGGATTTTTTAAAAAGAAACAACTTGTTCTGATTAATGAACCAAAGTATTCCAATTTAATAAACTAGTTGCCTTGATTCGAACAAAATGGTATCTTTGCAAAAGCAAATTTATTTCCAATAACAGTGCAATCAATTAAGTCAAATTATGGTTATAAGTATAATAGTATTGTTTGATTGTATTAATCAAACTGTAAATGTTTTCATAGTTAAGCCATCTTTGGTTAATAAATATTTATTTCTTAAGTGTTCCAATTAAGGTGTGTGTGTGTGTGTGTGTGTGTGTGTGTGTGTGTGAGTGTGTTGTGTACTTATATATATATATATATATATATATATACATATATATATATATATATATATATATATATATATATATATATATATATATATATATATATATATATATATATATATATATATATATATATATATAAATATATATATATATATATATATATATATATATATATATATATATATATATATATATATATATATATATATACAAACATACATTTATAAATATATAAGGAAAAGTTGGATAGTCCCGGACACTTAAGGAATAGGTAGTATATTGCTTAAGCTCTAACGAAAAATAAATTGTAAAATGATTTTTATGAAAGTAGAAACAGTTATTTATGGAATTAAAAGCAAAAAAGTAGTTATATTGCACTTTAATGAAACACATAACATAAAAGAAAAATGTTAAAAAAGTTAGAGGGTCTCCGCTGATACATATTTTAAACTTCGTTATAAATCATAATTTATCCCGGATATTCTAGTTATAATAACCAGAAGCAGGATTACTATTAAAACAATTTTTGTGTGAACATTTCTACAGGTTTATGGACTTAGGAAATTCAGAGTTAATGTCATTCAAGCCAGAAATTCATTCAAAACACTTTTAAAATACTTCATTGCAAAATAACATATTATACTATTTGGTATTCGAATTGCTATTCTGTGTCAATAGAGGGTTTGTAAAGTCGCATCTGGTACCACTCGTTTATACCTCATTTAAAAATACTATTCTCAAAACCAATCATTTCAAAACTAAAGTATAGAAAAAATTTATTTCTTTACAAATATCATAAGTATAATTTTTATCATAAATAAATAAAAATTAAATGTAAACAAAAAAATTAAATACGACTATAAGTGATGATTGTTTTCCTGATAGTAGGAGATAATATCTTGCTATCCAATTGCTTTAGAGTATTTGATAGATATTTTGGATATCCCTAAAATTCACTAAAATAATGTTTTTATGGCACTTGAAACTGAATAGCTTCTTTAGTTTTAGCTGTACACCTAGTGTCTGGGTTACCTGTATATATATATATATATATATATATATATATATATATATATATATATATATATATATATATATATATATATATATATATATATATATATATATATATATATATATTTAAATAAGTTAGAAAATAAAATATATATATATATATATATATATATATATATATATATATATATATATATATATATATATATATATATATATATATATATATATATATATATAAAGAATGTTTACATATGTTAGTAGTATATTTACTTATTTAACTACTACATTTTAGTTGCATATTTAATACAATATGCATATAAAGTAATTTGCTGAACACACGCGTTTAGTTACCGATTTACGTTTAATGTATTTTTTATTTTCTAACTTATATATATATATATATATATATATATATATATATATATATATATATATATATATATATATATATATATATATATATATATTATATATATATATATATATATATATATATATATATATATATATATATATATATATATAAGTTAAAAAGTTTGGAAGCGGAGGATAAGGGGGGGGGCAGAGGGTGTAAACTGAAACGGAAATAAGGAGGTCTAACACAGTTAGAAAAAAATGAAACTTTGAGTTAGTTTGGTAAGAAGAGGTAACGCTCACTCCGCTCCCTGTACCTACCCCAGTGTTTATATATATTTATATATATTAGGCATGTACCGGAATTCCGTGTTGGCGGGATTTTGTGACTTTTAGTTCATTCCGGTTCCGGTCGGAATTTTAATAATTCAGGACGAAATGGAGGAATTTATTTTTTATCTGTTTTTTAAAAAATGTGACAGACTGTGTAAATTAAATCAAAAAACCATTGTCCTACAGTGCAACGAAGAACTATTGGTAAACCTAGGTAAAAAATAAAAAATTCTTAACTTACACAATGTAATTTTATTTGCTGTAATCAATTATATAAGGATTTCTAGAAGTTTAGAATTGTTGTGGTGCAAAAAGGGTTGCTATCCAGTTTTGGGCAACAAACTTGCTCTTTTTTTATAAAAAATGTTACCTTTCTCTTAGAATAGGCTCATTTTATGAAAAAATCCGGCAAATTCGGTTCGGGCCGGAATTCACCCCTTATATATATCAAAAACAAAATTTTGGTTGCTTTTTGCTTTTAACTTCGCAGAAATGGAGATTTACTATTTATATTCTCGTAAATAAAAATCCAGTAGAATATATATGGTTCCATTATAAAGTTTAATTTAACTTCACGTGTTGTTTGGCCGTTATCAGTTCATTGAATCTTAAATCTGAAATTAATTTATCACTTTCTTTTAGTCTAGCTACAGCTCTGAAACTTTTAGCGCTTGAGTAGTCCTGGTGAGCTTCTATGCTAAAATTGTTTCCAGGGGCGAAGACGGTTGTATTGTACATGCCCGCTGCAGTTGGTTTTTTACTACCCTCCAAAACCACCTGTCCAGTCTGAGTTTTTATTTTTATATAAAGGAAAATAATTTTAAAGAAATCTTTGAAAAAGTTGTCTTTAAAACCTTTTAATTTACTTATTGTTATTAAGGTAATAAAAGCGAAAGCTAGTAAAACAGAGCACCTCAAAAAAAAAAAAAAAAAAAAAAACGTTAAACAGATTAAACATAAAATTTTTTAACTTGAATACAAGTGAGAGCTATTTTTAAGTATTTTAACATATAGTTATTATTTAGTATTCATTACTTAAATAAGGTCTTTAGTATTCATTACTTAAATAATTTGCATTCACTCCCAACAAGGCTGCAAGCAACCACTATTAAGTTGGGAGTTACTAGGAAAAAAAAAAAGCACAGAGTTATAGAGCAAGGAAACGGTTGACAGAAGACTTGAAAAGTTGAAGGTTGTATGAGTCAGGAAAACACGAAGATGGGAGAGAGTTCCAAAGGATTGAAGTGCGGGGAAAAAAACTAGATGAATAAAAGTTTTTAGAGCATGCAGGGACATATACAGTAAACGAACGAGACTTAGCTGAATGACGAGTAAAACGAGCATGAATTTTAGTTGATGGAACTAGAGATGATAACTCCTTTGAGCAGTGACCATGATAGTATCTGTAGAAAAGAGAAAGAGATGCAACTTTACGACGATGGGAAAGAGGTTCAAGCTTAGCAGATAGTCCAGGTCCATCAACATTTACAATGCGTTTTTGGACCTTGTCAAGAAGAGAAAGTGAATTGTTAGAAGAACCAGCCCAAATATGACAACAGTATTCCATACAGGGACGAATAAGAGATTTGTAGAGATGACGAGCACGATAAAGAGAAGCAACCTTAGCAGAAGCTAATTTAGCAATCGATTGTATATATGGTTTCCATGAAAGGTCAGTAGTAAGCGATAATCCAAGAAGACGTAAAGAGGAGGACTCGGTAAGAGAATTGCCATTCATTAATATAGGAATGTTGACCATATTACGGTAGTTGTTTGCAGTAAGCAATTGGGTTTTTTTAGAGTTGAAATTCACAAGCCACTGTGAACCCCAATCTATTACTGAAGTGAGATCAGATTCAAGATCAGCTGCTTGTTCTAGGCGATCAAAAAGAGAAGACTTTTTGTCAAGACAGGAGTATAAAGTTGAGTCATTAGCAAAAAGACCTACTTTAGATGAAAGGTTGTCAGGAAGATTGTTTATGTAGATAAGAAACAAAACAGGGCCCAGGATGGAACCTTGGGGAACCCCAGAAGTTACTGGAAATAAAGAAGAGTGTTGGCCTTCAAGGATGACTTTAATAAACCGGTTAGAAAGAAATGGTTTGATAATCTCAAAATCTTTCCCAGAAACACCATATGAAGCAAGCTTATGGAGAAGACCAGCATGCCAAACTTTGTCGAAAGCTTTAGATATGTCGAGAGCAATAGCCCCAGCCTCACCGCCTCCATCTAATGCACGATAAAATCTTTCAGTTACAGCAGTTAGCAAGTCGGCCGTAGAGCGAGAGGATCGAAAACCGTATGGATTGTCTGAAAGTAGTTTATTTGACTCAAGATGAGATGTTAGGAATTTGTTGATCAAAGACTCAAAGACCTTGCTAATAACAGAAAGAAGACTGATCGGACGATAATTGGAACCACAGATGCCATTTTCCAACAAGCAGGAAAACAAGACTCAGTCAAACACTTGTTAAATAGTTTAGAGAGAATTGAAGAAAGTTCTGGAGAACAATTCTGCAAGACTGTGACAGGAATGTTGTCTGGACCACAAGCTGTAGACGAGTTTAATTGAGATATGGCTTTAGCAACAGAAGCCGGAGTGATTTGAATGTCTAACAATGGGTTAACCTGTTTGACTGGAATGGAAGGAAGAGAATGTCCATAAGATTCAAGAGTGGAATTAGAAGAAAAGTTCTTTGCAAATAGTTCTGCCTTATCCTTGGGAGAGGTAATAAGATCAGTCCCATGAATGAGAGATGGAATGTTAGATCTACCCTTGTTAACAATGCTGTTGAAGATTTTCCAAAAATCTTTAGAGCCTAACTTCTGCGATAAGATGCGAGATTTAGTGAACTGAGAATAATGGAGTTTAGCATCAGAAAGCACCTTTTTACATCGATTTCTTGCAATAATAAATAGCCGTTTGTTCTCAAGAGAGTTGTTCTTTTGAAAAATATGAAAAAAATGATTACGATTGGATATAGCAGCCGCACAAGAAGGAGAAAACCATGGAGTAGAATGAGGCTTGACTTGAAACCGACAAGAAGGAATAAAAGCTTCCATTCCAGCCTGAATCCAGGAGGTTACGTAGGAGGCGCATTTGTCAGCTGAGAGAGAAAAAACATCAGCCCAAGGACCATATCGAAGAAAATCACAAAAGGAATCCCAGTCAGCTTTAGGGTAGTAGTAGGTGGTGCGATGATAAGGTGAGCCCAAAAAAGAAGTACGAGGAGAAAGATTTATAGAGATCATTGTATGGTCAGAACCACCTAAGGGAGAAAAGGGAGAAACTGAACATAAGTTAGGGTCAGAGACAAGACATAAGTCAAGAAGTGAAGGTAAATGATTAGGGTTGTCAGGAAAACGAGTCACAAAGTGATTTAATTCTATTTATAAAAATTACAACTGAAACTTATCAATATTGTATAATAATTAGTATTTTAGTTAATTAGTTAATTATACGTATTTCATTCATTAAATATATTTATTACGCCACGTTTCGTAAGTTTTTTCCCGTTAATAATTGATTCGCAAGAAACAGTTTCGTTTCGAAAGAAATTTGTTTTTTTATCATTATTTTAAAAAATAAAACCTTAAAATGTTACAATGCTGCAAATAAAATTTTGTATATAAAGATTTTATTTTTTACAATTATATCCATTTGGCGAACCACCTTTTTTTTTATAGACTTCAAAACGTCGTTTAGCGAAAGAACTCGTTTCGCAAGTGCAATTTACTTTCGTTGTGACAAATAATTTTATTTCGTAATTTAATTTGCGAAAGGCTAAATTTCGTAAGTAGCATTAGCGAAATGATCATCGACGATGTTAAACTGCCGATGCTCATTTCGTTATCGTTCCGAAAGAATTTTATTTTTCTGGAATCGTACGAAATCTTCCGGTTAACAACTCAACAATATTCTCACTTGTTAAAGTGCGTGCATTAACATCACAAAATTGCCGATTAACAAAAAATAAGCTTCCAAAACTTGTTTGTTACTAAATTAAATGATGGTATATAAGCCTGGACTTGCAATTTTCCTCTAGACAAGGCTGGAAGCCTGTTTTTTCCGTAAAAGAACGCAATAAAGTTTGTAATTTTGATTAGTTAAATGCTGCGCCATCTTATGCAAAAACAAGTAAAATGTTCACCTTACATACGCCTATTTTACTTAGAACTTAGTAAAGTAAAAACCGCAAACAATTTTTAGAAATACTTTTGTGCGTAACTTGAGTAAACCGAATATTTTAAAGTTTCTAATCAGGTTAATGATTGGAAGATGCTCTTGCTTTTTTTCCTCATTTTTGTTCAATCTGCTTATATATATACTTTGCAATGGTAGAAAAAATCAAATAAAAATGAGGCACTTAGTTTTACTTAATATGCTTATATGCGTCGGTGAGTTCGTTTTTTTAATTTAAAATATATAAATTTGTTCAATAAAAAAATTAAAAAGGTTTGTAAACTGTTATTTTGTACTTAGCATATGCTTAATTAAAGCCAAAACTCAAATTTTGCGGATTTCTTTTGAATTTTAAAAATTTTGTTTATAAAATTTAAACCTAATATATGCACACTTTTAACAATGACTATATTTTTAAGATAAATCGTAACATTCACACGGAGCAGCCATTTACTGTTATTTTTCTTAGTTTTTTTTTATGTAATCGGTTACTTTCAGTAATAATATTACCGACATAAAAAAAAACAACAAAGAGTTAAGGTTTAATATAAGAGTAAAGGTGCCGATTGTAGAGTAGTAACAAAATGTGGAATACTAATGTTTTTCAGAAATTCTTAGAGACATCTACATTTTAATAGCTAAATATCATGCGTGGTAACAATTTAAGTTGTTCGATTATTTTCAGCTAATAAATATCATTTAGCGCTTTAAGGAGTAAACAGATTCTATTTGTTAACCAGCCTTGCACCCTTTCTACATCTATTAGGCTCGCGTTGATGTATTTATAATACACTTTTTCCAGTTTAGGATGTTGAATGCTAGATCTTCTTGACTCATTTCATGGGTTTTGCTTGAGTTTCTGTTTATATGACTAGAGAACACATTCTATTATCTCCTAATGATGGTACAGCTGTAAAACTGAGTTTTATGGTTCTGAGGCCGGCTGGTAGATTTTCTGAACTCTGTGATAGCTCTCAGAGAAGCTAATTTCATCAGCAGCTGTTTCTATATATAAATATCACAGTACTAACAGTGCCATGTTGCGCATGGATGGTGTCCTTCATTGTACTATCGATAAGCATTGTTAAGACCACATTTGAGCCTTTTGTTTCGGCTTAGACCTTAATAATAAAAATAAGGCGATTGCTTGGACTTTTAGATAGTGTACTAGGTACTATCTGTTCTTTGCAACAAATTCAAAAATAGCTCAAGTATCAAAAACTGTAAAACATAAAAAAAAACCATTGTCATCACCAAATTCGCTAAATCTATCATTCACTAATATTCGTGGTCTTCGAAATAAATTTTCTTCTGATGAGTCTTATCTTTTGCAAAGTTCACCAGACCTACTTGCTTTTTGCATGACTAATTTAATTTCCTTTGTCTCATCTTGTGATCTTAATAATTATGATTAACTTCCTTTAATTCGTAAAGACTCCAATAGTCACATGCTTGGCCTGGGGATTTACATTTGTAAGAATTCACCCATTTTTCGGGAAACAAGGCTTGAATCCACAGACTATTCTTTTATGTGTTTTTGTTTAGCACCACTTCACCCTATTGCTTTTCTCTTTGTTCTATATTGCTCTCCCTCATCTCAAGACTGAACTCTTATTGATATTAATTCTGATCAAAATAAACTCGCCCTTTCGCTTTATCCTTTTGCCAATATCGTTGTTGTTGGTGACTTTAATGCTCAACACACTGAATGGCTTGGTTATAGTGTTAGTGACTCTGCAGCCCACAATTTTTTCTCAATCTTTAACACAAATACTCAACTTTCCAACTCACTTTCCAGACAATCCAAATTTATTTATCTTTTCTACTCAACTTGTTTCTTGTTTTTGATCCTAGTCAGTGCTCAGTTTTTCTACAATTACCCTTAGGCGCTTATGATTTTGGTTTGATCTCTTTAAAACTTTTATTTCATTCTTCTTCATCATCAGAATCCTTTTATCATCTTAACTCTTACAAGTACCTAAAAGCTGACTGGCACCCTTTCCGTGATTTTCTCCGTGACAGCGCTTGGGTTGAAATCTTTTGTTTTCCAAAAGACAGATGTGCTTCTTATGTAACTTCTTGGACTCAGGCTGGCATGTAATCTTTTATTATGGCTGCAACTTTCAATCGTAACTATAACTTCCATAAATAGTGCCAAAACAATTCTTTAGAAAACAGACGACTGTTTGCTATTGTTAGAACAATTATAAAAAGGTTTTGTCTAAAACCAAATCCCGCGATCTAAAACCAAATCTCAGGTTATTCTCCTCTCTTATCTTCAATCTTATCTTTTGATTCCACTTATCACATTCTACATGATATAGCCGACAAACAGGTTTCTCCATTACATTCCGTATCTAAAGTAACTTCCTGCTCAGACTCTTTTACAATTTGTGGTCCGGACAACATACCTGTTACAGTCTTGCAGTAGTGCTCTCCAGAGCTGTCGTCTATACTTTCAAAACAATTTAACGAGCCCTTATCAGAGTTTTGTTTTCCATCCTGCTGGAAAGCGGAATCTGTTATCCCTGCTTTCAAAAACTCTGGAGAGCGATCTAACACGTCTAACTACCGTCCCATTAGTATTCTTATCATAAACAAGGTTCTTGAGTCTTTAATTAACAAACACTTACTCTCTCATCTTAAATCTAATAACTTTCTGATCATTAATAAGGATTTCAGTCTTCTTGTTCTGTTGTTGATTTATTAACGGTAATAACTGATAGGTTTAATCGTGCATAAGATAGATGTGGAGAGTTTAAGGTTATTGCTCTCGACATTTCTAAAGCCTCAATAAGCTTTCTTCTTACGGTGTATCTGGCAACACCTATAAGATTATTGAACCCTTCCTCACCAATCGTAATATAAAAGTTGTCCCAGAACTCTTCTTCATATCCTGTAACTTCAGGGGTTCCTCAAGATTCTTTCTTTGTCCTATACTCTTTTTAATTTATATTAACAATCTTTCAGAAATTCTCACATCTAAGGCGGCATTGTTCGCTGATGATACTACCGTTTGTTCTTGTCTTGATGAGAAACCAACACCTTTTGATTGCCTGGAGGAGGCAGTCGTGACTAAAAAGGATTTCATTTCTGCTACAGCATGGGGTCTTAGTGGCTGGTGAAGTTTAATTCAGATAAAAATCAATTTTTCCAGCTTATCGATATCGCATCAATCTATATTTTCCTAAATTTATGAACGGTAAAGTTGTCGATGAGTCATCTACCCATCATCTTCTAGGATTAACTCTTACTTCCAATCTTCCTTGGAAACCATATATTAAATCCATTTCAAATTTAGCATCTGCTAAATTTGCGTTTCATTATCATACTCGCCATTTTCTTCACTTCGGATTCGATTCTTAATCTCTACAATCATCAAATCCATATGCAATGATTTTTGGATCTTTAAATAATGTCTTTTCTCGTTAATCCCCATGATCGGTTTAAATTTGGACAATTTTAAATAGAGTTTTCTTAAAAACCACTTAATCAATCAAAAATTCAATAAAAAAAAATTCAAAACATTAAAGAACCAAAAGAGCGGTATCAATTTTTCTGCTAAAACATAAGTTTTTGCTGAAAAATTTGATACCGCATTTTTGCTGAACATCTCATGCCGCTTATGATTATATAATATTATATTTATGACCATTGATGATGATCATTATTATACTTATGACCATTAATGATGACCATTTTTATACTTATGACCATTAATGATGATCATTATTATACTTATGACCATTAATGATGATCATTATTATACTTATGACCATTAATGATGATCATTATTATACTTATGACCATTAATGATGATCATTGTTATACTTATGACCATTAATGATGATCATTATTATACTTATGACCATTAATGATGATCATTATCATACTTATGACCATTAATGATGATCATTATTATACTTATGACCATTAATGATGATCATTATTATACTTATGACCATTAATGATGATCATTACTATACTTATGACCATTAATGATGATCATTATTACACTTATGACCATTAATGATGATCATTATTATACTTATGACCATTAATGATGATCATTATTACACTTATGACCATTAATGATGATCATTATTATACTTATGACCATTAATGATGATCATTATCTAAATCATCTATAATGATCATTGTCTATAAACGTGGAGAGAAGTCAGAAGTCATCAAAAAACGCCAATAAAACAATTTTGTTTTAAGATCGCTATATCAACGTCGTAATAACGTTGTTTTATGTCTCTGACAAAAATCCAATGTAAAACCGACTTTTTTTTATAGTTTGTTTAAATTACAGTTTAAAAAGTGCTAAAAGTACTAAATATAAAAAGAAATTGTAGAAATACCGTTGATTCTTTAATGCCAATTTAGCAGCAGATCACAATGGATGATATTTTCGTCCTCCTTTTAATTTCTTGTTTGTGTAATCTCTTATTTTCAATGTATCTATCATTAATTTAGTCAGCTGTGCCTTATTGACACCTTGCAAAAATCTATTTTTATTTTTTACAAAGCGTACAATTGAATTCTCTTCCTCTTCTAATAATATAGAGCAGTATTGACGTTCTTTTCCTGTTTGTATTTTACCATACAGACGTCGATTTATTGTCTCTTGATCTTTAATCAATGAGAAAAGTCCTGATTTTAGGGCACAGTGTCCTATTACATTGTTATCTTTGCACCATGCTACAGCTTCTACCCAGCAAACATGTCAGCGTTGAATCAACGTTGAAAACCGGTCGCAAAAGATGTTGCGGAAACGTTGACAAAGTAATCGATTTTGCAAAGATATGTGACGTTGTTAAAGAGACGTTCATTAAACGTTGTAGCGTAACGTTGAAAAAACGTTACTAAAAGACGTTACAAAAATGTCTCAACTAAAAGTTGAAAAAGCGTTACTTAAAAAGCGTTGCATAGGCGCCGCAACTTAACGTTGAAAAAACGTTACTTGAAAAGCGTTACTTTAACGTTGTTAAAGCAGTTGATTTTGCAAGGATTTGTAACGTTGGTAGTAAAACGTTGATTTAACGTGACTCAAAGACGTCGAGTAAAGGTTGAAATATAACGTTAAATTAACGCTCAAACGCGCTGGAGAAATTTTGGCAAAATATTATTAAACGTGATTAAACTTGGTTATAATGTATATAGAATTTGCAAATAAAACAAAATTGTATGTTGAACTCTGCACTTGCAATATTTCCAAAGTCGATTTTTATACAAATAGTAATATACAATGAAAAACATAAAAAATATACAATTTATTTATATAAAATTTACAATTTATAGATAAAAATAAAAACATCTTTTTTGAGATTTATGTGTGTGAGTGAATTTACAGGAATTACGTGTGTAAGTAAAATTTGTATGTGAGTGGATTTACAGGATATCGTATCGATAAGCCAGGATATCATTGAGATACAGAATCTAAATCAAAAAATAAAACTTGTATCATTATCAATCTGAAAGCAAATGTTTAAAAAATGTTATTGAATTAGTATGATTATTATTAATTTTAAAAAATAAAAATAAATATATATATAAATTATATATATATAAATTATATATATATAAATTATATATATATAAATTATATATATATAAATTATATATATATAAATTATATATATATAAATTATATATATATATATATATATATATATATATATATATATATATATATATATATATATATATATATATATATATATATATATATATATATATATATATTGTTATAGTCGTAATAGCATAAAATAAGTAATTGTTTTTAAAAATAACACAACGTTTTTTATTCTTGAAATGTTTTGTAGTAAATAACTGGGGTTGATATTTGACTGGGGCCGGGGCCGGGTTTGATAAAATATAGCCGGGGCCAGGGCCGGGTATGAGACCAGGCTGCATAAACATTTATACATCCTAAAGTATATTTTTTAAATTTAAATTCATGCTATATTTTGTATATATATGCATATATGAACATCATTGTGATCAACATGATCATCATAATCATCATAACCATCATCATCATCATAATCATCATGATCATCAACAGCATAAAAGCGGAAAGCTTGACAATGATAATAAAAACTATGTTGATGTTGTTGATCGTCATCATGATAATCATCATCATCTTTATTATGGCACTATGTAAAGCACACTCTTCAAATTTTCTTACATCTACCACAATCATTTTATACTGAAGCTGCTACCACTCTACATGTTAATACCTGAATTACTTTAACTTTTTCTAAAAAATACTACACTATATAAATACTAAAGTTTATACAACAATGAAAGGATATTGTATGCCAGCATTTAAACAAATAGCAAACAAATATGCTTATATCCATAATATGTGTGCAAAAAGTGCATCTTGGAAGCTTATATTGCTTCTGGAATAAAAGTTTGGAAGCTTTTATTACTTCTCTTCAGTTTTAAATCAAGCCTCATTCTACTCTACATCTTTCAACATTAACTATGTTTTTCAGTTTTTTTATAAGAACATCTCTCTTAAGAAAAAATTGTCCTTATTATTATTGCAATAAGCTAATGTATAAATAAAGTCTTGTCTGATGTAAATTTCTGTTATTCTCAGTTTACTAAACCTTATATCTTATCTTAGATGTTGATTCTAGAGACTTTTTGTTAGTTTTTAACAGTGTTATTAACAAAAGTAAGTCTGACGTTTAATCTCTATCTTATGGGTCTCATTTTTTTACTTTACCCCAGAGTAAAACAGAGCTATTTACAAGGAAATCTATATATTTATATATAGTATAGCCGTAATATTTAAAGAATTTAACGGCCATACTCTTCCTGACAGTAAAATATTTTTGCTAAACTTTCAATTAATCCATTGTTAAACATCGAAATTACTCTAGCTTCCAATACTAAAACTAATTCTCAATTAAACACATCTACAATGCGTGCTTCAGACCAGATTTCCATCATAGTCTTAAAAAAGTGTTCTCCAGAACTATATACAACTTTTGCTAAACTTTAAAAAAGTGCTAAATACGTGGTTCCTATTTTTCAAATCTCTAGAAAACATTTTGACGTCTCCAAGTATCCTACGATTCTTCTTCACTTTGTCAATAGTTTCTTATAATTTTCAATGAAAAGGTTTTGAGGTAATTAAATTACTTCTTTCTAACTACAGTAGTGAAGTTATTCTTAAAGGCTTACCCTCTTTACTTCAAATAAATTTAAAATTCTATATTTGTTCCTGTAATATTTTTTATCCTGAATAACAATCATAATGAAATCTAAAGTGGCTCTATTTGCTGATGACTCCACTTTATACTTTTGTGTGACAATAAATCTTTACTTTTTAAGTGCTTAGAACAAGCAGCAAAGATTAAATCTGATCTCTCTTCTGTAATAACCTAAGGCTTGCTGTGTCTTATGGATTTAAATTCTGGACTCAAAATCCACAATTTTTGTTAGACAACAAAATTCATTTATTTGCTACATTAAAATATTGCAATATTGTTGGTATTCCTATATTGACAAATAAAAACCCTATAATTATTATAATATATTATATAATAATAACAATAATAAATATATATATATATATATATATATATATATATATATATATATATATATATATATATATATATATATATATATATATATATATATATATATATATATATATATATATATATATACATACATATATATATATATATATATATATATATATATATATATATATATATATATATATACATAAATATATATACATAAATATATACACACACACACACACACACTATATATATATATATATATATATATATATATATATATATATATATATATATATATATATACATATAAATTTTGCAATTAAAAATACTCATGTATCCATAATTAATTAACTAAATAAAACTTACTTCAATAGGTGTAACTATAAATCATCAATTTAAATCATATTATGTACTTTGTTCATAAGATGCAAACCAGTTAAAACCAAATCATTCCTCGATCTTTGTTTCACCAGAACTTTACTAAATAAATTTATACTGGTAATCAAACTACCACAAGTCAAAAAATTTTAACAGTATTATTGAAATCAGCTTTGAACAATAGTTAATATTAGATTTTTTTCTATTCTTTACAATATAAAAAAACAAAGAAAAGTTAAATAAGAAGAGAAACAAAATTATTCACAAACATAACTACTTACATTCTTCTTTGAAGTCCTCTTTAGTTGTGAAATTAAATCCTGCACATACTTCTTTATCTATTAGTAATGATTTAGTAAAATAAATATAAACAAAATTATGTAAAAACAAAAATGTAGAATAAGTGTAAACAGATTACAATATATATCTAGGCAGTAATAATACCATAAACAGATTCAAAATATTACTTATTCCGAAAAAAAATAAAATAGTTTATTTGATATAATACTTCACTGTTAATATAAAACTATAATAGCATTAATTACTGTAAAATTTAATGACCTCCAGTTACATTAACTCTTTTAAGTCTAAGCTTGTTGCAGGAGTCAATGGTTGAAAAATTATCTTTTTTCGAACAAGATGGAACAACTGCCTCTGCTTCAAACCTAATGTATATGTAAATAATGTATATATAAATCTTTATATATACATTATTTACACACACACACACACACACACACACACACACATATATATATATATATATATATATATATATATATATATATATATATATATATATATATATATATATATATATATATATATATATATATATATATATATATATATATATATATATATATATATATATATGTATGTATGTATGTATAAGTGATAATTTTTAAATAAATTAAAAAATTTATTCTTTTAACAAACTTAATTTTGTCTGACTTATATGTTTTAATTATTTTGATAATATTTTATAAATGTGAATCGTATTAAAACTAAGTACTATTTCTAACTAAGAAATAAATTTTTAAAAAAATTGAGCATTTTATTAAACTCGTCAACTTAAAACAAAATAAAACATTGACAAAAATAAGCTAAATAAATCGAATTTACCCTGAGATTTATGTACTTTATATACATTTTGATATAAAATCTAAAAGTTTTAAATTAGTCGCAATAAAATAGGCTATAAAATGTAACTTTATTAAACAATTTTTTATACCATATGCATGCATTTTATCAAGTTTTCCTTGCCTTTCCATTACGGCAAATTATTTTTGTAATGGCTAGTTATTGAGACAATAATTTTTAATGTGCCACTTCCTCAACATTGTCAAAACAACGTTTTATTAACGTTGGCA
Source organism: Hydra vulgaris (assembly GCF_022113875.1). Classification (NCBI taxonomy): domain Eukaryota; kingdom Metazoa; phylum Cnidaria; class Hydrozoa; order Anthoathecata; family Hydridae; genus Hydra; species Hydra vulgaris. The sequence continues at coordinate 6,044,696 of NC_061163.1, read as the reverse complement.
AAGTAACACTTTTTCAACGTTTTTTAATTACCACATTTTCAACTAACGTTGAAATAACGTTGAATAAGTGTTGTTTTTCAAATAGTTTAAATTCGTTGAAAAAGCAGCTAATGTCTAACGTTGATAAACCATTACCTTTGCGACGTTTTTACAGTGATTATTTGCGTACTTATTTTCAACATTTAATAAACGCATTTTTTTGAGAAGATAAGATACGTTTAAATTTAAACGCTTATTCAACGTTGAAAATGTAACGTTTAAAAAGCGGTTTGTTTTTAACATTGATAAAGAATATACTTCGAAACGTTTTTAAAGTGACTTTTTGCGTAAGTTGATTCCACGTTGAATAAACGTTTTATTTTGAGAGGCTAAATTACGTTACAATTTCAACGCTTATTCAACGTTTCAATTTACCGCGATTTAGTATACAAAAACAGACATTGATTCAACGTTGAAAGCACGTTGTTTTTGTCACTGTAACGCTTTTTCTACGCTGCGACTGGTTTTCAACGTTGATTCAACGCTTACATGTTTGCTGGGTACCAACTTTTTATTTTTTACATTTGTGTGTTTCCTTGCAACAACTGCTTCTGATTTATTATTTGGGTTTATAGATCTTGTTCCAAAACGCAAGGTAAACTTTGTTGTCATTTTAAAAATATTTTAAATATTTATTACTGTATAACAAATAAAAGTATATATACACGTTGCTTTGACATTTATTCAATACATATGCAATTAAATCTAATAAATCTGCCACCTGTGGTATATGTATAACAAGAATAAATAATAGTTTTATGCAATTTTAAGATAAGTTATTGGATATAAAGAAAAAACTAATGTGGTTTTTCGGGTGCATGTGATATGGTTTTTGTAGTGAAAAACATACTAACAAAAAAATTAAGTCTGCAATCATATATACAGTCAACTCAGAATATAATATAACTACCACAAACCAAATCTTGAAGCTAAAACTTGTTTAGATAAAGTTCTATTAGCGTTTTTGTTAATGTGGTTTTTGAGGTGCGCATTGAAAAAACAATGTCTTTTTGACATAATAAAAAAAAGTAACCAATAATAAATAATTATCAGCAACATTCAGGAAAGAACCTTTTATAGTGGTAGTAATGAAAAATATTAAGAAAATTTACAAATATATTGTCTAGAAAAAAATACAAGTATGCCATCATTTATGTGGTTTTTGCGGTGCGTCTACCTGTAGGATTGACATCGGGTTCTCTCTGAATCACGCATATACAAAAAAAAGTGAGAATATGATTTTTAGTTATATTTTACATTAAAACTTAAAATGGTCATTCCTTTTATATAACATTTTCTAAGAACAAACTAAAGTTAATTAACAAATTTAAAACCTTGTTCCTTCTTATAGCCAAATATTTTGTTTAAATAATCACATGACATAATTTAAAAAAGTTGAAACCAATAAGCCTTTTATAACTTTTATGTCTTTTACAAATTAAAAACCTTTATATACTAACTTTATAAACTTTTGCTTTGAGGAAACTAATTTGAGCAAACGAGTTCTCTGTCTCGTTTGAAAAATGCTTAACACTTCACTTATGATAAGTTGGGAGGTTTAAGCGCTTATTCTTTGATTGCTAATGGTAACATGATCTCTGACAGAGATTGTGTTACTATTCTTTATTTAAATTTTTTATGACTTTCAAAAACGTTGCGTTATCTTGTAGCGCTGCTAATTATATTCGTTCTCTTCTTTTCACTTGGGTTGCTATCAAAAAATTTATTTCCCTCATTCGAATACTTTTGTTTCCAAATTGATGGATATTTTATCTGAAGTGTCTCCCTTGAGCAACATAATGAGTCATATTAGAGCCATACTCGCGAATATCTTTATAAATTTATTTTCTTCTATCAAATATTCTGAAACTGTTAATTTTGCAGATGATAACATGTATATTATAGTACTTAATGTTTAGAAAATACATTAAATACTTTTTTTTTTAGGTAAAACAATTAACGCTTTGCAAGTTTACTTTAGCTCTTTTGCCAATAAAAATATTTTTAGAACAGTAGGGGAAGTGGGGCATAACCGACCCCGAAACGTTTGAATTAATGTTATATAAAAATAAAAGCGAAATGTGTCTTTTTAGCAGTTTATTTCAATAACCACATTATTAAGCTTTAAATTGCTGCAATTAAAAAAAAAAAGACGGTTTTTGAAAATGTTGTTACGCAAAAAGTACACTTAGTGAAAAAAATGGTTTTGCCCCCATTTTGATGCAAACTGCACCCTCATAAAAATCGTTAAAGCTACACTTTTCATGGTACATTTAAAAAAAAATTAAGAATTGCACAATTTATATACCTACAAAATATAATAATATAATACTCATCAGATATACATAAATATAACAAAGTATCAATTTATACTCTTAGCTTTATATTTTAATTCAAAACTCATTTATAATAATTAAATTAAAAAAAAGCGAAATATAATTTCCATTATCTCAAAACAAAACTATTTCTATTCAAGTTTTTACATGAACGCATTCCAGTGCGTGACGATTGTATATACTGTTATTCGTAATTACCTAATTTTGATATGTTGATATCAAAAATGGTTTTCACTTGATGAAATAAAGCTGATAACACATATCTTTAACAGTAAAATCAAGTATTAACTAATCTTCAAAAGTAGGTTTGGAAAAAAAAAACTAAACAAAATAAACATTATTATGTACAACTTCTCAGAAACGTATCAGACGCTTTTTGTGACATAAGCGAAATGAAGGAAACTGTTTTATCAACGCGTTGTATGTTTTTTGCCATATTAGATAACATTTTCGAAGATTGAATTTGTGAAGATGAAGATTGAATTTGTGGAGATGAAGATTAAATTTGTGAAGATGAAGATTGAATTTTTAAAAATTCAATCTTTAACATCACAAATTCAATCTTTATCTGCACGAATTCATCTAGCAAGATCATGCAATCTTATAGGCAACTGCTTTTATATTATTGGTAAATTTGTTGCAAACATTAGCAGCTATTGGCATCGACTAAAATCATAGTATTTGTGAGCAATTTGAATCCAATATTTCCATGATGCAATATTCTTATAATTTAGATGTGCTCGGGTTTGTTAAAATCTTCCTGAGCTACTTTCAGATGCGTCAATCTCATGTTTATTCCTACAAACAAAGGGTTTTACAAATAAAAACAAACATAAAGCTTGTTTTTATTGGAAAATATTAACCGACGCATGCAATTAACAGGCCTTGCGATGAATAAGAACTGCGCGACACATAAGCACGACGTGATTTTTGACGTCATTAAATTCTTTTTATTTGCTTTTCGTATTTATCGACATTAACTGCACCAATTTACTTAATTACCGCAAAACTACTTTAAATCGTTTATGTAGAAATGTTATTATTTAAAAATGTTTTGGAATGTTTCGTTTTTTAAAATGTAAAAACATTTGTTTATTTTCTCGACGTTTGTCACGTTTTGTCTATACTAAACGAATAAAAAACATTATAACTTAAATTTAAAAAAGATTATAAAATATGCTAATATTTGATTTTTTTTTTCTTAAATATGTAATTTAAAGTTTTTCAAATAATTATTTTTTCTTTTTAAAAAGTCAGCGAGTAATAAACTGAAAATTTTATAGCTAATATTTTTACAAGCGATTTTATATAATATTTATTTATTTATTTTTATTTATTTGCAAAAAGCGGTTGATAAGCACAATCACTCGTATTAATAAAAAACTTAAACGAACGTTTTGAATAATTTTTAATGTTAACAAGGAATTTTATTTCTAGTAAAATAAAATAAAATGTTAGAATAAAAATCTTATAGGTATAAAAGAAATATTTCAGCGAAAAAATTATTCTTAAAAATTATTATTAAAAATTATTCGAAAAACTATTGACGTTCTATTTTTCAGCAGCTGTTTTTGAGCACGCTTCGTTGAGTTTCGGTAACTTTTAACATAAAAGCGATCGTTATTATTTAAGTAATTTTTTTGAGTTACTTTTTACAAAAATTTTAATAACTGTACTTTTTTATTGAATCAAGTAGAATACGTTTTAATATTATTCCTTTTTTATTTTTTTATTTGCCCTCACCAATTTTTAAAATGTTTCCTCGAAATTACTCTTAAATACTTTAAATACATCTAACAGCTAATAAATATTTTTAAATCTATGGAATAATTTTAAAACCTAACAAACCCCCGTAAAATAATTATTTAAGTTTAAAATCTAAAACTAAAAGAAAGTATTTTTGTTCAATTTTATCGACAACTTTGCTATTGCTGAATAATTTTAATTAAATGTTAGCTTAAAAGATTTAAACTTTTTTTTTAATTTTTGAATTTTTTCTACTTGTAAATAATGAGCATATTTAATTTTTTTAAATTCAAACTTTTATTTCAACAGAGTGCGGTTTTTAAAATACTTTATTAAATGTTAAAATAATCGTAAATTACTTCATTAAAATTCCGCTCAAAAATACTCAAACAAAAAATTTTTTGCTCGACGCAAATAGCTACACGCAAAATTGCTCTTGGACGACGTAAAATTCACATCGCCCGACGCTTTATCGCAAGGCCTGAATTAAGTATTTCTGTGAGCCAGATTTCTCTGCTAACTTATTCCCGTTATCTTCAAAACAAACGCTATGATATGAAAAACTTCTGAATGCTGGCCACGTTGTTTTCAAGTATAGAGTTTGATTTTAAAGCTTTTAAAGTTTATTAGCTTTTTTTAAAGATGTCAGGCCAGAACATTGAATATTGCGGCCGTGACGCAATGGTAAGAGCGCTTGCTTTATAAGCAGGAGATTCAGGTTCGAAAAGAGGTTTAGACATATTTCGCGTCACGGTAAGGAAGGAAGCGTGAACTTTCTGGTTAAAATGCACTTCCATGGTACTCTGTGATAACACCGTTAGGTCTTATGGTCTTCTTTGAATATCCGCGTTCTCTATTTTAATTTTTTATACTTTATTTCTTAACGATGTCTCACCTAAATAATAATTAATATATATATATATATATATATATATATATATATATATATATATATATATATATATATATATATATATATATATATATATATACAAATTCTAGATACAACATGCGCTCATAAAGACCTTCAGCTTTGCAGCGTACTTAAGTTAGATTACTTTTGTCATTTACAAGTTCGTAAAGTACATTTTTAATTTGTGAATAGATATTTGTAAAAGTTAAAGATGCATCTCTGCAAAACCAGCACGTAGAACTGATTCTTTTTGGTACACATGCACAGTTGCACACATGCACAGTCTCCTCAGTCAAAATCCTTTCAAAACTTCGTACATCTCTTTATAGCAACATGTAGAATAGATGAAATAAACATACAGATCTTCAATAAAGTTAAACAAAACTTACTGCACTCAAATAAATTTCAACTACAACCACTTCTAGCAAATTTAAATAATGTCCAGCACAAGATATTTAAACTGCTTTATTATTCTGTTCTTAAACCTTTGCCTGTGCACCATTTTAACTTTTACCAACTGCTGAGTGATTGTTGACGACAATCTTTAATATCAAACTCAATGTTAGAAAATCTAAATAGTCCTCAAACATGTATTGTTCTGTATATTTCTAGTTTTCCATAAATGTTACAAAACTCTCAATATGTAATCCCCTTTCCATAAAGCGAAAAACTAGGGTTAGTTGATACACGTGACCTTGAGCACACGATAGCTCTACAACTCTACATTAACTGTGGATGACAGATTCTAATTCAACAATAGGTGATGAGCTTCTAACGCTCTTAGTATGTATTGACCTATCAGTGTTGAGTTCCTAGCATAAAAAATTTAAATCTATTTTTTATCTAAGCCTAATATAAATTAATTATGGTGATAAGCTTAAAACTATCTTCCTTGCCGGAAGCCGGGTATCCCCTTACATGCTTTTGCTCAAAAAGCATTATTGTAAATCCAGCACTGGTAAAAGTGTGGTATTTTTACATCAAGCATAAGTTGCAAAAATTATTACCAGGTTTAAATAACTTTTTTCAATATTTTAACTTTGAAAAAGTTTAGCAACACAATGACTTACTTATTATTTGGTAATAAAATTGCGTTTAAAAGATATTTTATTAAAAAATTTATTGAAACTATAACATAAATGCTTTTTTAACGTTTTTTTATTGTGATTTATTTTGTAATAATTTTATTCTGGGGTCTGGAGTTGTAAAAAAAAAGGTCCGGCTCCGACTCCTATCGTTAAAATTTTTAGAGTACTTAAACTCCGACTCGTAATATTTTTTTAAAAATTCTTTGAATTCTTAAAAAAACATTACGCGATAATTAAATTTTTTTTTTTTTTTTCAAATATATTAAAAGTTTTTTGAAGGTTAAATATTTTGTACAAGAACGTGCAATACCGAGAAGTTTTACTATTAAAGTCGGAGTCGCGATTTTGTTTAGTGACTCTGACTCCGCTAAAAATGTCGCGACTCCGACTCTACGACTCCAACTCCACAGCCCTGATTTTATTATAGCATTAATTGACGTCTGATAACGATCAATTCTATTCAGATTTATAAACAACAAAAGATTTAGAAAATATCAGAATGCTGTTATTTAAATTTTATATGAATTGACTAATTTAAAAAAAAATGTAATCAAGTTATTTTGATTTCTTAATTTCCCATAAAGTGAAAAGTTTGAGTTAACTAAAGAAATTTAAAAGCGGAAAGAATTAAATTTAAGTTCGAGTTGTCTGAGGTTCGACTAGAATTTAAAAAACCGTAGAACTTTAATAGTAATTAATTAGACGGTTTCAAAGGATTAAAAAACAGGCAGTACCGCAGCAAGTCAAAACGACGTCCGGTGGCAGACTGAAATTAGGTCCCCCTGAAAAAAAAAAGTTCAAACTAATTTTCATTTTTATTAAACTTCAATAATAACAATGTTTCAATGTTTTTCAAATGTCATTTTAAGTTTACTCTTCTGGCCTTCGATGATGCGAAATCATTTAATACATCATCATAATTAAGTGAGTTTGTTATTGTTGATTAAATTACAACAAATTTGATAATCTACTTTCGCTCATTGAAGACCTTTATTAGTTTTTTATTATCTTCAACTTACTTAAATCTCTTTCACAAAATGCAACTGTTATCAGAGGTGTCCCGAAGGGGCGTAGAGGTGTCTAGCCCTCCTACTAAATTTACGAATCGGCATATTGGACACCGGAGTAGGCGAAGTCGGATCTATAGTTGGCAGTCAACAAATGTCACCTAACAAGGATCTGTTTTTTGTTTTTTTTTTTTGGCTTTGGTCGGCAAAAAACATATATATATTTTTTTTGTTGTTCTTTTTTACAATATTTATGATACATATGTTGCAAATAATATAAAAAAAGAAAAGATATCAAGTCAAGACATCGTTAAGAAATAAAGTATAAAAAATAAAAATAAAGAATGCGGATACTCAAAGAAGACCATAAGATCTTGTCACAGAGAAACCGCTATTGAAGAAATTAGAACGTTTTTTTTTAATGGTTTTTCCTTTTGTTGTAGTGTTTAGGCCTTGCATTAATCAAATTACTGTGTCTTCCGAAAAGCTGGCTCATGCGAATAATAATGTTCATAATTTTCTAAATAAATCTCTTGCAAGCACTGAATTTGATTTATCGAAAATAATAACTGAATGTTATTAATTGATTTATATTATTCAATATATATTACTGTATATAACCAATGTAATCACATTTCCTCAGACAGATTTCGATGTTTGGGTAAGCAGCTTTCAAAGAATATTTATGAATAAGTTGTAAGAAGTCAAAAAAATTGGCGATTTTTAAATTATCCATTAGAGATTCTGCTTGAAATTTGAAACTTAACACCTCTGAAAGTAATTCATTTTGTATTTAATTTTTTGACCTGTTTCTAAAAGGGAAATTTCCGTTTAAAAATTGTGAAATAAACTACTGGTTTAAAAAAGTGTTATGAAGAAAAAACTTATATGTTCGACACCTACAATTACGTTTCACAATTGAAAAATGAGTTCCATTTATGTAGAAAACATATCTATTTTATTTAAAACTGAAAATTAATCACATTAATATAAGAAAAACTAAAAAGACAAAAAAAAAAAAAAAAAATAAGAAAAATTACATTTTAAATAACAATTTGATATAAATTTTATATATAATTATTTCAATTATATTATTTTCAAAAAATATAATAAAAAAATACCTTACCCTTTTCTAAACAAAAACTTAAAGGGAATTTCTGCTAAAATTTATAAATAAAAAAATATCTAAGAGTAATTAACTACTATTAAACTAAACAATAACGCTAAAATTATTTAGCCCATTTCATGAAACACAATGAATTCTAGACAAACGGTAAAATTACAAATTAAATGATACGACGTCACATACATTCATTCATAAGTACATGGTATTTACTTTCTACAATCTGTTTTTAAAATCACTTCCCCCATTTCTAATTGATACAGAGGCTAAAAATGTGACGCAAAAATGCAAAAAAAAAAAAAAAAATTTAGCCAAGGTGTCCTATGGATTTTGCTACATAATATGAGTTTTTGGACAAAACAAGCTGGATGCTTGTAACAGCTTCAAATTAAAATACTCTTTTACAAGGAACTAGCATCTTTATTTTATAACTAAGTATATTTTACTTATTGTACAATAAAATAATGTCTTTTACATTGTTTAAGATATTTTATATGATTATTTCAGACATTATAAATAATACATGTATTGTAATGTTAAAAATCAAGTTATTTGACAAATATCAGCAGATATCATTTTCCTGTTCAAGCTTACGTAACAGATAGAAAAGTAGATTAATGCTGATATACAACAAAAATACTTTTGTTTGTTTTTATTCATATCATTTTATTTATAATCATATTGACAATGCCCAACTCTGCCCAACTCTCAACTCTACTGCCCCTTTATCCTTACTCTAAATCCTAGGACCCCACGCCCGACCGTTTCTACTGTCTGCCATTAAGTTCTTATTATATTATTACTCAATACGTTTAAAAGCACAGTTTATTAATTTTTATATTTAACTTTATAAATGCTAAAATCAATTCTTTGTTCAAACATTTGAATATTTCAGAAAAATGGGAAAAGCTAAAGCTAAAAAAGGAGCTGTAAAGCCAATCAATTACAACCCAGGAAGACCTGTTTATCTTCTTGAAACTTCAATGAACTCTCTACCTAGCAGGCAATTTCCTACTTATGTCATGTTATTTGATATTTTCTGTATGTTATTTCCCCCAGGGTTAAAAGATTCAGACCAATCAAGACTAACTTTGCTTGTGCAAAAAAGACATCTTCTGGAGATATGAAGTGCAAAGGAACTGATGGACCATGCAACGCTGTGATTGGAGATTACTATTTGCTCCAGGTTATTGTAAATATTTGGGTTTCTCGTAGTTTCCAGAACAAAGTTCTTTCAGAAGTAAGCATACTAAACAAGTTTCTAGAAATTTACAAGCAATATAAAGCATATTATAAGTAATGAAAATAAGTAATAAAAAAATATAATAAGTAATGAAAAAACACTTAAAATGAAACCAAATGCATCTCAAAAGCAGCAAGAAAAGTTCCTGATAATGACAGATAACCTTTTTGAAATCAGTTCTCAACAGTTTGAGTACACCATGCTTCAGGATACTTCTATGCCAAGAGACAGTGCTACAATAAAAAAAGACCTAGACTTTCTTTAAGATCAAAGACAAAACAGAAAAATGTTTACCAGTGCTTGCGTTGATGAAGAGTTAGAGGCCAGGTAATAAATATTTAATAAAACTAAAACTGATTAAGATTTGGTCAAATATTTAAACCTATTTATATACTAAATTTCAAAAATTTTTATTTATTGAGATCGAGACAAGAATTGAAAGATACACTAAACACGAAGAGCTACGGAAGAAAGCTAAAACAGATCGGTTGGTTCCTAATAATCAAGTGAGAATAGACAATAAAGATCAGGACTATACAAGTGAAGAAGAATACCTTTTAAAAAATCTAAAAGAAAATTAGTTTTAGGTATAATTTTTTTTTATTATTTTTCAATCATTTCCTAGTCATTTCTCTCTCTCTCCATCCATCCTTTTTAACATCATATCATGCAAGACATAAAATTTTTTGATTTCTTCATTCTAAAAAACTTTTTTGATAGGTCTTCCCCAGCTGTACCCTAATTGAGAAGATTATCACCCTGATTTAAGCAATGGACCAACTTTGACTGATAAGCCTGATAGACCTAAATTAAGACACAGATCTGGTCCCTCAGCCTTAGCAGTATACAAGGAGATCACTAGGGAGGGTTTGATTGCAGCAACCACACCAACTTATATGAAAGCTGATATCAGTAAAAGAGATCAACCTCTATTCATCTGTACAATGTAAATTATCTTGCAGGAGATATTACAGAGTTAAGGATAAGCAGAGAGTTGATTAGAACTAAAGGTAAAAACTATACTGTATTAACATTTTAGCTTTGTATTAATATAAAAATCTGTTTTAGATTGTTTATTGATAAAGTTATTAAATTTAAAGATAAAAATCTGTTTAGGTTGTAAAATTCGTAATAAGTATATGGAAACAAAGAAGAACAAACCATTGGTGCAACAATTTGAAGGAAAAATTGTAAAGCACATAGAAGAATAATTGAGGAAAAGAGTTTTTATTGATAGACTAGCAGTATCAGTTACAAGTCATGAATTTTCGTCAAACAATAATTTACTTCTTGAAGTTGCTCCTGTGGACATTGGAAAAGCTAATGATATGACTATTGTACTCCAGAATCTGGTAAAACATTTCAAAATATCAGAGAATACCATTGCTGTGTGTACTGACACAACAGTTGTAACTTTAACCGTTGTGTCAGTACACACAGCAATGATATGCTCTGTCACATGTAACTTTAGTCAGAGTTTTGGGACAATCTATGGCTCTTGTGTTGGCACCATATTACAGAGAATCAATTTAAATGGGGCATCAAAGAGATTTTAAGAGCAGACTGTGGGACCATCTAAACAGATGTATAAAGATTTAAAACACGCTTGGATGAATTGTTATTACCCTATCGTTAGTAAAGCAGGAGCTGAGAAAAATTCAAGAAGTTTCCCGAAAGTGAACTGGTTGTTAGAAGCAATCTTCACAGTTTATATCTCAAGTCTAAGAAATTCATTACTGATTCGCTTGAGTATAATGTTTTTTCTAGGAATGATTATAATCACTTGGTAAAATATCTTGCATTCTCTATGAACATCAATTCTTTCAAGCTTGAAATGTTTAATTTGTACCAACCAGGGGCTAACCATAATGCCAGATTTATGGGTAACAGCATCTACATGGGGCTTCTGAATATCATGTCTCCTATCATTAACTTCCTTAGTGATGATCAGAAGACTTTAGTCTCTATGACTAACTTCATTGTTGCCCTATACTTTGCTCCTTCATTTCTCGAATCCAGCAAAGCTAAACATGCAGTAGTAAATGACCTTGAGGCATACAAAACTTTAAAATTATCCAAAAGGGTTGGGATTATGATGTTGGCAGTGCTTTATTAAAAACTCTTCAAAACCATACTTGGTATCTTTCCCCAAAGTGTGTTACCATGGCGTTGGCTGATCCTGATCTTAACAGATTTACAAAAATGTCAGTCATATGAAAGCTATTTATATTCCCTGTACCTAACAAGAAAGATTTAAGCTTAGAGGCTCCAAAGAGAGTATCCATCTCAGAACCTACTAAATCAGAAAACCTAATTACAGAGAAAATTTGACTTTTGTTTATTATTACCAACACCACTAGTGTTGTCAGGAAGTGGTATCAGACTGAGGGAGACTTAAAGGAACTTGCATCTTATAAAGACTTTTTTAGCTTTGTATGTGGGTTAAGTGTCACTAATGATTGTGCAGAAAGAAACATTAGTGTTATCGAAGAATATGTTAATACATCCCACAATGAAGACCAACGCTAAAATATATTGTTGGTTATCCTAGAGAATAGAAAGCTTGTCTCAAAATATTTTTGGGAGGGACTCTTTATATAGCGTATAATAGATAAGAAAACTTAACTAACAGAAAGCAAAGTGTCAAAAAACTTATATATATATATATATATATATATATATATATATATATATATATATATATATATATATATATATATATATATATATTTATATATATATATATATATATATATATTTATATATATATATACATATATACATATATACAAGCCTGATTTAGGGGAAAATTGGGTACCCACAGACATTTAAGGAAAATAGACTATCCACATGTACTAACAGAAAACAAAGTGTCAAAAAGCTTTATTTAAAGTATAAACATTTATCTAATGAATTATAAACGAAAAAAAAATTATTGTGTATCTTAATAATACAAAACATAAAAGATTAAAAACAAAAAAAAACAAAAATAAACGCCTTTAAAAACTGCATCTAATATATAAGGAATGGGAATAAAAATGTCATTATTTAGAAATATAAACATTATCAATTTACTAATGAATAAAACTCTTTAAAAACACTTTTTTAAAAACTTGAGTCTTTTTATTAGAATTAAATAAATTACTTTTATGGGTTTACATTAAGTAAATTAGTATTATGGGTATTATATTAATTAAATTACTTTTATAGTTTATTATAGTAAAAGTATTAACATTTATATAAATAAGTTCATTTTCAATGTGTAAACAAATTAAGTTGTCTGGAACCACCCTTCAAACATGTGTCTGATACCACCCAATCATACCTCATTCACAAACACTTGTTTTAAAACCAATGAATTAAAGTATTAAACGAATAAGTAATAAACAAATTTTTTAAAACTAATATTGTCATTAAATTGTATTTTTAATAATAATAAAAAAAAGTTATTAGTTTACATAAAAATTAGATATATTAATATGTGAATAAAATATGATGGTACATCACTTTTATGGTGGTGGGAAAAAATATCTTGCACTCCCAGCCAATCGCTCCGGCAGATTATGAAAAACATTTTGCAAATGACATTTTTTCACTTAAATAATGTTTTTATAGTATTTAAAATCACATAGCTTCTTTAGTTTAAGCTTTAAATCAAGTGTTCGCAGTTAACAGCCGTTCGCTGCTACACGACTTTTTCTTGCTACAAATTTGCTTAAATTATTCGGTGTACCTTAAGCAAGCCCAATTATGTATATACCTAATGTAAGCATTTTAAATTAGTTTACGTATGATTAGTATATATATTGATTGGGTTTCAATCTTATTCAATAGCTTGCAAACGGGATTGTCTATAAATTACGCAACGCTAAATTTATTAAAAAAAAAGAGAAGTATGAGATCTTAGGCTCTTTTACGCGGCAATTTTCATTAAACTTATATTATTTATTTTGATTTTTTATTTCACTTAAGGCTATGCGAGGAAAAACTTTTGATTTTTTTTGTTTAGTTTACTAGTGAAAATTAGCGTTCGAACCCTAATGTCAAAATTATTTAAACTTTTTTAAAATTTATTTGTTTTTTCTTTTTTCTTTGTTTCACATTTTTAAAGATTTTATTTTCTTGTAGTAGTTAATTCTTCTGTCAATGAAAATATAAAAAGTTATCAAGACACATCTTCTCAAAAACAAAAATCGGAATCCTATATGCTGGTTGCACACAAAAACGCTAAAAGGTTTTTTACATTAAAGAAGATTTTGGATCCTATCAGACAACATTTAATGGATATAAGCGAAAAGTTAAAAAAGATTAAAAAAAAAGTTATTGATTTAAAAGTTGCAGATCATCAAAGATAAAAGATGCAGTTTATTAAAACAGTTAAGCCTAACCATTTTACTCAGATCTCACATAAAAGAAGTTCTTTTTATCGTAAAAAATTTTATTTAAAAATGAAAGGTTTAAAACAAATTACATGTTATTTTTCTATTGATTGATTTAAAGTTTCAATAGTTTTTTATAACTAAAAAGTTGTAACTTTTTACCAATATTAAACGTCATACAATGTGACCGATTCCATGTTATCCAGATCACTGAGTAAAGATATATTCCACAGTGTTGTTAATAAATCAAAAAGGCCGGTAAAATGCGCCTAAGGTGCTTAAGTAATTATTAAATATTGTGCATGAACCTATAGGAGGTTATCAGATATGATATTCGGCTGGATATTATGGGATTTTTTATATTTTGTGTTCAGAATATATATATATATATATATAATATATATATATATATATATATATATATATATATATATATATATATATATATATATATATATATATATATATATATATATATATGTATATATATATTTTAAATATACGTATATATAGAGTAAAAGTACCACAAACCGGACAGTGCGTAAAAGCGGATGCTTATCGAAAAAACTTAATATCTTCACTAAAAATAAAGATATTTGAAAAATTTTTACTGTGTGGAAAATTATAAATTTTTTAAAAAAAGATATTTTTATGATTGCTTTAATAAGATATTTAAGTTCAAACAAAATCTAACCCTAAAAATCAAACTTTTTTTTGAAAATTAAGTTCTTAGCATGAAAGATTTAAAAAAGTTAAACGGTATTTTGTTGTTTAATTTTCTGCTAATTTCAAAAATGGTTTTAAATTTTCACAATCCTACTCCGCACAGTGGGCCAGTGACTTGACAAAAGTATAAAAACCTAAGTCAGAATTTTGATGTCATAATGGTTTTACAAACCTTTTTACAGTTTCAGCTTTTACAGTTTACAGTTTAATAAATATGAAACAATTTAAAATCTTTTATATACATCTAAAATTTTAATGAATAGAATAATTATGTGGTTAAAGTATATGCAAACGATCTATGGCATTGAAAATTATTTTATTGTTGAACTATCTATTTTCTGCATTTTAAGAGCTGTTAGATTAAAATAAGTAAGAAAAAAAAATAAGTTATAATAATTTTAAATACTTCATTAAAAAAAAATTTGAAGTGTATTTTTTGGTTTAAAAAATACAAAAAATAGAAGATCTTGTAGTATCCTGTTATATTATATACATATTTTGAAGCTTTTATATGCATATTATAAAAATATGCCTAATTTAACTGCTAATATTTGTTAAATTAATTTTTATTGGCAATGATTTGCAAAAATTTTGTAAATAAAATATAACATCGCGAACAAAATAATACAATATGTTATAATATAATGAATATTGTGATTCAAAAATAAGACTATTTAGTTATAGTTAATATTATAATAGTTAAAAGAAAATATTTCTACATAAAATAAATGAAAACCTATTGATAAACTGTTTTATTTTTAACTTTAGACTATTGTTATTATGTCAAGCATTAATAGAAATCCATTAATCAAATCCATTTATTTATAAGAGAAAACAAATTATCATTATAAAATGAAAAAGATAAGCTGGTAGGTTCAATTTTCAAAATTTTCTTTTGAATACAGAAAGCGATGGGCTGCAAATGGACGTTACAATGATATATTTTTGGATAAAAATTTAGCCTGGCTCTGCAAAGACTTTATTAGTACCCAACAAACCTTTTCTTTAAGCAATACAGAAACTATACTTAAATTATCTCTTGGCAAGTTCTTCAAATGAGCTGTTGTTTGCTAGCAATTGAAAACTTTGGAAACAAGGAAGGAGAAAGCATGCTAAGGTAGTTAGAAACTTATTAAAAACTCAAACTGAAGAATGTGTTTAAAATACACCCAATAAAGCCTTAGCACTCATCCTAGATAATAATCTGAGCAAGTCTGATTATCAGCGCCTAAGGAACAATGCTGTAAGAAAAGGCTGTAATTTTTATCCAGCTTATAATAATGAACGGGAAGCAAAAGCACTTTGTCTTCCAGAGAATAACTTATGGACTGTCACTGACTATTCTGCAGAGTTCAACATGCAAGCATTGATCAATCATACAGCACTACGTTTAATAGAATGTCAGGCAGAAGTTATAAACTCTATAGAAGATCTTCAACGAATGACCCTAAGGTCCAAAGTTGGCTCTGATGGATCAACTGGCCATAGCTTATATACTCTAATAACAACAGAAGAAGAAAACAGAAATATTGCAAATAAAGCCAGCTTATTTCTCATTTGCTTTGTGGCTTTGCAGTTATCTGGATATTGTAATAGCGAAAAGAAGATTATTTGGCCCAACCCTCATCCATCATCCAATTTATTTTGCAGACCAATAAAATTCTCCAAGAAAAAAGAAACATTAGATGTATTAAAAGAAGAAGAACAGTTCCTTTACAACTCAATAGAAAAATTATTTACTGCAAAGTTTAACAAATTAACAGTTATGCACAAAATTGAAATTACAATAGTGGATGGGAAAATTGCCACAGCACTATCCACAGCAGCAAAATCATCGCAATGCTGCTCAGTTTGTGGATGCAAACCAAAAATGATTGACTTAAATACTGCAAAAAATCTCCCAATTACTAAAGCTGGACTTATGGGTTTTAGGGGTGTCCACTATGCAAAAAATTTTCAAACCACCCAAATTGAATTTTTTTCCCATTCTAGTGTTTGTGTATAATGTAAAAAAAATTTTTATCAAATTTTAATAACTATTCTAGGGCCCCCTTAGAACCCCAAAAGATAAGCCCCAATTTCCTGTTTAAAACAGTATCTTTTTTAGTTAAAACATAGAGTAATAATTATTGTGAATCTCATTTTTCAAGTATTCAGAAATTAAATCACAGAAATCAAGCCAAACAAAAGCAGCTTGCAAAATATATGTTAAATTATCCAGTTTAACCAAGCTAGTTCTGCATTTTTGGTTAACAGTTATAGTCAAAGTATCAGACAGGAACCCCAAAACTAAAATTAAGATTCTCTTTCTGAATGTTATTAATGTTGTTTCATTGTCCAAGAGTTTTTTTGCCAAAATCAGGATATTGCTGCCTGTGATTTTTAACGCCCTGCAGCAACCATTCTCTTTGTTCTGGATCACTGGTTATGATGGTGGCAAATTCTGAAATCAGTTTAACTCCTCTTTCTGCGGTATCATTTACAACTTTTACCGTAAGTTTACCAGGATACCGTTTTACTGTATCCTGGTTGCTCTGTCCACTGTTCAATTGGTTTAGCAAGCCAATCTGTATTGATGCCAAGAATGCTGAACAATGAGTGAGATTCAGGTCCCAGAAGATTTGACAAACCTGTTTGACGAGTGATTTGACGAAAAACTGGCTTACCAAGACAAAAATTTTCGGGTATTGGAATTTCCAAGAGTTTGGCTGCTGTGAAAAAAATCTTTTTTCACAGTGGAACTAACAAGTTTGCTGAAGAAAGCAAATGGAACTACCTCTTCTGTCAAATACAATCGGTGATTGGTTATTTTAGAAAGAATGACATCAGCAACTTCCTTTTCTATTTCTTTGTAGTCCTTCATGTCGTGGATGAATTGCAGGTCATTCAAAGGTGCATCAGCACCAATGCTAGCTTTTGTCCAAGCTGGTGTGTGGAAAAGAGAAATATATCTGTTCATTCTAAAAAGTTTGGTCGTCATCCTCTGATCATAAGGCAATTGTTTAGAAAACATGAACATTTTTTTCGCATAAATATTACATGCTATCCACCG
The DNA here is from genome assembly GCF_022113875.1 of Hydra vulgaris. Lineage (NCBI taxonomy): Eukaryota > Metazoa > Cnidaria > Hydrozoa > Anthoathecata > Hydridae > Hydra > Hydra vulgaris. Next base: position 6,027,044 of record NC_061163.1, on the reverse strand, counting down.
AGCTTGGTGGATAGCTCCTGGTTTAAGAAAGTGTAAACCCCGCGGTGGAGTTTGCCCAAAGATGATCAGTGTGTTCTCAGCACATTCACGATAGTCATCTTTTGGAAATGTTGTAGCATCTTCGTTAGCAAGTAGATGTGTCAAATGCTGTATTGTCTGTTCTTTGAGGTTTTGCAACCAGGTGCCTTCAACAGCTAAAGTTTCGATTGGCAACTGTTTATCTAATGCTGGCCAAGCAGTTTTAAATTTAGCAAAGAATTTATTCTCTGGACCAAAATGTTTCCAAATAATTTCTTCCAACATGCTCCGACAAAGATTTCAAAAATGTGATGTCGACAGGCAAGATAGAGAAGTTTTCGACCTAAGTTTTCTTCAATTAATTTAGCAGCACTATTGTGGATGCCACTATTACTGGCAGTGGTATCAAATACTAATGCCACAACATTGTTGCTTAGATCCCAAGCTTCTAGGAGATCCAATGTTGCATTTGCTTGAGTCTGTCCTTTCGAATCAACGAGAACGGGAACAGCAAGCAATTTTCCCTCACTGTATTCTGGAGCACCCGATACAAGCACAGCTAACTGTTCATGCTGCACGTCTAGTATGTCTTTTAGCAATTTTCCGTCCCAGTGAAGGGCACTAAACTGGGGTGGGTTGAGTCTCACTTTATCTATAACACTCTCAGCAATCCTCAGTCAATTTATCATTCTAGTTCGACGAGATGTCAATCTAGAGATATCAAAATCGTCCAAGTTTCCACCAGCAGCTTTAATTACAGCACACACAATCATAGTTGTTTTATTATCAGACAATTTCAGCCTGTCTGAAGCAGAAGTGATTTCCTCGCATTGCATAATTCTTTTGGGGAAGTGAAGAGTAACAAATTCTGATCGTCTATTCATTGGAGGTTTAAAATTCAAGCCCCACCCTAAACCAATATCTACTTCAGCAACAGCAATATTTTCATTTATATTCTGTTCATTAACTTCCATGTCCTCATCATCCTGTCTTTTTCTTCATCTCTAAGTATGATTTTCCGATTATATCTGACTTCTTTCATTTTTGCTTTAATCTCAAAGATTTTGTCATGCCCGTCCATGGTCGCCTTTCTGTCTTTTTTTTGATCTAAATGCAACATCATCATGTTTCTTTTGGGCGGTCAGTAGCCTGGATTTCATGATTTCCTGTATAGCATCAGGTGATCCAATATCAAAAAGACTATCCAACTTGGCCAAAAAGTTAACACGTTTTCCGCCAGCATCATTTTCGCGATTCTTGTTCTTCAACAAGCGGTTCCACTCATTCCAGAGACACATAAGATCTAACACCGAATTTTGTCTTGTCTTTGTCTTGATGCGCGCCATGTTTCAGAAAGTTACAACAGCGTCGATTACTATATAGCCAATTTCTTGATTTGTTACATGATTTCGGACATTTCTTACATTTATTTGTTACATGATTTTCGGACATTTCTTCATCGCGTCGTAAAAAAAGAAAAAATTTCAAAACCTGTCTGCAATCGGGTAGTTTGGAACCAGTTATTGATGGTGATGGGTGTCCAATTAACCAAAACTTAGTAGAGGCACGAGTAACAGGCCTTGTTGTTGACGATGATGACGACGGTGAAGGCTGGTCGGTTGTGTCTGACAAACAACTGGAACTGGTTGGCAAAGACTTGAGTTCAGTTTCTACAACTTTACCACTTCTTGTCAACATTTCAGTTTTAATTTATTTAACTAAAACAGGAAACAGCAAAATAATTATAACAGTCAATATTACATATTAAATTGTGTCAATATCATAATATTAATTTGCTTGTTTATGAAATTTGTAATCAATGCAAAAATGTGCTACTGTTTTACCCATTCGTGTCTAGCGTCCCCAAAAATGAGACACTCTAAAAATTGTAAAATGTAACAAAAAACTCAGGCACTAATGGGTTAAACAGAAAATTGGGGCTTATCTTTAGGGGCTTTGAGGGGGCTCTAGAATAGTCATTAAAATTTAGTAAAACTTTTTTTTACACTGTACACAAACACTAGAATGGGAAAAAGTTCAATTTGGGTGGTTTTGAAAATTTTTTGCATAGTGGACACCCCTAATGAGCTTTCAACTCTCCATGCATGGATCAGAAATACAGAATGCCTTCTCAAAATAAGCTACAAATTGACAATACAGAAATGGTCAACACGAGAACCATCAGAAAAAAAAATAGATAGAAAGATAGAAAGACATCAATAGAAAAGAAATTTCGTGATGAAGTTGGGCTTTTAATTGATTTTCTAAGGACTTGTGGTTCAGGATTTTCAAACAATACTGCTCAACAATTTTTTCAAAATGCAGAAATAACTGCTGAAATTTTCCAACTAGATGTCATTATCATTAAGAAATTGCATGTTATTTTGTGCACTTTGTTGTCACAATATGTTGTTGATTCTTCTCAATTTAGAAACTTCTGCATGCAAATAGCTGAACAATATGTGAACCAGTATCCATGGTACCGCATGCCACAGAGCCTACACCGAATTCTTATTCATGGTTGGCAAGTTGTGGATCGAATGACTTTGCTGATTGGCATGCTTAGTGAAGGGGCACAAGGAGCATGTAACAAGAAGTCTTGCTACGTACTTCTTCACGCAACAAGGAGTCTTGTTACGTACACTTTCTTGAAAAAGTGCTCCTGTTCTAAAATAAACGAAGACTTGTTCAGGAGATTGATGTGTTCATCTGATCCAATTATTAGTAATTTGAGGACACCACATCATTTAAAGAAGAAAGACTTTCCAGATGAAGTGCTAGAACTACTGAAATAAGTACCACTTAAAGATTTTGTGTAAATATATTATATTGTTACATTTTTAATGCAATGTTACTTGAATTGTGTTTCTCTTTTCATTTTTTCTGCTTATTTGTTTACTATATGTTTAATGCTACAAATTAACGATGTTATAACGACATTTTGTTTACCCCATTGTAACTAAGGATGTTGTATCTAAGCAATATAAGTAGCCATAGCAACAAAATAAAAAAGTAACACCTTCATAAAAAGTGCAGACATCATATTAGAGCTCATGCTAATTTTAGTAAATATAGCACTCGTGAAATATCTGCAAATACCAAAAATAGGTTGCTGCTAAGCAAATAAAGGTATCCATAGTAACGAAATAAAAAAATAGCACCTTCATAAAAAGGGCAGACATCATATTAGTACTCATGCTAATTTTAGCGATTATAGCCCAAATATTAAATTAGTTATAAATTTTGTCCTGTAAAAGTGAATTCTGGCCCACTGTGCTTAAACCGGACACAATAGTTTTAGCCCTAAAATCAATTAAAAGTTCATAGCTTAATCTGTTTATTATTTTTTGACTGTAATTGAATTTTTTTATAATGTTAAAGTTAATTTATTTTATAATTTTTTCACACTGACTGAATTTAATTTAAGACTGAATTTTTTTCATTTGGGATTTTAAGTTTTCACACATTATGTTAATTAGTTTTGTACTTTTGCACTTATATTGTTGAAGTTAAAATGCAAAAGTACACAAAGTAACCACAATAGTGCTTCGTTCCTTTAAGTTCAAAAATCTGTAACTGAATTGAATTTACTAAACTTAAAATGGAAAAAAATAAAACAAATGAAAAGTCTTACACTGAGGAGAAAATTAAAAACGAATTGAATAAGATTGAAAATGGCAAGTTAAGCTTAAGAGGCGCAGCTAAGTTCTACCGCATACCAAAATCAACTGTATCCGACCGAAAATCAAATAAAACTTTAGTAGTTAGGAGTGGCAATACAACAAAATTGAGCCCTTTTATCGAGTTAACCATACCTCATCTTCTTCAGATGCTTGGCAATTGGGGCTTTGGTGGAGGAATAGATCAAGTTCAAAATTTAGTGAGAGACTATTTAATTGAAAATGATGAAACGTGTTTGTTCAAAAATGGAACGCCTGGTCGCAAATGGTACAAAAGATTTATGAGTCGATGGCACTTAGAACTAAGCGAAAGAACAGCTACAAATATTGCATCCTTGAGAGCAGGGCAATACTTTCTGGTGTACATACCAGAAAGTATTGCCCGTTATTTTGATGTTTTGAAAAAACATTTTGATTTAGCAAAAATAGGCTTTAGTAAAGCCATTTGTGGAATTGCGATGAAACTGGTTTCAATGGTGACAAAGACAATGCGAAAATAATTATCAGAAGAGGTGCAAAGCGTCCACTAGTATTGACTGGAAATAAAGAAAAAATAAACTATACTGTTCTCAATTGTGTTAATGCTGATAATTTGTATACTTATCTTTTTAAGAAAATCAATATAATTTTAGTTGAACATATTTAATGAAGGAAAATAGAAACTCTTAACAGTTTAAATAGGGAGTAGCTATTATTAAAAAGGAAGCCCGTTTTTTAACAAAATTTGTTTATCAACAAAAGCATAAATTGTTAACAGAAAAGAAAATAGCATATATCTTTGAAACACATTTTTTTTAATTAACAAAATACAAAAAGTATACAAAAATAAACATATTATTTTTTTTTTTAGTATTATATTTGCCGATTGAAAATAATTTACACTCGTAATTTATAAAAACAAATATTTACATGACTGGGGCTTGAAGAAGACAAAATTCATCTTATCATTAAGCCCCCCCCAAAAAAATGCATATTCATCAAATAAAATATTTTAACAAAATGTAAAAAATAAAATATATAACGTTTAAAATATTTAGTAATTCAAAGAGTATTTATATTTAAGAACTGATTAGTAAAATAAGATGATATATAAGTATTAATATTACAAAAAGAATTTACAATAACTTTTTTTAATAAAAATTGAAATTATAAAATTTTACAATATTTTTAGTAATTAGTATTTCAAATAATAAAACTTAAAAAATCGTTTGTAAATTCAAAACTTATAAGATAAGAAATACATTTACAATAGCAGACTATTGTTTAGAATATTAAATATAATATTAAAGAGTAATTAGTAGGTTAATTTTTGTTTTTGTTTGCTAGTTTAAAAAGCTTTTTAGAAGAACTTTAATTCATTTTCATGTATCATCAGTAATTGCTTAAGTTTAGTTTTAAACTGGTTTAAAGAATAATTAGATTTCAGCTCATTATTTAATATTGTATTCCACAGCTTAGGACCTCGATTTGCAATTGAGAATTTGGTTGCTGAATAATGTGTTTTGGATTGAATGTAATTGTTTTTTGAAAATCTGGTAGGGTATATGTGGTTTATTTTTTCAAAAAGTGAATTAAATAACATTGGTGATATTTTTTTATCAAGTTTAAACATGAAGATAAGAATATGGTAAAGGTTTAGTTTATATACATTTAGAATATTAAGTTTATTAAATAATGTTTTAGTGTGAGAGAAACGGTCTACGTTTGTAATTATCCTTATAGCCTGTTTTTGTTTACTAAACAGTTTTTTTACTTTTGTTGCGTTTGTGCTGCACCAAGCAACGTTTGCATAATTTAAGTAGCAATGAATTAAAGAAAAATATAAGTTTTTTAAACAAGATAGATTTAAAAACTGCTTGGCTTTATACAAAACACCTATATTTTTTGATATTTTATTTTCAATTAGACCTATGTGGTCCCTCCAGGTTAAATTTTCATCCATAGTTTATATCTTTTCAACAAAATTTTTAATCTTTTCACATAGTTTATATCTTTTCAACAAAATTTAACTAAAATGTAATTGCAGATAAATGTTTGATGAAGTATATATCTTTTCAATAAAATTTACTTAAATATATAAATATAAAAAAACTATAGATAATAAAAAACTATATATCTTTTACAACATTTTTTTTAAACATTCTTTTAACAACATTTTTTCAACAAATATTATGATTACACTAACTACTTACAGGTTTAATTTACGTGTTTCGTCATGACAGTAAACAACTTTACTGGTACGGACAACATTCTTGCTCTGCTCTAAACAAAGACAAGTCACATTAGCCACATATAGCAAAGATCACCTCTTAACTAGCAAGCTCAAGCCCCTTTCATATTCGACTTTGCAATAAGTTTCACGTGAGCTTAACGTGACATTAAAAATTCATAAGTAGAAATAAAGCAAATAATAGACGGGTGTAGGAAAAAAAAACTATTTGTATTGTGATATAATCATCGTTTGTAGTCATCCAAAAGGGATAAGTTCGTTTTAATTATTAATAATTTGATCTCTAAAAGTAGGAGAGTATGTTGACGTCACTTAAGTTAAATAGGTGCTGTTTGACAGCTGCTTTAAACAGATTCGATAACTTCATGTTTTTTATTGCTTCTTTAAGAATCGATTTCCATAGCTGCGGTCCTCGAGATAAGATAGAGAAATCAGTTATTTTAAGTAAAGTTTTTGGAATGTTAAAGTTTTGAACAGAGTACTTAGTTGGGTATTTGTGATCAATGGTGGAAAATTGATTTTCAAAGTATTTTGGTAGTAAATTGTTTTGCGATTGAAACATAAATAATACATTTTGGAGAAGGTTCAATTCATAAACAATTAGAGCTCCAATTTCTTTGAATAATGGTTTGGCATGGGTATATCTGTTAGCATTGCACACAATTCGACACGCTTGCTTTTGTTTTACATATATCTTTTTTAGTACTGAAGAGTATGTGCTTGCCCCAACGATATTGTATAATATATAACTGTGAATGAACGAAAAATACATATTTTTTAAACAAGTTTTATTTAGAAGGTGTTTTATTTTATGCATGATGGCGATTAACTTGGTGATTTTATTTTCGATGTGCAAAATATGATTCTTCCAATTAAGATTTTTTTGAAAAATTATTTCCAGGATTTTCATCGAATGGTATCTTTCTATATTAATACTGTTGATCATAAGCTGGGGAAGCTGAAGTGGTAAATTAACAGAGTTAGATGATTTGTGAAATAAAAAATATATGGTTTTGAGGATGTTTAAGGAAAGTTTATTAGCTTTAAACCACTGCAAGTTTTGCAGCTCGTGGTTAACTGTAAAAAATATTTTTTTATATTTGAGTGTATTAATAAAGTCAAATTAGGTTTTGATAAAGGTGTGGGCATGTTCATTATGGAGGTAAAAGTGAACATAGCATCTCTACCACTGCCAATCTCCCTGAATGCCATAAAAGTGCGTACATTTATTTCTACCAGGTTTATTGTTTTTAATAACAGAAGAAGAAAAAAATGTGTCTTTAAAAGCAAAACCACTGCAAGAAATTTGAAAAAACAATGAAAACCCCAAACGTTTTAAATGATCATGCAACATGGAAAGCTTTGTACGACATATCTTACAAGTTGCATACTTTTCATTTTATTAAAATGCATTAAAAATATAAAGTCATCATTATCAAATAATGTTTTTTTAAGATTATTTTTCAGCTTTTTACTACTTGTAGAACACGTTCCTGTGTTTATATAAAATTATTTATTGGTGTTATTTGCTGATTGCCATTAAACCACGTTTAATTGTAATTTTTTGTTTAATTGTAAATTGTAAATGTTTAATTGTAATTGTAAACAACGTTTAATTGTAGGTTAGATACAAAAATTAAAAAAAAAAGTGTAAATCACTATTCTATCTGAATATAAAAAGACAACAACATAATGTTGTTGTCTTTTTGTTGTCCTAACCATTGCCCTAACCCTAACCCTAACCCTGACCCTAACCCTAACCCTGACCCCCAGAGCAGCCGTGGCGCAGTGATTAGAGTTCTGGCTCAGAACCCAAAGGTCCGAGGTTCGACGCCATCTCTAGCCCAACAAGCAACATTGGTACGGAAGGAGGCGTAAACTTCCTGTTAAATGCACTCCCGCGGTGCTCTATGATAAGACCGTAAGGACTTCTAGGAGCACCTAAATACATACAAAAAAAAAAAAAAAAAAAAAAAAAAAAAAATGTTAAACCGTTAAAAAAAGGAGTATGACTTAAATTTATGACATTTAGACCGATATAAACTTGAAACATTAAAAAAAGAATAGTTACAAGATTAGTATGCTTAGTTCTTAGGGACTAACTAAAAGGATAAAACGGTTGCTATGGTCGTTGTTATGTGAATAAAAAATACCTTAAGGTGTTTGAGAAGATTAATATTGATATTCTAAAATTATTTTGTTAAAAAATTTTTTTACTATTGAATTCTACATGGCTCAATTGTCTGAATAACATTTTTTTAAAATTTTAACTTTTTTTTATATTTTTCACCAAAATAATGGTTCAAAACCACCTTAAGGTGGTTATCAGGTAAAAAAATAGCGATTTTTGTGAAAAAATGTGTTTTTTAGTTTATCAGCCAACTTTGTTTAAAATTTAATTGGCTTTTTAACCATATATAACATGATATGGGTTAATTAATAAAAAAATGTAAAAAAATTGTTTTAGTTGGTAAGAGTAAAAAAAATTTACTTAACAACCGCATAGCAACCAATAATTTTTTATAGATATATTACCCAAAGACCTAGATTTAAACAATTATTTCTTTTCATGGGTCTGTATAATTAATTAAACTTTTGAACCAGAGTTATTTTTAGCAAAGCCGTATGTTTTGATGTTATTTGTTAAGCAGAAAGAAAAAAGTTTAAAGTTGCCTGGATGGCGCAACACAAAATCCAAATGAGGCTTTCAACCAGATAATCTGGAAAAAGTGTCCAAAAAATATTTTTGTTACTAAAAAGGTACTAGATCTTGGTGTTGCTTCAGCTGTAATAAATTACAATGATGGTTTGAGAGGTTTCACAAGAATTTTTGATTATTTGCAGCTCTTGCCTGGAAGTTTTATGATCCAAGGATTGTGGAAGAAGGACGTATCAAGAGTAAAGAACACGATTAAAAATTCAACTCCAAAGCAAAAAAGGGCTAGAAGGAAAAGGAGATGTATCAGGAAGGGTTATATTGATAAGGAGAAAGAAAAAGAGGGAGTAGACTCTTATATTACAGGAAATTTTTAATTAATAAATTGTTTTTAAACTTTGAAGCTTGATTTCTCAATTGTTTGTTTTTGCCTGACTGCAATAAGCGAATCATTCATATCTTTTTAACCAGATATGCAATTGAGTTCAAATTTTCAGGGTTGTTTCTTTATAGATAGAACTGCAATAGCTTACTAGAACTAATCTTAAGCTTGTTTCCATTTGAATATATTCATATTTTACCTTTTTTTTTTGTATCAATAATTTCCGTTAAAATTGAAAAAGCTGCCATTTTAAAAATAATAATTATTTTTAGTTTTTCTAGTAAGCTTTTGTTTAATACACTATAATCTATCAGTGTTGTAAGTTTTGGCTTATAATGTCATAAAGAGGCTGAGAAAATGTTGTTTTCTTTTTTCATTGATTTTTTTGCATTTTATGCTGATTCAGCAAAAAAAAAAAGGAAATTATTTTTTTTTTATCATTTTTAATTATATTAATAAGTATGTTTCTTTTAAACTAACTTTGGTATATGATTAAGTTGGCAATCAAAAAATAATTTTTTTACCTGATAACCACCTTAATGCCAAGCGTCAACTAGAAACCTTTTTTAAGATAATGTTACTTTTGATATCTATTAGTAACAAACAATTATGTGTTACAAAAGATCCAATTAAATCTGAGGATGTTATTTTGGGCTATAACTACGTATTTGCCTGATTAAGGTATCCAAGTCTATTTTGGGCTATAACTACGTATAGCCTGACTAAGGTATCCATAAGGCTCCAAGTCTACATAACCAAAGGCTTTACTCTTGGATCTTTGCTATTTTAAATTAATGGAATAATACGTCTACTTGCTTCTGTCTTTCTTCTATTTCATTTATATTTTCTCAATGAACTTGTTAAACAAGAACATAGTAAAAAAATTATAAATGGCAAAATAAAAAATAATTTTAATAATAGCGTTTTATAACACTTAACAATTCCTTTTTTTAAAGGAACCTTAACACTAAATAAAGTTAACTTCTACAGACATCAACAACATTTCTCATATTATTTGATCATGTTTGTAAAAGATTCAACAGAATTTGGATTTTAGCAAAAATTACACTAGTTTCTGCTGATTTAAAATTAAGCCATGCTATCACTTCTGACAATGATAAAAAATGCAATAGTTTGTAAAACAAAGATTGATTCCAAGTAATTATATCATCATGGTTGTCTTCTTGTTTGGTTTTTGACTTAATTACTTAATTTTTATTATATGGTTGGTAATTTAAAAGCAATGAACAGATAAACTTAATTTAAAAGCAATGGACAGATAACCTTAGTTTAAAAGCAATGGACAGATAAAATTAATTTAAAAACAATGGACAGATAACCTTATTTTTATTGTGTAGGAAAAACTAGTATAAGTAACATTTTTTTCCATCAGAGAATTATTGTTCAGTAAAAAAAAAAAAATAGTTATAATAACATTAAAATAAGTGCATTTATTTTTAGGTTGAAACATCTCCATTAATAGCCCTGGAAGAAAAACTCTTTTACGATTAAAGTGTTGACACACACTACACTCTTGAATCAGATGAAAGTATAAAAACTTCTATTTTTTTTATTCCCCTTTTCTTGTTTTTACATAAAAAAATAAAGAAAATTTGATGAAAAAACTTGCAAACAAATGATATTGTAAAATTTGATATCGTAAAATGAAGATGTTTGTGTGCATGATTCAACATGACAATAACTAACTAGATCAATTCAGGTTTCGTGGTTCTCAAACCTGGATCTGGAATGTAACACTGAAATTTTGGAAGGGTAACCAAGGCGTAAAAAGAAAAAAAGTCTCAGTACAAAAAATCTGGAAAAAGATGTACTTATAAAAGAAGTCTAAGAAAAGACTAAATTAAGATAAATTGTGGATGCATCTAAATACATTGATCGATGAAACAGAGAAAGCAAATTCTTGATGTATCTTTGAGTCATCGAAGAGAACAAAACCTAGAAAGTTCTAGTTAGAATGGTATGTCCAAGGATGGTTCCAGTGGCGGATTAAGACTTCTTGGGGCCCGGGGTTATTTTTGTTTTTGGAGGCCTTTTTATGGGCCAGAGCCTAAAACTAAAAAAAAAAAAAAAAAACCTCTAAAATTTTTGGGGGCCCCTAAATTTGCGGGGCCTGGGGATATAGCCCTCACCTCCTTGATCCGGCACTGGATGGTATTAAAGTACAAATACATCGAGATTCTTTTAGCTACATTGAATATTTTTACGGAATGGTAAATCTTTTTAAAAAAGAGAGTGAACACTTTGTAAATAAAGATATTAAGCGAGGAAAGCATAACCCTAAAGTAAAAAAGGCTAAAAACAGCTGTTAAAAGGCTAAAAACAGCTGTTAAAAATTTTAACTAGCTATCAAAAACAGCTTTTAAAAAAGTCCAATTTATCTTTTCAATTTCCTAGAAAAGATATATGTGAAAGTGCTTCAAATTTAATATAAAACAGTATTAATTAAGGCCATTTAAAATTATATCTAAAGAGTGGAAAAAGCAGCTGAAAAAAAACCCTACACCACATTTTTTCAATTTGATTTTGAGGAAGTTAGAAACTGCCCTTAGGTCAATCTTAAAGCTATTTTTTATAAATATTGCTAAGGTGAATAAAATATTAAAACATACAACGATGCTAAAAAAAAAAGCCTACCAATTTTATGTGGCATGAAACAATTGCATGAAAGGTGCTTTGAAAGTAACATCATGTAATTGCAACAGGAGTAATGGAGAAGAATTTGTATTTGTTTTAGATACTTGCTTAACAGAATAGAAATATAGTTGTTTCAGGAATGGTCATTCGCACAATGAACATACCAAAAACTAGTCATACAAAAAGAGAATTTTTAAGAGAATCTGATTCCGTCGAAAACACATTGAAGACACCTTGAAACCATCGAAGATACATTGAAACAGCAAGATGAAAAGATTTTTTAAATTCATTTTGTTTAAATGGTCATAAAGACATGTCATAACCCAGTGGGCACCGGATCAAAAAAATATGTTTTTTGAACGTTCAAAAGATGTCGAAAACGTTCAAAAGACGTTTAAAAGGCGTCCAAAACGTGTATAAAACGTGAAAATTTATATTCCCACTGGGAATATAAATTTTCATTTTGTTTTAAACAACACATAAGAGTTGTCCCATAATAGCCAGGTTTTTTTACCATACAGGCGCTGTAGAATTTCAAGGGGCGGCAAGTTCCAACAAAATAAGATAAAAACAAAAGTTTAAAAAAAAGGAAAAATAAACTTTTTTTGTAATTATAAAAAGTATTTGATAAATTTTGTGCTACTAATTTCACTAATTATGATGCCAACTTTTGTACCAAGTAATCCCCCGATGTCTGCTTTTACGAATTTTTAAAAATTACGTATCGCGTAATTTTTTAGCTTTAGCCAAATAAAAACATGAACAAAAAAAATCATTTAAAAAAAATAAAAGCCGTATAAAAAATTATAGAAAAAAAAAAACCAACAAAATAATTAATTATTATAAGTTTTTCTTTTTTTTTTTTTTTATATATAATTTTTTATACAGCTTTTATTTTTTTTAAATGATTTTTTTATAAACACAAAAAAATAGTAAAAAAAATGGAAGTAATTAAAAAAATTACAAGAAAAAAAACTAAAAAACAATTACAAAAAAACACCGCTATTCCAAAACGATTGAAATAAATATGAATAAGAAATATTTGACTAGAAAGAAATTGTTAAAATCTTTAAATAGTAAAACTTTTTAATTTTCAGAAAGTATAAATCCTGGGAAAAAAACATTCCTACCTTATTGTAAAAAATCACTATGAAATGAAAGAGTCGGAGTTGTCCGTTAAAGAACTTTAATTTTATTAACTTACTTAAAATAAATAGTGCAGGGTTATTGTTAATGTTCTAAAAGCTGTTTTTGATTTTATTAAGTTACATCTTCTTTCTCTCTAATCTTTCACTAACAGCTGGTATTTAAGTAGTCCATTTTTACAAAAATGGCAATGATTCTATACCAACTACTACAGAATCATACCTATTTATTCCTGTTTTTTAAAGTTGCTCAAGCGTATTATGTAAAACAGACTATATAATTATCTCGAAAAACATAAGATTACTCATTAAACAGTTTAATTTTCGAAATGGGCATTCAATCATCCTAGTGTGCATGAGTCATCCGGAGGACGTCTGGACGACTGCGTGACGTTCGACGGACGTCCCTCGGACAACGCGTGCCCACTGGTATGTAATAATTGGTTTAACCAGTTAAATTCTAGGCGGGCTTACTAATAAAAACTATACTGTTGATCATGGCACCCTTCTCCACAAACTAGAATTATGTGAAGCAACATGTGGAGCAATATGTGGAGCAATAAAAAAAATTTAAGTTGGTTTCAAAGTTACCTTAAAAATAGAAGAAAAAACTTATAATTCAACATGTACAAAGTTAGAAACAATAAGCTGTGGAGTTGTTTATTCTTGAAACCTTACTGATTTTGATTTATGTAAATAATATCTACCTATACTCAAACAAGCCTAATTTTTTTTTTTAAAAAACATTAATCTTTTTATACCCATTCTAATATAAAAACATTTTCTCTTCAGTAAATTGTGAGCTGGAAAACATTAACGACTGATTCAAATTAAACAAACTCTTTTTGAATATCAGTAAAGCTATATATATTTTATTACCAATTTAAGTCCAAAAACTTGCCTCTGCAACTTTAACTCTTGCTCTTGCTAACTTGCTCTCTGAACCATACATTAAAGTAAAATTGTCTCTCTTAACCAAAATAACATGACTTTAAATACTGATCACAAGTAGTATTTAAAGTTTGCTTAGTTATAATTACCCATTTGTGCATCAACGTAGGTATCTAAAACGAACCTTGTCCTTTGCAGTTTGATCAATAATATTTTAAGAATGTTAACTTTTCTTGTCTAAATGTTTAAATTAGATTAAATTAATTATTTAAATTAGATTAAATTAATAATTTAAAATTTTAAGGCTGTTTCACTTTTTATGACTAACTATACTAGTCAATAGCAAAAATGTATTGTAATCAGCCAATTATAACTACTTTTACTGTGCTGAAAAAGCACGTGGCAATGACAATTAAAAAATGATGTTTAACTCTAGTTTTTATAATAAAGTTTTACTTAAAAATTGCATTTTTAAATTAAACATTGGGTATCTTCATTTTAGTCTTGCTGAATTGTCATACTTATAACAATTTCCTGCTGAGTCATCACGTTTACAAAAACTTTGTACCAAGTCATCACTTTTACTGATTAAACATTTTTTTTTATCAAAAATTTAAAATTAAATATGAGATTAAAAATTAAATATGAGATTAAAAATTTCCTTAATAATGATTCAGTCAAAGACAAACCTCCGAGTAATTTGTATAAGTATTTTGTGTCATTCATTATATCAAAAATATGTAAATAACACTGATAACCTTTGTTATGTTTGTTTTGAAACATTTTCACAAAGAAATGTTCTCTTACTCCTTTAATTAAAGAAGATCACTGTTGTTTTAGCTTATCACTGTTGTTTTAGCTTATCACTGTTGTTTTAGCTTATCACTGTTGTTTTAGCTTATCACTGTTGTTTTAGCTTATCACTGTTGTTTTAGCTTATCACTGTTGTTTTAGCTTATCACTGTTGTTTTAACTTATCACTGTTGTTTTAGCTTATCACTGTTGTTTTGGGTACTAGATCAATGACAATCATAAGGTAAAAAGACAACGATAAAGTATGCGCCACATAAATGTTTTTAATACTTGTGTTTATAACTTTCCAAACTAAATCAATCAAAAACGGTCGTTCAATGTCTTTTGCTGTTACTCTGATATGGAGAACCGTACAATCATGTCACAGACTGCTATTTTTTATGGTATAGTTCCAACAATCTCAATATTATCTGCACTTTGCCTTTTACCTCATAGAGAAGAAATCTCCATTCCTAATTCACCAGTAGAGTATTATCTTAAATCTGACGATAATCAGATTATGCTTGAGGTATATTGCCTAAACCCTGAAAAGTGTGAGATCCTTACTTTTTTATAAACTTGATACCCTCAGTAAACAAGCGCAGGATTACCCAGAATGAATTAAGTAACGTAATCAAAGACCAAAATTAATTTAAAAAGTCAGAAATTCTAGCCTCCAGATTACAGCTGCGAAATCAGCTGCAGAAAAATGTGAAAATTTCAATTTAACGTGAGGGCAACAAGAACTTTTTTGGTCTGAAAAATGATCTAGTATTCTGCCATGAAGTCCATTTATGAGATCTATAATAACACGGGTGCTAATAACCTTCGTTGCGCCACTTGATTGATATGATAAACTCACTCAATATTTAATACAAATCTGAAAAGTGAAAAGTCTTTATTGATGCTTCAAAGCTTTAAAAAGTGTAAAAGTGTTTTTTCGTAGCGGGAATGAAATACTATTAATTTCGGTGGAGTAAGTTCTTCCCACGAAGAAGTTTTATGCTAACATGCAGCTTCTTCATTGTATTAACTATAACTGCCATAAAAGGCTAACCTATTAAGATCTTAAGGTAATTGCTGGGAATGCATCTGGGATACACCAAATTTTGCGGCTTTCTTTGTGCTTACAATTTCCTCTGTAGTGTAGTTGTCCCGGAAGTCTTTGGATCCAGAAATAAAATGTATAACACATCTATCTAGCGGACCATGAATAAGTTTTGTTTATGCTATTACATATAAAGTTAGGACTAAAATATTTTTTAAAAGCAATTTAACCAGAAAGTGCACACCTTCCTTAGCAATGTTGCTTATTGGGATAGAGTTGACATTAAACCGGGAACCTCTCTGTTTTGATCTAGGAACCTCTTGATTTTGAGCCAGAACCCTAACAACTGCGCCACAGGTGCTTAAGTAAAGTTTTGAGCTCCTAGTCAATATTTTCAATACTAAAACTAATAAACTTTTTTTTAAAATAATTTTTTTTTTTTTAAACCTTTTTTTTTTTGTAGTTTCAGCATTGATATACCTCAACGGACGTTTGTTTCGACTTTTTTAACTTTTTAAAGTCGACTAACTTCACCTTTTGATTAGGCAACTTTTATTCAATTTAGTTGAAGTTAAAAATAACACTTTTGATCTTTTTTACTTTCTACTACTTTTGATTCTATCATTTACAGTTAGTTTGCTAATGACACTGGTTAATAATTTTAAAAACGTTTAGCACTTTGATATTTTGGCTTCATTTATATGTATAGAAATGGTGTGCAGCAATGTGTTTGCATGTCCCTACGGGAATTAGTTTTTAAAAGTTACGTTCTAAATGTCTTTCAAACGTTTTCTAAGTGCATTTTAAACGTCTTTTAAACGCTTTTTACGTTAGAATGTTTAGAAGGCGTTTAAAAGAAGTTTAAAGCATATTTTGAAGTTCTAGGGATGGCAATGTTGGGATCCCGGGATCTCGAAATCCCGGGATTTCATATAAATTTATCCTGAAATCCTGGGATTAGTCCCCAAAATTCCCCGGGATTTCGGGATCGTCAAAAAAAAAGGAAAAATTAATAAGGTTTAAGCTTATAATTGTAGTTTAGTAATATTTATATAGTCTTTGGTATAGTAGCTGTTTGATTGTGTAATTATTTATTCTCTTTGAAATGTTTTCCGTTTAAAACTTTCTTTTTCTGTATTTTACTAATAGTCCAGTCGAATAAGATGATTTTCGGTAAAAAAAATTTTATAAAGCTGAAACTTTGCCCAGTAATTCCCTACGGTAAATAAATCACGTTAAAAAAATGCTCCACGATTCCCAATAGGAGGACCCCCTTTTTCGGGCCCAATTTTTAAATGATGAATGCCCAAAATGGTCAAAAAAATATATTTTTGAAAATTGACTTATTATATACCATTTTAAAGCATTTTTTAAGCTTTTTAAACTTAAATTTTTTTTTAAACTTTTTAAACTTAAATCAAAGTCTGACTAGTTATTTAAAAAATAAATGCTATAAATACATTAAGCAAATTTTCTTTTCAAAGTTTTAATAAAAACTTTCATTAAAATGATCATTTGTCATATTTAATTAAATCTAAATTAAACCGTTTGTTTTTTTTAATTATATTTCTCGATTTAGAAACCAGGGAAACATAATATGTTCATATTGTCATCTTCATAATTTTCCATTTCGTTTTCTTCTTTAATTTCATTACCCTACGGAAAAATATAAGCAAATATACGACTGATATTTTGTAGAAATATTTATATGTGATAATAAAAATAAATAATGAGAGAACACGTCTTTTTCTAATTTTCATTGTTAAAATTTACCTTGCTATTCGTACATTCTGTTCCGCGACATTCCCCACAAATTGCAAGCACCGTTTTCTGTATTTCCTGCACGTACTTGTTTTGTCACCACATGGGTTTTTTGTTGTTGTCTTAATGATTAGCAAAAAAGGAAATTGTTGTAGTTAGATATAAAAAATATCTAAATTTAAATTATATAGATAAATTTTTTAAGATCTTTTCAAGAAGTTTGAAAAAATACATTAATTTAAAAACAAACCTTGCAATTACATCTAATGACCTTTGTTATTGCTTCTGGTATAATGTCTTTATCGTTCATTATAGGCGTGATTACTCCGTCGTGTTGCTTCCAGCCCCATTCAGTTGCATCTAGTTCAATGTCATCAATTAGTGACCATAAAATTATTTGACAATGCACGCGCAGGCCGTGGAAGTAAGCAGTTTTATCAGTAGGTGGATATTTCTCTGGGGATATTATACCCTTGTATGCTAAATCTATGTATTTATTATACCAAAAGTTAATAATAAATTAAGTAAGATAATTATTTTTATAAAATAAGGATTTCTATGGTAGATAGAAAACAATTACCTCAATTTTACAAGTGTACTTCCTTTTGTTCCTCCATATAACAAAATAAAACCTTCAATTGAGGCGTTTCCAACTTCTTCATGATTACCTCATAGACTTGCCATTACTTCTGATATTTTTTGCCACTTCTTGTCCGATATTTTTTCAACTGGTTTTGTTTTACTTTTTCCAAACACAGACGAAACAGCGTCCCACCCCAACCATGCATGAACAAAGATCAGGTGTTGTTTTATGGTTTTGTTTTTTAAAGAAGCACCCTTGATACTCCAAGCTTTATCCCATTTATCTTGCAAAATGTAAATGTCAGACATGTTGTTTTTCCAATAATGAATAAACATTACTGCGATATCTGTGTCATCCGCCACAACAGTTACATGCTGCAAGCTTGTGTTTTCAACATCAAGAGCGGTTTTAACAACGGTGCAATCAGCATCACCAGGACCAGGGCCGCCGAGAGCTTTTATGGCGCCCGGGGCATAGCGTTGAGTAGGCGCCCCTTTAAAGATACTTTAAAAAAAAAAATTTTATCAAATGCAATCTTGCATATATATGAGTGCACATGGTTTTGAAATAAATTTTCTTAATTGCGGTTTACTTCTGTTATAATCATTTTACGACAATATTTTCAAACATTACGTCTTTAAAAAAATACAACTAGGCAACACAAATACAACATAAATGCATTATTAGACATTCTTAAATTATTCAAATAAGAAAAAACGGCTTATATAAAACACTCTTTTCTTGCATTTTTACCGACAAAATTATATTATTATATCATCATATGACAGAGTCTTTGCTAACTCATTTTCCGCTGAAAACATCATAAGATCCGAAAGGCGTTCTTGTCCCATAGTGGCCCTACAATAACTCTTTATCAATTTAATTTTACTGAAGGATCGCTCACCCTCTGCCTCAGATACTGGCGATATATTAAAAATTCGAATTAAGATGTATATACATATAAAAAATAGGCCGTAGACTCTTTGAATGTATTTGGTTGAGAAAACTCAATGAGTTTCCAGGAATAAAAAACGAAGACTCCTTCAAACAATTAAGATGCAAAATTTCTTGTATGAAGTCGTCTTCTTTGACATCATTAGCGCAGAACTGTGCTAATTCACGAGCTTTTATCTCTTGAGAATCTGGTTCTCGGTCTTTCAACCAGATGAATGAGAATCTTAAGGAAACATTTTTACTATGTCAAATCTTGACTGAACCTAATAAATAAAATAATCAAGAGCAACGTTGAAAATGTTTACCTCAAATTAATGCTCGGGGCTCTCGTAGCAGAAAGCTGCATTTGCAAGTTCATCGTGATACCGTTTCAACTCTTCTTTCGTTTTGTCAATAATTCCGTTTCAAAGCCTAGAGGACCTGCAACAGTTTTCGCTTCAGTCAAAATATTATTCCATGATGAGCAGATACGGCCAAGATTGCTTATTAGCAGTTGAATTAGAATAACTTCGTCATCTATTGTTAGTGAAGTTGACTGGAACAAACGGCTTACTTCATCTACTGCTTGAAGAACTTTATACCGAAAGGTCAGAAGACAACAGTTTCAAAGGATTTTGAAAACTTTATCAAAGACTTAGCTTAATTTAGCATGTCAGCAGTAAGGTCAAGATCCTCTATAGTACGATTAATGGCAGTAATTATTTCCCCGGGTCGTTTTGCTGTTAGCAATACTGGTATCGGAAAGCTTGTGAAGAGAGATTTCAGTCGATTCTTGCAAAATCTTCCACATAGCCGGACTGCAGCTGAAAAACACGAAAGAGCTTGGATATTACTGAAAAAAGTCTTTATCTCAGCAAAAGATTCAACTGCATGTACTCCAGCTAAATTAAGACTATGAGCACCACAATGAATATAGAGGGCTAATGAATTTTTCTGTAAAATTAAAGCTTGTGCTCCAACGTAAACTCCAGCCATATTTGAGCCGTTATCGTAACCTTGACCACGGCATTATATTAAAACATCACAAAATAGTTTTGCAATATCCACTCCTTTTTTTCTCTCCATGTCTTCAACGCAAAGAAAGCGCTCTTTTTCCTCACAGCTTTTTTGTTGAAGCTGAAATAAACTAAGCAAAGAAAAAAAGTGATCTGTTCAGTGTGTGAGGTTCCATCGATAATGACTGTAAAGTATCTAGCTTCTCTCATTTCCTTTAAAAGAGCACACTGAAATAATGAAGCACACTCACGTATGAACCCATTATGTGATTCCCATGAGAGTTAGTGTGCCTGCATTCGAGTTCCCTCTTTTTGGTGACGAGCTACGTTTTCTAGATGGTTTTTTTTAACGTTTTGATGTGGTTTGAAATCATGTCTAGAGCTCCTAGAAAATTGCCACTTTCTTGCTCTCCAAGAGCAGATCTTTGACCTGTTAATAACACAAGAATCTGTAAAAAAAAGATTATTTATACAACAAATATCAATAGCTAAGTAAAAATAAAGTTTACCTCTAAACGCCATGTTTCGTGATGAGAGAAACAATGTTACATCCAAAATACAGCGCAATATTTCACGCTACCTCGCTACCTGAAACTCAAAGTTTATTTGATTGCCGTAATTTTTTTATTTACTATTTTCGAACTTTTTTTTCTTCTAGCTTGTGTTATGTTTTTATTTGTTTTTGTTTTTTCAATCTATACTTATTTAAATCTTTTTTTACATTTACTTTTTTTAATTTTTATATCTATAAAATAATTTTTTAATTTATTCCTTTTTTTCTCTTTCTTTTCTTTTCTTATTTCACCTTTAAATAAGCAGATTTGACATTTGAGATGCAATTGCATAAATTGACATTGAAATATGCACGTTAATACTTTTGTGAGATTTTATGCCGAAATGTAATATGTCATCACTTTCATAATATGCATATGTACAAAAAAAGTTCTCTCCGAAAGCAAACTCACTACACTAAATATAACATCATATAAAATCACAAAACATTTAAATTAAATTTTAAACATTGTATAGACACTTAAAAAAAAAACCCCGTTCATTTTAATACTTTAGTATCATTTAAAAAGTTGTTCCGTATAAAAAATGCTTTAAAATGGTATATCATGTCTATATTTGAACACAGTTTTTTTTACTTTTTAACACATGCATCATTTTATAATAGCGCCCAAAAAAGGGGATTCTTCTGTTGAGAATAATGGGGCATTTTTTTTACGTGATCTATATACCTTAGGGAATCACTAGGCAAAGTTTCAGCTTTATATACATATATATATATATATATATATATATATATATATATATATAATATATATATATATATATATATATATATATATATATATATATATATATATATATATATATCTATATATATATATCTATATATATATATATATATATATATATATATATATATATATATATATATATATATATATATATATATATATATATATATATATATATATATATATAATTAAAAAATATGTAATTAAATAAAATTAATTTATAGCTTTTATTAAAAACTCTTGCTCTTTCCGCAAGCAAGCGCTTGTATTTTTGTTATTTTTTATTATGTACTAGTTTTAATATTATACTATATATAATATATAGTATAATATTAAAATATTAAATATATACTAGTTTTAATATTATACTATATATAATATATAGTATAATATTAAAACTAGTATATTAATTTTAGTTCCATTTTTATATCCATTCATTTTAATTTTCAAATGTGTGATTTATGAAAGTTTTTTTTAACGCCATGCATATTTATATTATTTTTTAATTTTTATTTATACTGCGTTACCATTTTAAGCTATTGTTTTATAATTTATAATACTTAGGTTTATTAATTTTTAAAAGTCTTAGATAAGTTTTAATACAAAATTAAGTTAAAACATGGTTCAACTTAATTTTAGAGGTTCATTAATGTACTAAATATTTTCCCGGGACTTCCCGGGGACAAATTTCTCAATCCCAAAATCCCAGGATTGAAAATTTCCGCGATTTTTGCCATCCCTATTTAGAACGTAACTTTTACAAACTAATTTCCGTAGGGACATGTAAGCACATTGTTGCGCACCATTGTTTTTTTTGTCTTTTTTTTTTTTTTTACATGTTTTTTTTATAACTACAAAGTATTTACAAGTAACCAATCACAGAATGGCGGTAAAGATATACAAACGTAAATATCATAAACATAAAGTATGAAATATACGAAGTAAACAAAAATATAGTTGCATGCAACTCCAAAACACGATTAAAATAAACACTAATTACAACAATGTAGTAACGTGTACGTAAAAATAATCCAATAAATATATCTCTATTTTATTCCAGTTAAAATAAAATAATACAATAAATAAAAATAAATTATCTAATTTTTCGGAGAAGTGTTTAGATGTTTGACTATAAGTTTATTTACCACATTTCAAACTAATGTTTGTGTATAAATAAAAAAAAAACGAAATTTGTGTAAAATTGATAAGAAGAATTACTTGTTAGTAGTTATAGGAAGCTCGCAGAAGACTTAAATCAGTCTTGTCATCGAGTACCTTTTTCTGGACGTGTAATACACATAAAAATTAGTTGCATACGTGGTATATATGTATGTTGTACATATATGTCTTCTTTTTTCTTAAGGTGCCCCAAGAAGTCCTTTCGGTCTTATCACAGAGCACCGCGGAAGAGCATTTAATGGGAAGTTCATGCCTCCTTCCCAACCGATGTCGCAAAACTTGCCCAGAGGTGGGGTTTGAACCACGGATCTTACGTTTCTGAGGCAAGTGCGCTACCACTGCACGGCTGCATATATACCTTGTTATTAATATATATTTTTTTATTTTCATTGATTTGTATTAAAAGTTAAGCTACATTTTTTAACATTATTTATATTAATATTTAAAAAAAATTCTTTATAGTTGTTTAATTTAATTATTGTAGATTTTAGCTTTATTTTCAGAGAGTGTTCGTTGTTTAGGTTTAATAGTGATTCGTTTCTGGAAACTAATTTGTTAAATAAATAGGGACTACGGTATGTAATTGAGAATTTTGAGAGTCTTGTTATTTCAAACGGTATCTTACAGTTGCCTGTTTCTCTTGTATTGTATTTGTTTATATTGTTTTTAAAAAAGTGTGCTGTAAAATGTTCTGGAACCAGATTTAGTTTATATTTAAACATGAAAAATGTATTTTGAAAAATTTTTATTTGAAATATATTGAGTGCGTTCATTTGTTCCAATAAGTGTTGAGCATGAGCAAATTTATTTTTGTTGTATACTAGTCTTGAAGCGTGTTTTTGACGTAGGTAAAGTGATTCTAAT
Source organism: Hydra vulgaris (assembly GCF_022113875.1). Classification (NCBI taxonomy): domain Eukaryota; kingdom Metazoa; phylum Cnidaria; class Hydrozoa; order Anthoathecata; family Hydridae; genus Hydra; species Hydra vulgaris. Next base: position 6,003,907 of record NC_061163.1, on the reverse strand, counting down.
TTAGATTTGTGGGTACTGCACATTGCTATATTGGCATACATCAGGTAGCTGTGTATGAATGAAAAGTAGATAAGTTTCAATCTTTTTTGTGATAAAAATGGTCTTGCTTTGTATAGTAAAGCAATTTTCTTTGATATTTTTGTGTTTATGTTTATGTAGTTTATGTGAGGTTTCCAGGAGATATGTTCGTAAATTAGAACTCCTAAAAACTTTGTATTCAAAACTCTTTTGATGGTTATATTTTCTATAATAATTGTTGGTAGGTTCAGGGGTATTTTTTTAATTTGTTGAATAGAGCAAAATAGTATATACCTAATTTTTTTTATATTGAGTGACAGTTTAATTGATTTAAACCAAATATTAATTTTATTTTGTTCAGTATTTATTTTTTCAAAAAGGTCTTCAATTGTCTTTGCTGAGTAAAATAAGTTTGTGTCGTCGGCAAACATTATAGTTTTAAAGATATTAGAGGCATTTGGAAGTTCGTTTATATAAATAAGAAACAAAAGAGGAGCAAGAATGGAACCTTGGGGTACAGCACATTTTGTTCTCAGTAAGCTTGAGTTGCTTTTTTTATCATTAACAACACACTGCTGTCTGTTATTTAGGTAATTTTTAAACTAATTTAAAGATTGATTTTTTTACGTCATAGTTTTTCATTTTTTCCAGTAAAATCTCGTGGTTGAAGGTGTCAAATGTCTTTGAGAAATCAATAAAGATCTCTAATTTGATTTTTTTTTTTAAATGATCTACTTATCCTATTCGATAGGTCAAGGATTGCATGTTCAGTTGAGTGTAGCTTTTGAAAACCATATTGACCTTTATTGATAATTTTGTTCGTTTTTAAATATTCATGTAATTTATTATAGATTATTCGTTCTAGAAGTTTAGAGAATACCGAAAGAATTGAGATTGATCTGTAATTGTTTTAAGAATTGGTTTCTCCAGATTTATAGATTGGTATAATTTTAGATATTTTCAGTTTATCAGGTACAATACCTGTTGTAACTAATGAATTAAATATTTGAAAAATTGGATTACGTATCTTTTCAAAAACATCTAACACTACTTTGCAAGAGATTTCATCGATCCCTGGATTTTAAATGATTTTATAGCTACTTCAAGTTCGTCTTGATTTATTTCATTGAAATTTAAAGAGTAGCGTGAGCCTGTTAAGTAACTTTTAAAATATTTTTTTTTGTGCATTGAACTTTAGATGCAAGATCAGCATCAATGTTAGCAAAGTAGTTGTTAAATTCATTTGAAATATCTCGCTTGTTATTTGATTCCCTTTCATTAATTATTATTCTAGAAGGCATTTTGTTAAAATTAGATTTATTTTTACCAATTATTTCCTTGATAATGTCCCATGTCTTTTTTAAGTCTCCATTAAGTTTTTGTTCATTAAATTCTTAAAACTCTTATATCTTTTTACTTGATTTAAATTTTCATTATTTAAGTTTTGTTATACATTTAAAAGAAGCAAAAATATCAAAGCGCTAAACGTTTTTAAAATTGTTCACCAGTGTCATTAGCAAACTGACTGTAATGGTAGATGATAGAATCAAAAGTAGTGTTATTTTCGACTTTGACTAAATTGATTAAAAGTTTCCTAATCAAAAGCTGAAATTAGTTGACTTAAAAATAGATATATTCAACTATGGACTTTCTACTATTTGACTTCTTTATTTGACTTTCTACTTTCTACTATTTGACTAAAAGTCCATTTAAGCGAGTAAAAATCTTAAAATTCTTTTCATTTGATTTAATTTTTCAATATTTAATTTTTGTTTATTCATTTTATAACAAAAGCATTTATTTCATCTTATTAATTGCATGTTAACATTACTTATACCTAACTAAACTTTTGCTTAGGTATTTCATTAAATTTTTTTTCTTTTGTTTACTCGATACTTTTAGTTTCCTAAATACTCATGCAGGACCGTTTTAAGCTGACTCACGGCCTTTAGGCAAAATTAGGTTATAAAGCCCCAAAATCTAAACAACATCTATACATTCACGTAGTGAATATAATTGTATAGACTTTTTGATATATAGCAAGTATTTAAAACGGTCCATCTAAACCATAAGTGGTTTAGATGATTAAAGACTCAATTGCATTGGAGTCTAGCAACAAATTATCCCGTTGTTGAAGCGGCCCTTAAATTAGTTGTCGGAGCGCCCCTTAACTGATATTGTTTTGCTGCATTTTTATTATATAAATGATATGATGTTAAAAAAAAAGCGAATATAAATTAAATTATTATCTTTATTAAACTTTTAAAAATATTAAACTTCAAAAATAAATTACTGTCATATTTCGACTAAATGGGTTTTTAATCATAAACGATTTCAAAAATGTATTAGTCGATTTTAGTCTTCTTTCGAAAATATACTATTTGATTTAGTTGACCGTCGAATCATTTAAAATTCGTAACAACACTAAATTCCAATATTCGTAGTTTTGTGTAATGAGCCAAATATAACAAATTAAGTGTTTGCCTTGATTTTTAAAACACTTTTCAACTTGATTTTTTTTTTTAATTGATCGATTGCCTGGCCAAACCAAAACCTATAATCAATATATAAACATTCTCTGTATGTTTTACCTATTTAGTCAGTCGATGTTTGTATACTTCCTGCACGTTCTACCTATTAAATCAGTCAATGTATGAACACTCCCGACATAATCCACCTATTAAATCAGTCAATGTATGAACACTCCAGATATATTCCATCTATTAAATCAGTCAATGTTTGTACACTCCTTAACTCTTAAAATAAAAAAAAAATTTGTAAACAATAATATAAATTTTAATTAACAATATTAATATTAATACTAAAATTAAACACTTTAAAGTATAACATAAAAGTAAGCACAAAAAAATTAACTTGTAAAAAGATTTGAATCCGCACCCCCCTCCTCCCCACGCACAACCATACTATCCACATGCCCACGCAACTTCATTGCTTACAGCGTTAAATTATAAATATATCCTTGCTTTTTTACTTACGTAAATTTACAACAAATTTTTAAACAATGCGTTTTTATTGGATAATCAATTTACTAAAAATTTCGAACGTCAAATAATTGATTCTATTAACTACTGACAGTGTCGAGCATTAAAAAAATTTACCACGTCTTAAACCAAGTAATTAAGCCAATATTATTAGCCCCTCCACTCCACCAAAAGATTGGGTGGTTTGCATTTTTAATTTATCTTATTCAATCACTTAAAACCGTAATTTGTTTCCCAAAATTGTCTTATTGACCTAGTAGAAAATTAAATTTTAAACGTGGTAAAGTAGTAACCAATTTGAGTGCACATTACATCATAAATAAAATATATTTTTATATGAACTTAAAAAGTACGTTTTGTAAAAAATATGTTTACAAAATGTCTACATCATTTTTGTTTGTTTATTTATATAACTTTACCTTTATTATTTCATGATGGTAGAGTTATTTTTCATGTTTAACTGCAAATATTATGTATTACAAACATTTTAAATTTAGTTATTTTATTTCTTTAGTTCTACTTTAGTGCTCTACCGATAAATAAATCATAAATTTATTTTGTCTACTGTTAAAATATGGTTTTAACTTTGTAAACTGTAACTATTTAAAATTTACTACGTTGATCATTAGCTAATATATAAACTATAGTTAAAAAAAAAACTAGTTTGTCGCAATCAAGGTAAAAATAATTTTATTTTCTGGTCAAATTGCAAAATTTGTTTGCACCGATAGCTATTATGTTTTTTTATTTCATGTAATAGCTTATTGTCTTAGCAATAAATTTTTCTTACAGATTTTGATTATTTTTAAAAATGCTTTAGAAAAAACATTAGCAACTGGTAACTAGAAAAAACATTAGCAACTGGTAACTAGAAAAAACATTAGCAACTGGTAACTAGAAAAAACATTAGCAACTGGTAACTAGAAAAAACATTAGCAACTGGTAACTAGAAAAAACATTAGCAACTGGTAACTAGAAAAAACATTAGCAACTGGTAACTAGAAAAAACATTAGCAACTGGTAACTAGAAAAAACATTAGCAACTGGTAACTAGAAAAAACATTAGCAACTGGTAAATTGGTTTGTAGTGTTAATATGTAATGTTTTTACTTCTTTTATTATATAAACTTTTTTTTTCATTTTAGATATATCTTATAATGCTTTTCAGAATATCGCAGAACAAATAGAGTACCCAGAGTATGGCAGAAGTGAGGGTCCAAATTTAGGCCAAGAACTCCCTGATCCTCTTTTTTTTTTTTTAAGTGTTGATCCTGTAAAAAAGAAAAAACGAGGAGGGGTGGGAAAATAAGACGCAACATCTATTATTAGTATTTTTGTAGTTGGTTAATCTACCAATTATTACCTGATGATGCAGATTTAGTTTAATTTTTTTGGAAATATATACTTTTATATATTTTTTTTTATGTTATTATGTATAAGTATAAAATAAATTGTAAACAATAAAACGTTATTTTGTTTAATGATGTTTAGTTTAAAAAAAAAAATTATTTTGTTTTTTTAAATAAATAAACTTGTATTGTTTTGTTGGTATATAAATTTTGTTGAAAAGGTATATTTTTTTCCGTTTTCTTAAGAACTTTGCTTTTTTTATTTGTTAAAAAGTCATATATTTTGTTTCTTTTTACAAAAATCGATGTTTTGCTAATTGTAATAATATATATGAATTTATATACTTCAAATTTGCATTTTATTATTTGTAAAAGTGCAATAACTATAGAAAGGAAGGGACGATATGGAACAGATTTACCAAGACCCGTATTTTACCAGTCTGACCAGCTAGTATATTATTATTATCATATTTATATATTATTATTCACTATATATTATTATTACCATACTTATTATCATCATTTGTAAATATTTAAAATAAATATAACTTTTGTATAAACTTATCGCATATTTTATGTATTTATTAATTGTTTGCAACTAGTATTTATTAAGTTATTTCAATTTATAAATTTATTAGGAAATTACAACTTTTTTTAAATCTAAAATAAAAAATTACTGTTACTTATATTTGTATTAACTTTTTGCAATTGTTTTGAATTTAGAGGAAATAATTATAACAATGATCATTAAACATTTGGTTTTTTATCAAACCACGTCTAAGAAAATAAGTTTCGTTTTTGTTAACGTTGTTGCTTATGGCTTACTGTAACCATGACGCTAAAGATTATATCAAAAGTATTAAGGCAAGTTTCCACTCATCCGTTTTTCTACGGGAACGGGATAGGAAAGGTAAAAATAATCACGTGAGCATGTGTAATAAAAGTTTTTTATTTGTCCGAAAGAAAACTGCGCATGCTCACGTGATTATTTTTCCGTTCCCTTTCCCTTTCCCGTAGAAAAACAACTCACCTTTAAACTAAATATCGAATCGACGCCGTTAAAAAAGTTAAGAACTTTTATAAATAAAAAAGATATTAATTCTTGGCCCACTCCTTTTCCTAATTTATATTAATGATTTAAATAAAGCTTTTAAACTAACAAGTATTATGTTTGCAGATGATAATAACTTATTTGTTTCTAACAGTGATATCTTTGAACTTTTTAAAACAATGAACAAAGAGCTTAGACGTGTATCGAGTTGGTTTAAATGTAATAAGTTAACTCAAAATACTAATAAAACAAAGTAGATCTTATTTCATTCGCTTTCCAAAAAACGGTATTTGCCATTAAACTTACCCAAAATTTTTATCGATCAAATTGAAATAAAGAGGGATTCCGTAACAAAATTTTTAGGTGTTTATCTTATGAAAACATCATATCGACTAGATAAACACTAAAATTTCAAAAAACATAGGAGTTTTATATAAAGCACAAATCTACCTCAATAAGAAAATTTTAATCGAACTTTATTATTCATTTATACACAGTTATTTAAATTATGCTAATATCGCCTGCGGTAGTACAGAAAAAAAGTAACAACGTCTTTATCGCCATCAGAAACATGCAATCCGCTTAATCTGCTTTGCAAATCGCTTAAAATGCTTTGCAAATCTCACGCAAAACATTATTTTATTGAAATGAGAATTTTAAATATATACTTAATATATATAATGTTTAATGCTTTGTATACAATTAGGAAAAATGACTTGTCTCAATCTGTCTTCAAGGATATTTTTACTCCGAAACCCATCAACAAATACAATTTGAGAAATCTGATTTTTTAAATGAACCTTTTTGTCAAACAAACTTTAATCAATTTTGAATTGCCTATCGGGCACATTATACACACAACTACCCATTACTTTTCGTTTTTTTTAAAGTAAATTAAAAACCCTAAATTTTTCATTAGATGACATTATATGTTGTTATTAATAATAAAAATTAATAACTTTGCCTTTTTTTATTTACATTTGTAAAAAGTTTATTCTTACTTATTTTGTTGATTTTATATTCTTTACTTAACATATTATTATATTTTGATACATACACATTTATATAAAATATTGGTGAGTAGATCCGCGTGATCTCTCTTTGGCTTATATAATATATACTTAGGAAATTTGTAGAAATTTAATACTGTTTTTACCTTTGTTAATCCTTGTTTGAACTTATTTAAGGTTCTGACGACAAGATCCTTTGATATTCCTTCAGATACTATATTTTATATTTGTGAAAGTTTATTATTATTATCATTATTTTTTTGACAATATATAATTGTTTTACGACCAACAAATGTAAAATAAAATAATAAAAAAAAGATATGAGTTTGAGAAACAAATGAATACATAATAATTGTAGTTAATTAAGTGTTCTTAGTTGTTATTCCCAACAAGCAAATGGCGTAGCCAGTTACATTTTCTCTTCAAGCTATTTATTTGCTATTTCTATTTAAAGTCAATTTTTGCTTAATCAAATAGTGATATACTTTCATTGTACCTATTAAAATTTTTCATGAAGCAAGCCTCCTTTGGGTGAATAAAGCAATTTTATATTTTTTAAACAAGAGATATGGCTTAATATTAAAAGCATCAGATTGGTTCTTAGCACAGTTAAAAGTTTTTACGACTTTGATTGCTTGTTATAAAACGTTTTTTGATGAAGTAGCTAATTCCCCACTGTTGTTTTTTTGTTGTTTTTTTTTAAATAAAGAGAGCGGTAGAAGTTGAAATGTAACACAATAACATTGCATTTCAAACAAAATCTATTTTGTTAATTGTATGTTATGCAACTTCCAATTGATATTGAGCGAAACCAACTAAAACACCTGTCATAAAACTAGGGTTTGTGTAATTCACAAGTACATAGAAAATAAAATATGAACTTGAAAAAAATATACACTTAATCATAAAATTAATGTAAAAAAGATTGCAAGATAGACGTTCAACTTTGAATGATAAACCTCAATCCAAACAATTGTTGTATACCATTGTGTTCTTATGTAGATGTTGTAACAACTAATGATGAAGACTGATATTTAATGATGTAGATTGATATCTAATATCAATATATCAATACATATAGGAAACATAAATTTCAATAGTAGAATGAGGCTTAACAACGCAAACTTTGTTTTTGACTTTTATGAATTCATATATTAAAAAAAACTTGGTTTCTATCTATTTAATTAAACAGAACTTGGTTTCTATCTATTTAAGAGAACTTGGTTTCTATTTTAGATTATAATTTTGTAAACGAGGTTTTTAAAATGTGACGTCGTACAATGCATTTATTTGTTGCGCGATACTTTAATTAAGAACTAACTTGTATCCTTTCTTTAAAAAAATCACGTTCCAATAATAAAGACTGGTATCGAACAGTAAATACAATTTTCGATAGTAGGATGGATCTAGTAACACAAAACAGTCATTAAAAAGTTTGCTTGAAAAAAATCTTAATAATATAATTAATAGAAATAAAATATCTGGTGGACACGGAAAAATTGAGATTTCTCTATAAATTGAGATACTCTAAAACCACAAATGGTATTTATTTCTTTTATTTTTTAATTAAGTGTTGGTGGAGTAATAAAAAAATAAAAAGGACTTCCAAAAAAAGTGGATTAATGCCACCAATAAGACATCTGCGAAATGATGGCATCAACCCATTTTTTTTTTTTTGATGAAACAACCATCAAACCCCTTAAAACTCAGTTGACAACCTAATTGATGTAAAAACATTTAGTATAAAAAATTTAAATATAAAGCATTTATGGTTTTAGAGAAATCTCAATTTAAAGCCAACCTATAAAAAATATTAGGTGTGGAAACTGTGTAGTAAAACTTTGTTCCCACATTTTTGAAAGTGCATATTACACTAAGTGAAGATTTAAAAATTGCCTCGCCTAAAAATGATTATTGTCATTATAAAGATCATCATTATTTCCATAGATCATAATAATAAGATCATAATAATCATCGTTTCATATGAAGATAATAATGATCATTATTTTTAATGAAGATTGTGATGAAGATTAATGCCTTACGCGAAAATCATAATAACGGTTGTTGTCTTCTATTAAAACAATAATTATCGTAATCATTGTATTTCATAAAGATCATGATGATGGTCATTGCGTTATATGAAAATAATGATGATCATTATTTTCAGTAAGGATAATGATGAAAAATATTATCTTCCATGAAGATCATAATGATGATCATTTAAACAAATTACAAAACATATAAAATATTTAAATGTTCTATTTTTGCAACTTTTCAGATTTTTGACTAAAATAAAACGGAAAAAAACATATCTAAGCTTTTCATAGTATTTGTGTTAATAAGGCAAATAATAAATAATGAATAACTCTCAATTGTGAGGTAATTACTGTTATTCAGGTTGGTAGCCCTCCATCATTACAGCAACGCTTACAATGCACATAACTAAAGTTTGCATTCTTTTGTGAAAATTTTTATGGTTAACAAAATTGATCCCAATGGTTAAAAAAATAGTCCCTTCAATTATCGACCTGGATATCTGGATAATGGTGCTCTTAAATGTTATTTCTGAACAGAAAGCTATTATCAACTTGCAATCCAACCAAATAATAAAACTTAAACAAAAATTAGCAATTATACAAACTAACCTCAACTCTCCGCTAGTCACCCAAGAAAGTTTACACTATCCGTCCTGGAGTAGTGTAGTTAGAAACAAGACCAACTTATTGTTGCAAATCGGTCAAGTCCTTATTGAACTAAAGCAAACAGTTAAGCGTGAGAAAAATATATTAATATTTGGCAGTCTCTGTAGAAGGTTTTACCCAAACACAACCAGTAGTGTTTCCCTGCATCACATGGGTCCTAACAGTTATAGGCTTTACCAATCATGTTAGTTTCTCTAAGCGGTTTAAGACTAAAAAATATAAAATTGTTGGCCCAAAGTGATAGAATTCAAGAATGTTGGTGATAAAAAAATTAGCTATTATGAATTCTCGCAAACTCACTTGATATGAAACTTTCAAGAACTACAGAGTCAGTCTTTATTTAACAACTGCTAAAAAGAACTTAATTATCAACTACGCAAAGACCGCAACACTCGTAAACTTCATATTGATAACCCTGATGCACCCTTTCACTATATATATATATATATATATATATATATATATATATATATATATATATATATATATATATATATATATATATATATATATATATATATATATATATATATATATATATATATATATATATATATATATATATATGTACATACATGGCCGCCGAGAGCTTTCATGACGCCCGGGGCTTAGCAGCAATTAGGCGCCCCTATAAGCCCCTATAATATTTTTTTATCAAAAGCATGTTTAATTATAAAAGTTAATGACTCTGTTTTTATTCCTAATACCTTTACTTTACATCTACATTTTCATGAGCCGCATCTGTGTTAAATAACACTTATGCAACACATTTAACATTCACTGATTACGATTATCAAATCTACTATTTGAAAAAAAAATAGAAATTAACTTTTTCTATATTTTTTACTAACAAAATTTATTATTATAATTATTATTATGTCATCTCACGATAGAGTTGTATCTAATTAATTTTCATTATGTATGTCCGATAGACACTCTTGTTCTTTAGTAACCCTATATTCTTTTTTTAAATTAATTTTAGTTTGCTTAAAGGTTGTTAACCTTTTGCGACATGGGGTTGACATTGCGTTTCAAAATTCAAATTAGTATACATATAAATTAGGAAATAGGCTATAAACTCTTAGAGTATATTTAGTTTAGAAAACCTAAAGTGTTTTCAGAAGGGAAAAATGAAGATTCAAACTTATATGATGCAATTTTTATTCCTTAAAGTTGTCTTCAATTTCATAAGCTTTAATTTTTTACCGGTACTTGATCTTTCAACCAGATGAATGAGAATCTTAAAGAAACAGTTTTCACAATCCTATTTTTAAATTGAGTTTGTAAACCGAAATAACAATCATATATACTTTAAGCATATTTTTGAGAAACTTATGGAAAAAAACTGCACTTCAAGGTTCATTGCAATTTCACTATTATCATTTGCTTTGCCTAAATTTTTGTTTTATAGCCAAGAAGAATTACCTAAAGACATCATGGGTAGAAAATCACTTAGAGACATCACGGGTTGATATTTCAACTGAAACTCAAGTAATAGCTTTAGAGCAGCAGTAATTTTCCATAGTCACACGTGGGCGTTTTGTTAATAGCTTTATAGAGACTATTTAAGTTGGATGTCTGGTGTCCAAACGCTTGTAAAGAATGGTTTTCTATCTAGCGGGATTGCAGCTGAAAACAAAAACATTTTAGATTTTTATTTATTTGTTACAACAAACAGCAAAACTTATTCATAAAAAGTTTGATATTGATCACGGAAAGCAACACCAGGCTTTTAAATGATGATGATTGACATTGTTGCAGCCGAATTAACATCATAAAGATAATTTTTAAAAGAGTTTATATTTTAGCCCATAAATTACATCGTGCGCTAGTTTATTTCAACGGTTTGGAACACGGTTTGTAAAATAATGCTGAAGTTTAGGACAACTTTTGATTAGATAAGATTTTAAACAGGTCATTTTTACTTAAACTATATGTTGAGTTTGATGAGAAAAGCTGTAGTTGTAGAATATAAAATTCAACCTATTGTAAATGGAAAGCATATATTTTGTATGGCAGTATGAGGTCACAGCGTTCTTTGAGTGTATTTAAGCCAAGTATTTTTAGTTTTTGATTGTGGACAAAATGTTTATTTAATGATATTTCTTATTGTTTGACACAATTGAGTATAGCAATTTTTGAGATGATCAGACATGCATACAAATCTCTAGATGCAGTACTTAATGTATAATTAATGCAGTTTTTTTCCATAGCTAAAAAGCTACAACACCGAAATGACTTCTTGAGACCGCAAACCATTGAATTGCTAACTAAAGCTAATGCTACTGCTTGTATTTTTGTTTTTGTGATTGTTTGATATTAGTACTACAAGGTCTTGCTTAATGCACTCCTTGAGGTTAAAATTCACAAGACAGTTGTGTAAGCTATTTACAGCGCTGTCAATGTTTGTTTAAAGTTTTCCATAATCAGAAAAAATTGATTGATATTTATAACTAATGTGACATTGCCATCTTTTGTGTACAATTTTGTATGGTTATAAGTAAAGTTTAGTAAGCCATTGATTAAAATCACAAATAGCAGTGATGTAAGAAGTGATTCTTGAGGAATGCCACTTGTCACCTATTCCTAATCAGACGTTTATTCTCCAGTTATGTCTTGACTTTTTTTGTTTTTTTGGGAGTTTTTTGCGTTGTGATTTTGAAACTCTTTAAGGAGCCTTTTATCTTTAACTATAAAAATTTTTTTTTTTGGATACGACCTAGTTTCTACTTCATTGTCGTCAATACAAAAACAAACTATATATATATATATATATATATATATATATATATATATATATATATATATATATATATATATATATATATATATATATATATATATATATATATATATATATATATATATATATATATATATATATATATATATATATATATATATATATATATATATAGATATATGCATATAAATATATAATTATTTGATGCTATCATTCTTTGATTATAACTAAATCAAAATTAATTGCTTTGTGCATCAGTAAATTTACTTTACAACTTATTAATACAAACAATTATTTTACTTTTTTGCAATTGAAATCTGATTAAGTTTTTTTTTTCCGTCTTCTGAAAAAGAAGACGGAAAAAAAAAACAACAAAACATTATATATATATATATATATATATATATATATATATATATATATATATATATATATATATATATATATATATATATATATATATATATATATATATATATATATATATATATATATATATATATTATGTTTTGTTAATGCTTGTTCTAGTCAAAAATTATCGCGTTTTTTATTCATAATGTAACTTAACGAAACTTACCTGGATTAACTTGACAGTGTTTTCAAAAAATTACAACACTTTCTCTAAATATCAGTTAAATAGATTTAAAAACGGAGTCATTACAGGAATAAAACTATAAAATCATTAACCAAGATCAACATGTAAATTTTTGCCAACCAAATAACAACCGCTATGATAAATTTATATCAACTGTTTTGACGGTTATATCTAGTAATTACAACGTCTTAACTTCTGACAGGAATAGCTTGTTGATAAAAATAAATAATTGACAATTATTGTAACAGTTATCAGGGTTACTGTTATTGAGGTATATATCCTAAACAATACAGTAAGCTTTATTGAAAAAACAAAACAGTCGACTTCATAGTGAGCTAATTATCTTTTCTTTAAAAATTTTTTTTTTTTTTTATATGTTGTTGCTGTAGATAATATCTTTACATTAATGGATTTATTAAAAATTCAAATAATTTTTTAATAATTAAACAAAACATTGAGCTAATAATAAATCTAATTTAAAAATATTTTTTTTTATTTGATATCACGAGTAAAATTATAGTCAGTTATTGTAGTTAAGGCTTATAAAACTAATACCTGTTTAATACTTATTGACTTTATTGATGTAGCTGTGTTAATGTATTACTTGTTGGATTTTCAAGGTAATAATTAAAATTTTTCTTTTTAATATTATTTTTATGAAAACTATCATTTGTAAAAAGTTAATAGAATTTAATGAATGAAGTTAATTAAACTAATTTAAGAACTTTTGTTTTGTTATTTGTAAATAATGTAACCATCATGTCAATATTCTTATGACTAATTTAACAGTAAAATTAAATCATAATTAAAAGTTAATTGAGTATTTTCTCGATTTGTTCTTTAGTTAAAGTTATATATATGCATATATATATATATATATATATATATATATATATATATATATATATATATATATATATATATATATATATATATATATATATATACATATACATATATGTATATATATATATATATACATTTATATACACGTAATTTGCGTTAGCGTATACTTCAAATAGAATGATTAATGCTCTTAAAAAACAGAGCAAATTAGTAAATACCCATTTAATAAAGTTTTTTTCTTCTACTATAAGTTTCTCTTTCATTCATTTTAAGACATTATTCCTTATGATCCGATTGATAAAAGAAAAAACTAACTGGAGAAGATTAAAAAGTTAGATAAGTGTATATCTATATAAATATAAAAAGATTTATTGGTGTAAAAACAGGTGAAGGAGGGGGGGGGGGCAGGGAACAATTGCCCTCTATCCCAACGTTCAAAATGTTTTTTTTCATTCAAATTCTGAATATGGCTGCCATAGCCTCCCTTAATTTCCGTTTAAGTCCCCTCCTCCAACTTTCTTGACCTTTCTATGCCACTGTATATATATATTTATATATATTTAAACAATTTTAAAAATGTATTCTACAAAATAGAGTGCTCAATGTTCTTAAAAGAACAGAGCAATTATAAATTAGTTAATTTATATATATATATATATATATATATATATATATATATATATATATATATATATATATATATATATATACACACACACACAGTGGCGTAGAAAGGTCATATATATAGTAGAGTTTCAAAACTATTAAAATAAAATCTAGAAACTTTTAAAACTATTTTAAAAAATGGAAACTTTCCAAATTACTTAATTACACCTGCCAGTAGAAGGTAGAAGATTCATGTTAGGAAGAAGATTCACGCCTACTTCCATTTTGAAAAAAGAGTTATTTTTGCCTTTATTAGGTTAACGTTTATGAATCATATAAAATAGTTATCAAAAAATTGTTTGAAGTGTCAAGTGCTTTGAAAAAACTTTACAATAGAAATTTAAACGATTTAAAATTTTGAAAAATTAAATACAAAAAATGTTTGAAAAAAGGTGTTAAATAAGCGAGATTTAAAACTGAGATGTAATAAAATAAATAAGATTCAAAACTATGACATGTTTTTTTAGGTTTCTTTTTTTGAGCGAATATAAATGTCTACAAAGAGTAAAACCTTAAAAATATGGAAACTCATATTTACTGAAGACGTAGAATTATTAAAAAAAACAAAATTGCTATCGTATTTTAAATAAATCTATCTTACACGCAGAGAAACTAATTATTATTTTCAATCATTCAAGCATTCCCATTATTTCCGGTTATTTCAAATTTATTTCTAAAGCGTACTATTGACGTAATGTTGATCGGATATTTTAAATTTATTTTTAAAGCGAGCTATAAACTATGCTAGCATATTAGCAATATTCAAACTGAAAAGTATACCATGACTCTTTTCCAATATATTCAATCTTTTCAATTATATTCTAAATTTTCCGAATATACTCAATTGTTTTTAAACAATTTTTTTCAAATTTATTCAATCATTTATAAAATATATTTAAGTTACTTGGAAGTTACCAAGTTACCTAATATACATAGTATTGGAAGTTGCCAAGTTACCTAATATACATAGTATATTAGGTGTCCTGATCGAAACAATAGATTAACTATATCAGCAACATACAATATACGTATAGCTTTTAGAGGCAGCCATGGTAGTATAAAAAACAAAATCATTAGAAATTGCATTAATTTCATCTACAGAAAAAGTTATAAAACGATTCCTGATATGGAATTCCGAGCAGATATAATAACAAGAAAAGAGACGTTGGGGGGAGACGTTGCATTAAAAATTAGCAACACGCTGCATGAAAAATTTCACAAAAAGTATACTAAATTCAAGTTAAATAAATATTAAGAGATAATATTTATAATGTATAAATAATAACAGGTTATATTCGTATGCTGTGGTACGAATACTAATTGAACTAGGGTTTTTTTGCAGAACTAGAATCAATTGAAAACTTTTTACTTACCTTTAAAGTTGGCCTAGCTAGATCTCTACTAAAATCAGCTTCAAAGGTAAATAAATGTTTTTAATTGCAAAAAAAAAACTAAAAAAGTAACAAACTACGCCCATGTTATTTTCACTTACTTCGATCAAAGTCATTTTAGTGCATATATATGCACTAAAATAAAATCTCATTAAATGGGTTGTTTGTCCTTATTAAATATAGTACCTTATTATAAATAATATTTTTTCCAAGAAATAAAAATATTTCAAAAAGATTAAATGAATTTGAAAAATATTAAATGTGTTTGAAAAATATAACGTATAATTTTCAAGAAGACAAGGAAGTCCTATTACCTACGGCCGTTTTTGTTAGCTTATTTTCGATCGTAACTATTTCATTGTAAAAAGTTTGATTCTTTTGATAAAAATTCTTTTGATGTAAAACTTTAAATACTTAATGAGTTTAAAAAATGTAATTTGAATTTTTTTTTTCATTTTTTGTAAAACTATTTTCTACTCAAAATACAATAAAAAGTTAGGGGTCGTCCACAAATTACGTCACGCAATTTTTGACCGTTTTTACAGACGACCTCTTATTTATATATGGCGCCAATGTTATAAATATATGGGATAAAGGCACTTTTTTCAACTTGTCACACAGTAACTATTTAATCTACTAAAACTCTATCAAGTAATGACATAATACTGCTACTTTTCATTTTTATATAAAGCTGTTGTTTTCTATATATATATAAAAGCAAATAAATTTTTCAAACTCTTCTAAGCTTGACATCGTGCCTTCAAATCTCTTGCATATATTCATAGAAAAATCTAAATTACAACGGACATCCTGTGTTAAGTTCTTAGGTGTACTTACTTAATGAACAAATAAGTTGAAAAAAACAAATAACAATGTATTTAAATGATTAGGAAGTAGTTTAAATCATATTTTAGAACCATAATCTTGATGTCTGGAAACTTTGTTGTATTTAAAAATCGGTCGTTTCATTTACCTATTATGTTTTAAAATATACATTGCTGTTAAATATTACATAAAGCTTTCATCGAATAAAAATTAATATTAGTATTCTGCTACTCTAATATTTATTTTATTATATTAATTTATTATGTTATAGTAATTAAGAAAAACTTAATACAGTAGAATTTTAGTAACTCGGACTCTGAAAGGGTATATGTCGTTATGTCGTCCGACTTATCGAGATTATATTATGAATATCAAGATTATATTATAATATATTATGTTTTTTTCTTTTGACCATCCAGGTAGTGACGGATCTAAGGGGAGGAGGTACCAGAATCTAAAAGTCCTACAATATCTTAGAAATAGATTACCTTTTTTTTGGAGACGCAAACGCGGTACAAAATACTAAAATATCTCAACATCACCCTTCCACCCCCCCCCCCCTTTTTAAATTCCTGGATCCATCACTGCATCCAGACAAGATTTGCTTGTGAATGCCAAACTTCTTTGATATACATGCAGATGATTTGCTCTGCATCTAACCCACTGTCGAGGTCTCTTAAATATGTATTTATTCTGTTACAGTTCTACTTGTTACTATATATAGTAAGCACAAAGACGTTTAAAAGACGTTTTAAAGATGTCTTTAAGGAGGTCTAAAAAGCGCACTTGTAGACGTCTAGATCATAAGGCTAAAAGACGTCCAAATAAAGACGTCTTTATAAAAACGCGTTTTAGACGTATTTTAGACGTTTATTTTTAGATGAATTTAAGTACATGACGTAACATTTTCGCGTAGTATGTGGTATATATTCATTGTATTTATACGTCATATATTGTTTGATTTTCGTATATTTAAAATATACATAGGAACCAGCAATCTAAATAATATAGCTATCACCACCAACGGTTGATGATGCAAAGATTAAAATAATTAATAACATTAACAATTATATATCAAAACAGTATTTAAACCATTTATACCTTACCTTTAGTTATTATAAAATTTAAACTATGTGTATCTAGCTAATTTTTGACAGGATACTTGACTTATTATATGGCTTGTGGGTGTATAAAAACTAAAAATACTGATATTTATTTTATATATTATTCTTGCCATTTTCACTTATTATCATGATCAGTCAACTATCTATTAAAAAAGCAAAATAATTATTAATAAAAAAAAGATATATTAATATTATAGCAATTATTTTAGTGATTCCTCTGACAATAGTTTTAGCAATTGTGTAAAAAAGTAATTTAATTTAAAGTAATTTACACTTAAAACTTGAACAAATTATTGAAAATAATAAAAACTATGTTTTTACTTTCAATATACGACTGTCTAATGGAATAAGACATTTTTATTTAGTACGAATTTAGTTTGTTTATATTTTTGTCCTTATTGGCCTCTTTTTGAAGCTGAGAACCAGTTGCGCAATCGAATTAGAGAAATGTCTTTCATTTTATTTCCAGTCAAGAATCTGTAAAACAAATTAGTAATTTATACTTGAGATTTTATACTATTACATACTGAAAACAGTTTGGAAAAAAATAGCAAATAAACAAATATTTTATTTAAAAAACTGTAAGTTGGGATTTTTGTTTATTCTTCTCAAGCATTTTAGCATTAAACTTTATATTATATTACTTTTTTCATCAAAAAAAGTTTTTTATAGTGAACCTCATAAATCCGCTTTTTAGTAACAGGTCATCATTATTAGCAATTGTTGTAAGATAAAGTGTGGTTTGTGAGTTTCAATACAAAAACTTGTGGATTAAACAGCATACGAAAGATAATGGATTAAAGTGAAAAAAAAGTGAATTAAACAGCATATGAAAGATAAAAGGGTTCATCTCATCCTAGAAAAGAGTTTAAAAAACAAAAAAAAAACACAATACAAACAAGATAAGCTAAACATAAGTCTATTTAAAAATGTTTTCATGATAAGTTAAAAGTCAAGACAACAGTAACGGCGAGCAAAAATAAGTTTACTTATTTTTAAAAATGGACTGAAAACTTATATTGTTAATAAATTTTTCTATAATTTTTGATTTAATTAAACATAGAAATCAGCAGACAGTGGCAGAGTATTCTCATCGACAAAAGTCGACGAGAATACTCTGCCACTGAAAAATTACCTGGACTAAACTAAATTATATTAGCAACAAAATATACCAACATATTAGTATACTGTATCAGTAGTGTGATGCACTAAAGAAGTTGGAAATAAAATAATTTTCTTTTTTTTATGTAAAATTACTTAAATTTTGATAATATGACCTGGTTTCTCAAAAACGGCGACACTAAAACATCAAATCAAAAATTTAAAGTTGATGCGAGCTCTTTTGCGTTACTCACAACAGAAGAACAACATCAACCTTGTTGTAGGTTAGGTTCTTTTTTTTAAAGGAGTAAAAGATTAAAATATTGATTAATTTAATTCTTTTTTCTTTCAGTTTATAATGTTAGTCGTAATCAGCGTTCTCTACTACAGGCCTATTCATCGCGCAACCGGATTTTTTTGTGGAGGCCTACTTTTTTACGGCAAAAAAGATAATTTCGTAATTTTAAAACTAAAAAGTAATTTTAGTTCTCTGCAAAGAAAATTTTTTTTTCGATGAAAAAAGAAAATTAATCTTAAGTAATAAACGATGTAAATAAAAGGTAAAGAAATTTTTTCATTTCAAATTTCACCCATTTACATAATTATATTATTTCACCTTTAGTTTTGGCTTAAACAGCTACCCAGTGGACACGGACGTAAAAAATACGTCTTTTGAACGCCTTTTGAACGTTTTGGACGTTTTTTTAACGTTCAAAAAACGTCTTTTTTTGGTCTGGTGCTCACTGGGTAAATACAAAATTGATATTTTCTTATATTGAGTATAAATGTTTTTAAATCAAACAAAAAATATTAGATAAACTTTGATTAAAATTGTTAATAAAATCTGAAATAAATAACAACTGTTATATGAAACTTTTATAAACCTTTTATAAAATAGTATACCATATATATTATAAATAGTAGACAACTAAGTAGACTTTAAAGAGATTTTAAATAATTTTAGTCCAGGTTCTTTGCTAGATCTTTTAGTGACAGTGGTACATAAATTAAAAAAAAAAATGTTGCTCAATATTACACAATGATGTTCTTCCATACCCAATAAATAATAGTAATAATAATAAAAAATAATAATAAAAGATTTTCTGCATATATGATCTTTATAACAAAAAATAATAATAAAAGATTTTCTGCATACATGATCTTTAACTATTTGAAAAACTGCAAAATAAAAAAAATGTCCATTGGCACGAATTATCATTTGGAATTTTAATCCACCACGATCCAAAAATTTAGAAAACTGACCATATTTCTGACAATAGAACGTTGTTTGATCTAAAAGTTCATAATCAGTTCGTTCTTTATCATTTCGTGTAACTTAACCAGCAATGTGAATAAGTGACATTTTGACATCATCAGCAATAGAAGATTCCAGATCTTGCAAGTTATCAAGAATTTCGCAGCAGTCTTCAGACAATATAACATAACGCACATTGATGACCAGACTTCACATTAAAATTCGCAGTTCACATTAAACCAGACTTCACATTAAAGTTCGCAAAAAAGTCTTTAAAAGTTCCAGAGTTTGGAGTCAGGGGTGCATGAAACCTTTCATTCCCCTAAGCAATAAAATTTATATAAACTAGTCGGCAAATGGTATAAATAAAAAATTATTACTGATAGAGTAAAATATAAAAATTATTACTGATAGACTCGACAAAATAGAAAATGAATTAAATAGTAACAGAGTAAACATACGAAATATTGAAAAAGACTTGAACGATGTGAAAGAAAGTCTTAACTGTGAAGAAGAAAAAATAAAGGAGGAATTAACACAAATAAGGAAGAAATACGATCTTGAAATTAAAAATATAAATAAAAAAAATACTGACTTTAAAAACCGCTCCGTCGTAACAACATTAGAGTCGATGGTCTGAAAAATTCACCAGGAGAAAGTTGGAGCGAATGTGAGAAATCTGTGAAAAAAATATTTACAAACAAACTTAAAATTTCAACTGAAATTACTGTGGAACGAGCTCATGGAATTGGATCGTATAAAGAAGACAAAACACCAAGAAATATCGTAGTGAAACTGTTAAACTATCAAGATAAAATTAAAATTTTAAGTTCACTTAAAAACTTAAAAGGAAGTGGAATATATATACAAGAAGATTTTGCTAAAGAGATGATGGAAGAGAGAAAGAAACTTTGGGAAGAAGTCAAAAATCTTCGCCACCAAGGTAAATACGCAACAATTAAATTTAATAAAGTTTTTAGTCGCGAATTTAGGAAGTAAGAAAATTTTTGCGTTTAATTAAGAAAAATTTTTTACGTTAGTTTAATTCTCTCAACTAATGACTAAACAAACAATAGATTACGAAACGCAACACTTTGATGTTTTCAAATCGGCTAATAACTTTTTGTTTATGCGACACAATGATCGCAAAAAGTGACCAACGAAGCCGTCCAGTTTCGTAGACCTGAGAGATGTGATAATAAAAACAGTTCGAAGATGGTGTCATTGAATATAAAATAAAAATAATATGAAAATATAAAATGAGTGATAAGACTTTTGTGAAGGTAAAGAACGAAGTAAATGCTCGGAGGGCAGGGAGAGAACAAACTAACACTCTAATCACTCTGTATGTAGATCATATGTAACAAAGAACAAATATTTGATATACTGATTTTGAAGACCGTTGATGTCTACAGGTGTAATGGTGTAGTGCATTAGTATGTACCGTTTGGTCGTCTAGTATGGTCTCGTCATGTCTTCATTCACATTAAAATCGGGTGAATAGAAAGCTAAACACACTCACTTCTTGCGCTTATGGGCTAGCACATCAGAGCCAGACGTAAGACCTACAGAATGGATTTCAATTGATCGAATGCACACATTAGTCACCGTAGGCCACAAGCCATCACTCTTAACCAAAAGAGCTACTGCCCCGTGCTGGTGTGGAATGATGTGCTATGAAGTGAGATTTCAGATCCGAGCACATAGTCAGCGAGCGCTGATCCGACGTGCATTGTGGAGCTTCCGATTGAACGTGTGCGTGAGTGTCAGCGTAGTCATTAGGTTATTGAGCGCCGTAACCACATCCAGCGGGATAGCCTAATGTCCGTTTTGTCGTTGTGACGTACATTGGAAAAAGTCGGGGCTCACCAGCCACAAAAAATAAATTTTTGCTTATGCGACACTATGATCGCAAAAAGTGACCAACGGAGCCGTCCAGTTACGTAGACCTGGGAGATGTGAAAGTAAAAACAGATTGAAGATGATGTCATTTAGGTAAAAAAACATAAATTAATGCAAAGACTATTTAGTTGGAAGAGTAAAAGTAAGCAACTCAGGAAAAGGGGAATAAAAACTCACACTCTAGTCATCTTTTAATAAATGATGAAATAATGATCTATGAGTAAACAAGTCAATAAAAATCCGCTGGTTTATAATGGTATTCATAACTAAAATAATCGCACCATACAAGTGTCTAATAAATGTGGTACTATATATGTTCTAAACTCTAGATAAAAAATTGATAACTGATAATCACCTGTGTAACATAAAAAATATATAAATGTCGTAAATGTACCAAATTCATAATAAAAAGCTCATAAAGCGCAAAAATACATGGGTTTAAGAGGTAAAAAAATGTTGGTGCCATAATAACCAATTAGAATTAAGTAGTGGATAAATGGTGATCCCCCTCCTCAGGAATGCACTGCGATCACCAATGACGTTTCGGAGAGCCCGAGACCTGCACTAACGCCACTCGTCAGGGGCGTGTCCTTGCAACAGATCTCACCGCCTGCACTCTACGTCATGCTAGTCAATATTGCAATATAATAGGACTACACTACAAAAGCCAAAAAACCAATCCCTATCCCAGTTTTTGAAAACAGCTCCAACATTCTTAGAGATCTCGTGAGGGTGGTGAGGAGTGCGCGTGGTGTGACCATAAATAGATATGTAAACACATATAAATATAAGGTACCCTAACATTAGAAGAAACAAACTTGTACACATGTACGTATGCGCGTGTGTAAATAAACAATTATAATGTGTAGAAATAACAAAAAGCGAATAGAAAATAGTAATTAATAGTAACTTACCGTTTCTTTTATGGCTGAAATATGTATTATAAATATAATAAGTAAATACCACTCATAAGCATTGATACTATGTTAGGATGTTTTGTGGTTAGTACGAAAGTAGTTAAACGAAAGTATGATAAAAAAATATATAACTCTAAATAGTATGTTCTAATATAAATCTTGCCTGGTAAGTAGAGACAATAGCTATCACACAATACAGACTCAGAGTAATTAAATAACGATTAGCCAGAGATAAAAAAATATACGAACATCAAATCAGTAGGCAGAAAATAATGAGGAAATAAAAAGATAAGCCAATATATGCGATTTTAAACTAATAGCTTATAACCACTAAAAAATGTAACGTTAAAAAACAATATTGTTGACAAAACGACCAAAGGAACGTTAGTGAAGACTGTATAGTGCAAACCACATTATTAATAACTTTTTTATTAATAACTTTTTTATTAATAACTTTTTTATTAATAACTTTTTTATTAATAACTTTTTTATTAAATCACTCTTACTATCCAGATTTGCATTTTTTTAATGAAAATAAATTTAACTCGCGGTTTTTTGAATTAGAAACTTTTAAAAATGAATTAAAATCATTAAATAATAACTTTACAGTGATACACATAAATATAAGAAGTATAATTAACAATATTGACAAACTAAAGCATTTTCTTATAGAATGTAATTATTTGTTCAGCATGATTTGCTTAACAGAACTTGGTGTTCTGACAAATCATCCAGAATAAATTCAAACCTAATAATTCCAAACTACAAACTATAATCTTATAAGCGAAAAATTCAAAAACGAAAAGGTGGAATTATGACATACATTCATAATGATCTGACAACTAAAGTTAGAGACGATCTTTCGGTTTCTGATGCCGATAGTGAGGTCTTTACAATTGAAATAATAAACAAAAAAATAAAAAATATAATAGTGCCTACCTGTTACAGACCACCCGAAAGTGATATAAAAAACTTTTCAAATCACCTAAAACAAATATTTTTAAAAAATGACGAAGAGCACCAAATATTATTCTGTATTGGTGACATAAATATAAACTGTCTACAATATAATGAAGATGCTGCAACCAAAATTTTTTTTGACGATATGTTTCAACACTTCATCTTTCCTATAATAAACAAACCAACCCGGGTAACATTAAATTCAATCACTGCAATAGACAACATTTTGACTAATTCATTTTATTATTCTTCATTAAAAGCAGGTGTAATCAAAACGGATATATCGGATCACTTTTCCTTTTTTCAAGATACAAAAAATAATAACTCTAAAATCTAAACGAAAAAATAATCATTTTATTATTCAACAGTTTAAAAACTCACTATCGGCAGTGAGGTGGGACAGGATTTACCAAGAATGCAACCTTGGGCATACCGACTCTGCTTATAATGAATTTATAGAAATATTCTTAAAGCACTATGATAATCACTTCCCTATAATAGAACAAGAATTAAAAGTAAAATATTTACAATGTCCATGGATTACTAGAGGTATAAAAAAATCTTCAAAAAAAAAAAAAAAAACTTTACATCAAGTATTTAAAAAATAGAAATGAAAAAAAATCTAAATACTTACAAACAATACAAAAATTTATATGAAAAAATAAAAAAAAGTTCGAAGAAAAATTACTATTCTAACCAAATAAAAAAGGCAACTGGTGACATTAAAAAAACATGGAACACGATAAAAGAAATAATTGGGAACAAAAAAGTTAAATCAAATAGTTTACCTGCTCAAATCATCATAAACAATATAGAGTACAGTGACAAAAATACGATTGCTGAAAAATTCAACACTTTGTGAAGGTTTGACAAAGCCATCTCTAACTTTAAAAAACACTAGATATTTGGTGATAACTAGTTATTTGCAGTTTTACATTAAAGTGTGTAGTGTATTAGACTAAATAACAGCATCGCATGCATGTTGATTGTGTATATGTAAATATGGTATAAATGAAAACAGACACGGTTTCTTTCAAGTTTTTTTAAAACTATTGGCTCTAAAGTAAAATAATAATGATTCAGCTAACATATATCAGTTTTATACTGATAAATATTAGTTATATAATTAATAATTATTAAAAATATTTCTTGTGAAAACAAATAAGCAACATAAAAGACCAAAATGAAAGATGAACAATTTTTTTTCTCAGTGTACATACTTTTTTACTTTTCCCTACCACCGCGTAAATGAGCCTAATGTCTCCTACTTCTGTTTTTAAATTCTGTAATATTTATTGTTTTCCGATAAGAAATATTTTTTAACATTTTAATAAGCTCTAAAGAAAGTATTTTCATCATTTTAATGTGCACGCTTAGGTGTTTAGAATTTTAAAGTAAATTCTATAATATTTATAACTTTCAAGTGTTCCCTGAAATTTCTATTATTAAAAGGTTTATCGTAATGTATATCCGTTTTAGGTGCACTCAAAAGGATTTTTTATTTTTAGATTCACCCTGAAGTGTTTATCATTTTAAGGAGAATGCTAATATGTTTATTTAATGTTTATTTAATATGAACCTTCAAATCTTTGTTATTATAAGAACAGTGGCAAGTTTTAGGGGATGTAAGAGTAACAGCCCCACCCACCCACCCCTCTCATTGTAATATTTTTTCAAAAATATTTCATCTAAAATCAACAAATATTCTAAAATCGACAATTATACTGATGAATGGAATGACTATAATACTGTCGCATAAAATTTTAAAACAGAAGCGCTATTACACGCACTCGAGTATATACATTGGATTTAAATATATGATTGAAACCTAAAATATTTATGATTTTTAGGTGCACCTTAAAGTACTTCTCAATTAAAGGTTAGAAGAAACAGAAGAGGTCCAAGAATGGAACCTTGGGGGACACCGCACTCAACTCTTAGTAGTTTTGAGTGTTTATAATTATCTGAAAAGACACATTGTTATCTGTTACTTAGGTTATGCTTTTTATCCCATAGCTTTCCATTTTTTTAAATAAAATATTGTGATTTACAGTATCAAACGTCTTCGACAGGTCTATAAAGATCCCTAAAACATACTGTTTTTTATCAAAAGAATTACTTATGTTGTTAACTAGATCTAGGATTGCGTGTTCACTTGAATATTGTTTTTGGAAACCAAATTGCTTTTTATTTAGGATTCTATTTTTGATTAAATACTCATACAATCTGTCATAGATTATTCTTTCGAGAAATTTTAGAATGTTGTTCATAGAGAGAATTTTTTTTTAATTTAATTAAAAATTTTTTTTTTTAATTTAATTTTAAAATGAGGAAGAGTAGCAAAAGATTAAAATTTGGAAATAAAAATAACAAAAGATTAAAATTTGGAAATAAAAATAACAAAAGATTAAAATTTGGAAATAAAAATAACAAAAGATTAAAATTTGGAAAAAAAAATAACAAAAGATTAAAATTTGGAAATAAAAATAACAAAAGATTAAAATTTGGAAATAAAAATAACAAAAGATTAAAATTTGGGAAAAAAAATCGTTGAAATAAAATAATATTTTATTTCAAGGATGGGGTGCACGATATGCTATACAAAATTGATAGAACTTTGTTCTATAAAAAGGTTCATTTAAAAAACTATTACTTCTTAATGTGTATTTATTTATTGGTTTTAAAGAAAAAAGGTCGTTAAAAACAAAAAAAAGATAATTCGTTTTTTCATACAAAAGTAAAACATAAAACATTAAATTTGCAAAGTTTGTAAAGATTTAGTACTTTCATTTAATCAAAAAAATATTTTAAATGTGAAAAGCGATCCGCAACTAACTACGCAGATTGCATGTTTCTGACGGCGATAAAGATGTTGTAGTTTACTTTTCTCAGTACATCCCCAGGCGATGATTACATAATATAAATAACTGTGTAAATGAATAACAGAGTTGGGTTAAGTTTTTCTTGTTTAGATAATTTCGGACTTTGTATAAAATGCCAATATTTTTGGAAACTTCGGTGCTTCATGATCAATATGTTTTCTTGAAGTAATATTCTTCTCAAGTAGTATTCTCCTCAAGATAAACGCCTAAGAATTTTAGAATAGTATCTCTTTTATTATAGTTTCATTAATATAAATTTGAGGTATATCATTTGGCAAAAAACTTTTTCTTGCGCAGGAGTGAAAAACAATCCATTTTGTTTTGTTAATATTTAAAGTTAATTTATTAGCTTTGAACCAATTAAAAATGTGATGGAGTTCTTTATTTGTTGTT
>NC_061163.1:5909675-5972175 GCF_022113875.1 Hydra vulgaris | reverse complement strand
CAAAAGAATTAAAAACTATTATGTTTAACTAAAACTATTGTAGGTATTGTGGTTTATCCTCCTCCAGCTATTTGCTATACAGAAGCCACATTACCAAGGCCTGGGAAGTCGAGAAAAGAACGAAGGAATTAGAGTGAAGAAATCAAGTTAAAAAGATAGCATGGAGAAAGCGGACAGATATTGATCAAGATGTAAGAATGTGCAATTTGACTCAAAAGTTTTTTTTTTTACATTAATTTTATGAAGACAATTTACAATTTGGGTATTTTACAAAGATAGGGGGCTAAGGGGATAAAGGAGGGTGTTCCGTAATATATTTACAAGTTTTATTGTCAAGAAATAGCTCATATAATAATAGGAAGTTACAATTAAGAGGTTTCATAAAACGAGTTTACAATTTGAGCAGTAAGTAGTCTTTAAGTATATTTTTAGCAATTCTTTTGGCAAAGATATTGTGACTGTCTTTTAGTTTGGAGTTTCTATATCTCCATATTTCATTAGTGCTAATGTCTTAGGGTAGTAATAATTTTTGCAACAAAATGTTTTTTTGGTAAGTCTTCTATCTTTATCAGGAAGAGGGTGTTTGCCGAGTTAAATGGTTTCAAGGGTTTTTTTTCATAAATGTTCCTTATTACTTTCCACACAGCTCTAGCCTTTCTGCAAAAGATAAAGAGGTTAAAAGTATCTTCCACTCGGTTACAAGTTTTGCACTTGGAGTTTCCATGTAATTATCCACGTTTAATTTTCCAAGTATTTAATTTTTTTTAAGTTGGTAGGGAATTAGTAAGAATGCGCGAATATGTATTCTTGCTTGTTCCCTGAGCAAAAGAGCCAAAGTTTCTTTCCAATATCTATTTCCATAGGATTGATATTTGGAATTTTGCCTCCCATTTGAGTTGAATTAATTTAATGCTCTTGTTTCCTTTTTGTTGAAAGATATATGTATATATGTGTAAATATTTTTGTTGTTTTTTGGATAATGTTGAAGATCTCAACATTTAATCTTTTCAAACAACCTTTAATCTTTTCAATTACATCTTTATAATAAAAAGGGAGTGGATTTAGGGATTTTGGATTACTGATTTCAATAAGGAATAGCCATTGAGGATATTTAGTTTTAGCTAAATTGGTTATAGAGTATGCCCTAAAATATTTTTGCAAGAAGTATCCTTGGTTATACTTCTTCTTTTATTTGGAAAACATATTTCATTCTGATGGCAAAGCACTGCTTTTGATCATCGATAATGCCCAGACCCCTTTTATTAACGGGTAATTTCAGAATGTCACTTTTAATGAGTTCAGCGTATATGCTCTACTAATGGTAGGTTGAGATTGTTTCATACATTTTTTTGAGGTCTTTTTTTGAAATAGGGAACACGTTTGCCACATGTTATACCTTTGACAGTGCAAAAGTGTTGACAAAGATTCCTTTCTATTTCAAGGAGAGGCTTCGGTATTTAAAATTTTGGATTTTTTTTGGAAGTTTTCTGTGACAGTGTGTCAGTTTATTTTACCTGGATAGGCAAGGTCTGTGTGAAATGCTATTCTAAGTATTTTTAAACCTGCTTGGTTTGATCAGTTTATATTGAAAGTTTTTTGATTGAGTATTTTTATGTTATTCTTGTATCCTAGGTAGTTAAAGCGCCTAAGGCAAACGCTTTTGTTTTGTTTTTGTTCATGTTTGATCCCAAGGTTTCCTTAAGTCCTTAAGTATATTGAAAATTTCTTTAACTGATTTTTCGTTTTGTACAAATAGTGCTGTGTCGTCTGCGTACTGCATTACTTTAAGGCTCGTTTTAGTTCCTGGCTGCGGAATGCCTAAATATTTTATCAATCTTTATCTGATAAATATTGAAGGAGACACATGAAAGTTTTATTTAAAAATATATTTTTAATAATAAAGTTACTTTAAGTTATTCTAATGGTTCCGAGTCATTGTACATTTAAATGTTATATTATTCCTATTAATATATTTCTAATATCTGTCTATATTGATGTATCTATATAATAGTACTCGTACTATGGTAAATATCCTTGAAATGTTAAACAGCTTGATTCAGAATATATTTGATTTGATTTGATTATACCATGAAAAACACATTATCGTAAAATATTATCTTTACTGGGAATTTAGTAATCTGATTAATTGATTGAATAACCTGATTTATTTTACTCTAGAATGGAGTTGGCACCTTTGATTTATCGTTGGTTGAATATCTTAATTTTTTTTATAAAGAAAATTTTAAGAAATTGATGAAAGACCTTGAACCTTAATGTAAGTTGAAAAATACACAATAAGTTTTTCCAAAAGTTTTATATTAAAAGGTCTTGAAATTTTTTATTATTAGACGTTTATTGATATTAAATCTTATGTTTTTACTAAAGAGAAAACCTTTTTTAAAGTTTTTGAAATACTTTTATTATTTACGGGATAAAGAAATAATATTTAATCTTTGCGCTTATTCTTCGAGAAAAGATAAAAATTTTCAATTTCATAACTTTCATAAATTTTGATAAAAATTCTTAGTGAGCGACCGATTATTTGTAAAGTCTTTGAATGAATGGAATTTCAATTAAAAAATGTTTCACTACCATTGCTATTGGCAACGCCGATATTTCTTTTAAACAACGACTTTCAGCAACCCAGCGGGCATTCGAACATTTAATCAACGTTAAGTTAATGTTCGTTCTAAATGTTAAAATTTAATTTAGTTTTTTTTTAGAACGTAGGTCAATCGAATGTTCCATTTAAACCATATCTAAATGGTTCGTTTTAAACTCGATATAAACTCCATCCAAATCTTTCGTTTTAAACTTCGCGACGTTCAACTTTATTTTACGGCGCTTATTTAAAGAAGCGTAAATAAAAAAAAAATACTGGTAAACGAATCAAATTTTTCTTTTATTTAAGCTGCTTTAAATAAGCACCGTAAAGAAAAGTTAAACGCTGAACGCATTATCTAAATACTCATAAATAAATCATACATTAAACAGATAATTTTTTATTTATATAAGTCTAAAATACAAGTAAAATCATTTTATTTATTATTATATGCATTATCGTATTCGTCATCATGATCGGCTCCATAGTGATCATCGTCATCTTTGCTTGAACCGATTAAGCCTCTTTGTAGAAAAAAGGACATAACTTTTCCTATTTCCACCTATACGAAAGGGAGCCATTCTAAGATGGGAACCAATGCACGATACCGTATTGCGGATACCGAAGTCATACAACCTCTTTTCTAAAAATAATAAAAATAACTCAATAAACATCTTCATTTTTTTCATATAAATCATTCATTTAACAACTTTATAAATCCATAGTTTTATAGATTATAGAAGATTGTACAGTGTACATTGAGTAACTATAGTAACAATTGATAGAGAACTTTCTTTAAAACTCTGCAGAGTTTTAAATTATATAAATTATAAAAATATAAAAGTTTTAAATTATATAAATGTTATATATTTTACAGATCTGTAAAATATATAACATTTATATAATAAAAACCTTATTAAAAAAACCTGTAGTTATTGCAGTTATGGGTTGATAAGTTGCATAACTGCAGGACAATTGTCCTGCAGTGCCCTTTCTAAACAAAGTAATACAATATTATACAGTATTCTATTACTTTATAACAATATCTGTACAGCATATATATATATATATATATATATATATATATATATATATATATATATATATATATATATATATATATATATATATATATATATATATATATATCATAAAATTCAAAGGTATATCTAAAAGTAAAGGAGTTCTATATAAAAGATATAAATTTAGACATCTTACTTGATTGGTCCATTCTACAGTCTTTTGGTATAGTAGTTACACTTGATTTGAATAAAGATATTTTAGAATGCAATTGAATGTTTGAGAGAAGGTGGAATATATATAATATATATAATGAGCTGTATATATATATGACAGAATTAGTAATTATGCCTGTGGAAGTGGTAGTGGTTTAATTAAAATGTAAATCCGAGTGTATATTGTTTGAGATATATTCATTACAATTATTATTAGTCTTCAAAGATGTAAAGTAGGACAACTTACTTGCATAATCAACTGAATATACTTGCGGTACCACATCCATAATCTTTTTGTATAACTAAACATTTGTAACTCTTTTTTTTATATTTGAATGCATCATGCATGCATGCTATATTATAATAAAGCTTAAACAAGCCATTTATTCAATTTTTAGTGCAATTTTTCCATAATTAACCATTTCTACTGTAATTACATTAAACTAGTAATATTAACTCCGAAGAAATTGAAAAAAAAAAATTAATTTAGATTAGAATAATGCGCAGTTATGGATTAATTATATGTTATTATTTTCAGTTTATATATTATTAGTTTCTATATGAACATTAACAAATTAAAATGAAACGTTTAAAAGAGTTGTATAATCAGTACTTTTGTGCTTTTTTGTTATCTGCTGATTATCAATGCCTTCTTCAGTCTCTGATATTTAAAACTTTTGCAAACCTCATAACAATCTGTAAAAGGAATAATAAAACATTTTATCCAAAGCAATGACAAATAAATTTAAAAAGTAAATTATTTAACATTTTGTGAATAAAAATTATAATATCACAAACTAAAATAACAACTCAATAAAATATCAAGCTTTTGGTTCTTCCAAACAGCCTGGCGATATGACATTTTGCTAAAATGTTAACACTAATTTGGTTAAAGGTACATCAACACATAACATTAGCTTGTAACTAAACTTGTTAAAAGTGTTTTAAATTAGTTTAGTCGTCTAGATTTTTAGCTTTTTTTGCTGACTTTAGTTTTCCTAATTCCAAGGGATGATATACATACACATACTATATATTTCGACCCGTAAAATTTCAAGCTTGGTAGGTCTTTCATAACATAATAAAACAATTGAAAAATAATGCAATAAATATTTAAATAGCTTTTAGATATAGAGCATAAGATAAAAACAGAATAATTTGAACTCTCTTTTCACTAATTTAAACTTTAAAGACTCGAACCAATCATCAACGTACCTTTCAAATAAAACAGGAATACACCTTTTTGTTTTGTCAGTTCCGGTCCTTATAATGTATAAGTTTTTCGACCAAAATCAAAACAGTATATAGTACGGACGTTTTAACCCAAATCAAGCATTTCTTTTAAACTATTGTATACACATGTGTTGTTAAAGATTGCCATAACTCTATTAGAGATATTATAAATTGGAAGAATTTATTCTGTGAAGAACATGGGTGTCTTAGAAAATCTGATTTATGTTCCTGTAATCCACCTTTCAGGTTTGTTGTTGAGACTAACTCAACTCTTCTAGCTCAACTTAAGTTTAATGTGTTACTTTTAAAAGTTTAGAAATAAGTATACTTTTGAGTAATAATAACAAGTCAAATATGTTGTGAAAAAAAGCTTGTATAAGTTTTATTTTGCTTGAAGTTTTTTTTATATAAATATGTAGTAATTTTTTAAACTTTTTATGCAGGCTGTTTACATTCCCTACCACATTAAAATGCTCAATTAAAAGGAACACTTGGATAAAATTAATAAACAGAAAAACAAAAGAAGGAAAATACTGGGAACTATCAAAAGACAGTCATGTTTGCTCCAACCATTTTGTTGACAAAGAACCAAGCATAGAATTTCCTAACCCAACTTTAAATCTTGGATATAATGCAACTGAAAAATCTGACATGCTTTTATCTACAGGTAAAAAAAGAATTATAAACTATCAAAATGAACCAAATAACTCTAAGGAAGTAAAATGTTTTGCTGATTCAAGTGCATCTAAAAGTTTTGAACTTGTCATTAATGTACGAAACTCTGTTACATTTGAAAAATCAAAATCCAATTTTGAAAAAATTAAAAAGTTTTTGAGCATTAAAGATTTATTATTTTCATTATTGGTATTTATTATTTACAGTTTAACAAAACATCTACTTGAACTTAAAGAACAATTAACTTGCGCAAAACCACTTTATAAAAAACTATTAACAGAAAAAAATATAAAGTTTTATACTAATCTTGAAAATTTAGGAATGTTTCATAAACTTCATGAAAAAATTTCACCTCTAATAAAGAGACATTATCGTCAAAGGGATAAGAGCAATGAAAGGCGTAATTTTCAATCAACACCAGAAAAAATGGGACCGCCAAGAAAATTA
The DNA here is from genome assembly GCF_022113875.1 of Hydra vulgaris. Taxonomy (NCBI): domain Eukaryota; kingdom Metazoa; phylum Cnidaria; class Hydrozoa; order Anthoathecata; family Hydridae; genus Hydra; species Hydra vulgaris. The sequence goes on along the minus strand of NC_061163.1, from coordinate 5,965,983 downwards.
CACAAGATGAAATGCTTTTATGTTTAATGAAACTCCGACTGGGGTTACTAACAAAAGACTTATCAGACCGCTTTGGTATTTCAGAAGGATTATGCAGCAGTATTTTCAAATCTTGGTTAAGGGCCTTAGCAGAGTATTTAAAATGTTTTGTTTATACACCAGACCTTGGAACAATAATTGCAACAACACCTGAAAGATTTCATCAGTTTAAAAACTTATTTGCTATTATTGATTGTTCAGAAATATTCATAGAGACACCAAAAGACTTAAAACTTCAGAGTGCAACTTGGTCTGAATATAAGCATCATTTTAATAATTACAAAATAAAAGACTTTAAAACTTTAAAAGACTTTTGTTTTATTAATTGCAATGAAAAGTTCATCATAACACCTTAAAGTTGCATCATAACACCTTAAAGTTTCTTATTGGCGTTGCACCAAATTCAAGTATTATATTTGTGTCAAAAGCATTTACAGATCGAATTGGTGACAAAAAGATAACTCTTGACTCTAAGTTTCTTGATCTGGTTTCAAGTTATACATTGATGGCTGATAAAGGTTTTAACCTTATTGAAGAATGTGTTGCAAGAAAAATTTATTTTATTACTCCACCTGGTCATAGAGGCACCTCACAGATGATAGCAAGTGATGTAAGCAAAACTAGTGCTATTGCTAAAGTTAGAATATTAGTTGAACAGGTTATAAGAAGATTAAAAGCCTTTCGAATTAAATCACAGGAAGTGCCAATAAGTTTAATACCATGTATTGATGATATTCTGGTAGTTTGCTCTGCATTGTGCAATTTTAAAGAATCTATCATGACAGATTAAATTTATTTTTAAGTTTATGTAACTTTATTTTCCAGTAATAAATTAAATGAAATAAAAGCAATAAATTCTTTTAACAATTTTCAAATTTATTTCTTTGTCTTTCTTAAACTTCTGCCCTTTCTTGAAAGGATTCCTAACCTAAATTTTGACAAATCGAAATTTACAAGATTTTTTTAAAGGTTATTGTAATTGTAATGCTTGCTGAATATTTAAAAAAAGGTTTTCTTGAAATTATTGAAAGAGTAATTTTTTGTTAAATATAGATTCTAATTGGATTGGATTAGTTCAGTTGATATTTAAGAAAGGTTGAAAAATTTTTTGACTTTATATTCTAAATATTAAGTGAAAAAATTTTAGCTTTTACCCATCCTATTCCACATACTTTATTTTTAAGTTTATTGGGTATAAATCAGTGGTTCCCAACCTTTTCTAAACCGTTCCCCAAATTATATATCTTAAAATCTTCATGGACCCCTTTGCTTTCGAAAATTATTACAATGTTGAACATTTTAAAAATGAAATTTTTTTTCAACAAGATAATATTTTATTTAAGGTATTTTTGAATAGACTAGGCCACCAGTGACACAAAAATACTTAATCTTAGTTAATATATGATACAAAAACAGGTCAATGTGAATTCTGGCACTGCTTACCAGCAAATAATATCTGAAAGTTTGATTTAGTTTTTGATAGAGAACATATAATATTTATAATTTACGTTTACCTTGTGGTCCGCATAAAAAGTTCTTATGGACCCTCTGGGGTCCATGGACCACCGGTTGGAAACCACTGGTATAAATATTTTAAAAATGCATCAAATCTAATTAAAAAAAAAAGTTATGAACAACTATTAAGCGTAACAATGCTTTATCCATTAATATGCTAAATTTAGACAGCTTAATGCCATACTACCATTCCTCATAATGAAATGTAGAAATTTTCAGATAATAGAAATAACTTTTAGCTTTCAATATAAACTTCACTCAAAAAATGTGTTCTTTAATATATATGTTTATTTTACTGCACGATTAGTCACCCAGTAAGCACTATGTGTTTAATATGATGTCTAAGAATCGTATTAATACGTTTTTTCATCTCCTTCAAAATGTGTTGTGCCTACTAGGCATTTGATGTGGGTTATACTCTGCCGGGGTTTGTTTGAACTCAAATACCATCCCTCTCATTTAAGCTAAAACTTCTTATTTGTCAAAAAAAAACAAAAAAACTTATGCATAAGTATGTCAACCTCGGTTTCCATTAAAGCATTTTTTGATAAGGGTTTTAAAAATAATATTAGTTTGTAAGAAACCATTTTTAATACTTTAATTTTTTTTTTCTCAAAAATTTTCAAATAAAAACGATTCTGCTGAGACCCAGATTGATATTTAAATAAATTTTTTTTCACAATATTACGGGTTTTACACTAAATATCGTTGAAGTCTAACATAAAAGAAGGAATAAATGATTGCATAATTACAATCGCATACATTTGTTGAAAAAGTTTAACATTTTAACTTAATCTTTCAAAAAGTTATAAGAAAAGAAAAGGTTAAAACTTCACAAATTTATAAATTATTTTATTGAATAAGATAAAAATGAAGATTTACGTACAAAGTTTTACATATGAATAATAAGTCATTATTCAAATGACTAAAAAAATAATATTTATTTATTTAAAAAATCTGGTTTTGAAATTTTAATTCAGTTTTTTTCACTGCGGATTAATTCATATTTTTTCTTCAAATATCCACTTAAAATTTCTGGAGCAACTAGTTTTCTCCAAAACAAGCATAACTTTTTGCATATATTGCCCCAAAAAAGTTCATCAAAATTAACTTTAATAGTGATACTCCCTTCAAATGTAAATACAAAAAAGTAACAGTATATTTTGTTTGTTATTGCCATTTGGCCTTGAAATTGATAATAATATTCGCTTTTTTTTCTCAACACTATTTCTTGATTTTTGTTCATTTTGATATGTTTATAGTTATCAGTTGATGGAATTTGACCAATCAATGATGCAGGGCTTTTAATTTCTAACAATCCATTTCCATGACAAGTGCAACTAACTTCAAGACCAGGACTGCAAGAAATAAAAGGATATTGTTTAAGAATTAACATTCCAGTGTCATAAAATGTACAATTTGAATGGTTTTTCTTGAACAATGAAGTAAACTTTGCCTTAGCATGGACTTCACAATTTAAACCATGCTTCATTTGCCATGTTGTATTTACTGTTTGATAACCCATTATGAATGCGATATTAACAAAATGGTGTTCTAAATCAAAACCATGTTTGTCAACAGTATCAACAATTGATTTGAATCGCGATGCTGTAACTCGTCCAACACGATGATTATGCCACATAACACTATTTGACTGTTCAACAGTTTCTTTATAAAGGTGTTGTATTTGCTCATCTGAATAAAAAAGTGAGTCTGCAAAAAAATCAGACAAATTACTAATTTCAAGTTCTGGATCACAATTTTCTATAAAACTCTTCCCGATTTTTAAAATTGTAGGTACAAACAAATTTATCTTTATTTTTTTCTTTGCACACATATTTTCACAAAAACAACTTTTTAGAATAAGATCTTTAATACTCTTATAAAAGTCCTCTCAAACAAATTTACTATCTAAAAGAGCTTTTACTTGGCTGTCAGACATTACATTAAAATTTTTTTTTAGATTTAATTTTTCTTTTTGGAGTTCCGAGCTCTTTTAAATAGCTTTGTTCAAATAATTATCTTTTAAAAATAAGAACTTGTATACTTCTGCTGGTTCAATTTGTTTTTTGAGTGTAGGTATATTCCAGTTAGATAAAGCACTAGTGCAAGTTATATGAGAGACCCCTATGAGAATAGCAGCTTCAATCCGAAATAATAATCCTGCTACATGATTACAACTACCAAGAAGACCAGCGGGACATGTGCAGTAAGCGCTTAATATTTCACCACCGACAACATCTTCCTTGTCTTTTCGCACAATAATCCAAATAGTGTATTGCTTCATTAAAACTCATTGGGATGGCGTACATTTTGTATATACAAATAAACTTAAGAATACAAAATGTTGAATTTTCATTAATGTTGTACAAAAAAACTTCACTTATGAATGAATTGGTAAAATATGATAAAAAATCTGATTTGATTATAATGCGTGTAATCAAATCAGATTTTTTCCCAAGAACTTTTTGCATAAAACCTTGAAATATCACTAAAATATAAATGAGGCCAGAGCTCAACTCCATCTTTTTCATTAAACCAACCAGTTTTTAAATCAATGGGATCTGGCAAAACCTCGTTCTCAATTTGAAGTTTTTGCTTATACTCGTGCAAAATACTTTTTTCTATGTGCTCCTTTTCAGGGTCAACTTCAGCTCCTTCTTCATATGCAGCAAATGCACTAAAAGTAAAATTAGAGTTTATAAAGATAAAAGTTATAAAACTTCATTACTAAAAATATCATTTCATATCACATAATGCAAAATTATGCATAGTTTGTATAAATCATGGCATGAGTACATTAAACTATGCACACACACACACACAGATATATATATATATATATATATATATATATATATATATATATATATATATATATATATATATATATATATATATATATATTAGATATATATATATATTAGATATATATATATATTAGATATATATATATATATATTAGATATATATATATATATTAGATATATATATATATATTAGATATATATTAGATATTTTAAAATTTTTATATAAATTATAAATGTATAATACATCATTATAAAATCTTATACATTGTATAAAATTTTAAAATAACAAGACTTATATTTGAAAAGATAGCTTAATAACTCACCGTGCAGCCAATGTGTCAAACGATCCATTAATTGATTTCTTTCGTAGAGACAAAAATGCTGTTAGAGCAACCGTATTCCAAAGTTTAAAATCTTGTAACGAAAGAACTCCGATTACAAGTTCGTCAGAATTAGAACTTTCTGCCATATTTGATATTTATGTTACTCGCGATCGCTTGAAAAATGTGTAAAATAAGGTACGGAACTGACATTGTAAAAAGGTGTATTACCTTAAATTTTACATTATTTTTTAAGCGTTGAATTTTTATAAACAGCTTTTCATAAGCCTGAGCAATTTGATTATGATAAATATCAAAGTAGAAAAATTTGGAAGCTAAGTCTTAGCTTCCTAATTTTTCTACTTTTACTAAAAGTAGCAAATTATGAAAAGTAGTTACCACTTAAAATAATGCATAAATTTTCTCTAAAAGTTTTAGAGAAAAATTAGGCATTTTAAGAGGTAACTATTCTTTAAATAACTAAATAAAATTATTATTGTTTGTTTATTGTTTATTTATTTGTATATTATTTGTATATTTATTTGTTTGTATATTATTTATTTATTATTTTTCTGTTTGGTTTTTAACAACGCTATAGAACGTCTATAGTTAACTCTTAACCTAAGAGTGAGTTAACTATAGATAGGGTTACCATATGGTAATCACTGAAAAAGAGGAGATTTTACACAGAGACGGGTTTTAGGAGGGGGGTATGGGTAGTAGCCTCCCCCCTTTTAGGGCTTTTTTCAAAAAATTCTTTTGTAAATTGACTATTATACAGAATTGGATTACTATACTGACAAATTAAATTGACTATTATACGTAATTATGCGTATATGAACTTGATTATTACACTAAAGTACAAAAAATTTAAAATAACTTAAAAATGAAAATATGCAGACTTTTTTTTGTTGACCTTTTTATCCCCCTTCTTCGCGAGTGACATAACCCGCCCCTGATTTTACAATACGTGTTAAATAAATGCAGGGTTGGACCAGCTCTATGAGGCGGCCCGGGGGATGATATTTCTAGCGGTCCTCTATAAAATCTTTAAAAAAATCACATAATATATAAATAATGTGTTATTTAACTCTTAGGTACCTCAATTAACAATAGGTAATTTTAATTTATAAGTTTATTTATTACCATATTAAAAGTACATAATTTAAAAATCAAAATATTAACTAGTAATATATATTAACATATTTTTAAAAAGTAATATATATTAACATATTTTTATTGTACCTAAGTAGCAGCAACTGCGATTTATATTAGTGGTCCATTGTAAGTAAGATATCAGCGGCCTACCGGATCTTCCCCCGGCATCCCGGTGGACAAGTCCAACCCTGAATGAATGAGAACTCTTATTATTTAGCGAGGCATTATCAGAGTGGACCCCTAATAATTCCTTTTTATAGATGTTATTTGTTTTCTTAACACAAATTGCTGGTTTTGCAATTAAATTTAACCTAATTTTAATTGCAAAATGTTCACATTTAATTTTATTGCTGTCTTACAATTATTGATTCTTGATGAATTGAGTCTTATTAGTTATTCTATATTAAAATATACTATGCTATATAAATGCAAGCCAATAATTATTCCTCAATTATTTAACTTGTCTCTATTGTCATCTTGTAACCATTGTTCACTTGTATCTAACTAACCACTTAAATCAGTTATCAATTTCACAGTTATTGACCAATCATTTGTTGGAACAGAGCAAAAACTATGGACGAGGGAAGATGAATCATACCAACTATACTTTTTTGTTGAACTTATCTTTTTCAATAAGTCTTTGTTTAATAATAAAAACTTATTAAACTTGGAAGTTTGAAAATTGGTCATGGCTCAATGATTTATTAACATTAAAAAGGAACTTTTTTGTTTACAATTAAGTCTTCAACTTGATCCCAAATAGGGATACTGTCAAGTTTCATCCAACTTAAAGCTTTTAACTCTTGTTATTGAGACTAATAACAAGTCAAAGGGGACATAACTTACATAATCTTGGTTTAATTATGATTGTAAGATGAACTAGATAAATAAAATTAACATAAGGTAATTTGTTTATCTTTGGGAGAAACATAAATAAATGATCCAGCTGGGCAAATTTTGAATTTGGCTTCACACTCATTCTTCTTTTTCTTAAACTAGAAAACATTTTTTTTAGACAAAATTATTGAGAGTGCAGCGATTCTTTTACTTTAAAACTTTAAATTAAAGGAACTATCTCTTCTGTAACAGCAACCAAAACCTTAACGTAATTTATCGGTTACGACTTTCGTTTTCGCAAGTATAGATGCGCGCGCATTTTTCAATAATGTGTAATCAAGGGAAGAGAGCACGTGCTGTTTGAGCATTTTAAATAAATTGTTATTGATTAAAAACATTTTACATTTAATAGTTATTACATTTTCAGTTCTATACATTTAAGTATTAAAATTTAAGTATTAAATATCGAATTTTTATAAAAATTAAATAAAAACCTCCAAAAAGAGGAGATTTCATGTTTTTGTTTGAAATCCCCCGGAGCCTTACTTTTTGCTTTAAAATCCGGAGATCTCCGGGCAAATCCGGAGATATGGTAACCCTAACTATAGACGTTCTATAGCGTTGCTAAAAACCAAACAGAAAAAACAATTTAAGAAATAGTTTAAAAAAATGCTGAAAATCATACTTTTTTGAAACTACTGCTACTTTTTTGAAACTGCTATTTTGGTAACAATAACTAAAAAAAAAGAATTATCAAAATACATTGTTACTGTACTTAAAATTACTTTTAATTGCTTATATAATATTATCAAAGAACTTACAAGAAATTTTAGCTGCTTCATTAGCCACAATATAATACTAAAAACAAATTTCTTTTATCTTTTCTAAACCATTTATTATATAATTTAAGATTCATAAGAAATTCTAATTTTTAATCATAATGAAAGATTCAAAATGTCCGACACATTATGTGCGAAACTAATTTAATTAAGTTAAATTTAATTCCGTACGGAAATTGTTTGATTTAGCTTTTCAACGCAAATTAAATATATTCAGAACTCGTTTACAATATATTCTTAAACGTCTAGATCGACGTAAATGCTATCTAAACGTAATCTAAACCAATTTTAAACCAACAAATGCCCGTTGGGAATAGTTTATTAACTTTTTAAATAAAAAAAATATTTGTATATGAGAGCACGTGCTCTCAAATACAAATTTGTATTGTAAGGCAATTAAATATTTGTATTGTAAGGCAATTAAATTAATGACACTATCGAAATTACGGCCGATAAGAGACATTCTTTAGAAAATAAGAAAGAGTCCAGAAAATAGTTTTTCTAAGCTCATAGAATTGCATTTATAAGTAAGACCAATTGCTCTTAATCTGGCCTTGGAAATTGACTAAATTTAACTCTTACGCCATTAATATAAAAAAACATGGCATTCAATATGAAGTCATGCGAACTATTTCCCACCACTTCAGCCAATTTATATATATATATATATATATATATATATATATATATATATATATATATATATATATATATATATATATATATATATATATATATATATATATATATATATATATATATATATATATATATATATATATATATATATCGTAAAGTATCGTAATTGATGTAAGGTAAGTTAAACATATTGTGTTAAAATGACACGTATATTTTTGTGATTAGATGTCAATTCAAAGGATAGTTAATATTTTTATCTATTCATCCATAGACATTCGTCTTTGTTTTAGTTGTATTTTAATATTTCAAGGTTACAATTTTGCACTTGCAAAGTTGGGTTGCACGCATTGGATCAATATCGATTCATATACATTGAGTCAACGTTGAGCTACATCCGTTAGATTACACTCTTACGAAAATTGGTTTTTCATTGATTATCTAGAAAATCGATCGGTTTCACAGAAAACCCAAAGGTTTCATGGCGTATCCAAAAAATGATTTGGTTTTTTGCAAGAGAAACAAAAATAAATTGGTTTTCCAACAATTCATATTTGAAAAACTATTGGTTTTTTAGAAAATAAATGCGTGGGTTTTAATTTATTTTGGTTCATCTATTATCTTTAAATTTGATTGGTTGTTTACTTGCAGCCTCCATATTAGTTTTAAACAAGCGCGGTATTTAATAACTGTCATTTATTCGTTACTTATAAAATTGTAAATTTTACTATCTAAGAAGTCGTTCAACTATTTTAGTAAACTAATGGCATCAAATACCTTTTTACCTGTTAGTATTTGTTATATCTATTTAAAATATATCTCTAATGTTTTTATTTCCAAAGTTATTGCTTAGCATTACTATTAGTAATGCTAAGCAATAACTTTGAATATATGAATTTGCTATATAAAGTTATTGCTTATTGCTAAGCCTTAGTAATTCCAAGGCTTAGCAATAAGCAATAATTTTATATACCAAATATATTGTTATAAGCAATATATACGATATATTGCTAATAGCAATATGTCGTATATATTGCTTATAACAATATATAGTAAATTATCGCTAAGCTATAATTTAAAAAAAGTAGTAGCAATATTATTACTACTAATTATGCATATTTAATAATAATAATACCATTACTGTAACTATAACTAATATATATAGTATAACTTTTTTTATCATATGATATATCATTATGATTACAATTTTTATACTATAACTATTAGTAATAGTTATAGTAACTTTAACTATTAGTTGATAGTAATTTTAATAGTATAACTATATATATATATATATATATATATATATATATATATATATATATATATATATATATATATATATATATATATATTATGTATGTATATGTATATATATATATATATATATATATATATATATATATATATATATATATATATATATATATATGTAAATGTATAATATAACTATTAATATAATGATATGAATATCCTATATTATGACAATACTATGTTTTGCTAAGCAATAATTTCCTTATCACCTTTTACATTATCACCTGTTTGTGACAATAACGAGGCACCAACTATTTCTGAATCTTTGTAAGTTATGTTTTGTTCGTTTGTAAACATTTATAACTTTGTTTATTTTTTTTTTAAATTTTATCTTATTTAAAATGTTATATTATTAAACAAAAAAAAAAATTAAATTGATACAATATATTTAGCTAAGAATGTGAGCACGCATTTTACACTATTAGGACTGTATAATATAAAAAGTTGTTTCATAATTCATGTCTTGAATTTATTTTTTAGTATTCAGTCAGATAAACTAACATTGCCCCCTATTCTCCTTGCTGCTGTGGAAATAAAAGAAATAGACTTTAGTATTCCAAAAAGGTCAAAACTAAAGGAGTATGTTAAGGATTTTTTTTTTTGATGTCATGAAGCAACAGTACGGGTTGTAAGTATTTTGATTACTGTGTAAATTATAATTTAAAATGGTATAATTTTTTAATTTTTAAAGTAAACATTTATTATCAGTATCAAAGTTGGTAAAATAATTATCAGTATCAAAGTTGGTATTTTATATTTCTTAACATAGCTGTCAATAATGATAAAATATGTTATTGCTTTTCACTAAAATAAATGCTTTATAGATTTCCAAGTACAAGTAACTTCTATGAAATAGCAAATGAGCTTTTCCTAAGGTATCCTTTTCTACAACCTTGTCACTGCAATGGCTCTGTGAGTATTTAACTGTATAATTAAAACTAATAATATCAATGGTGTTACAAAGTTATATAGCTAAAGAAGCTTTTTCTTTTATTCTATTGTCAGGAACTTCTTGTGCATTTGTTAAAGGCAAAATTTAAGCGAGTTAGGCATCCTCTTCTAAATGATGAGCAATTTGCACAGTTTAAAATAAAGTACTCTAGAATTAATTCTGGTCGTAAGCGAAATTCTGTCTTGCTGAATGAGTCTGTTAAACTTTGCTCAGCAAAACGTCACTGCCATCATTCAAGTGATAAGGTAAGCACGATTTTACAGCATTTATAATACATATTTATGTGAGAAAATGCATAGTGTATTTGATTTGATAGCATAAAAAAAAATTAGTTACATATTTTAATTATTATATAATAGAATGTGGATGATGGTATAACTCAAGATATTATAAAAAGTATAAAGAATGAGTGTCAGAAACTGCGCCCAGATATAGAATTTTTGGCTCACCAGATTATCTTGTCTATTGAGGCATTAAAATATACATGCCGAAATGAAAGAACTTTGGATGTCCTTAATAAATTCCCAGCACTTTACTATGAAAAAGTTGTAAGTGGTTTATGTAGTATTTTTTTGTATCTATATTGCTCTTTTAATGTTGTCTTAAAACTGCAGCATTCCTGAATATGAGCAATAAGTCGCCCATTTAATGAACTTGATAGCGGCTTAATGCAATAACTTAAATAAAAAATTTTCAGTTGTTTTATTACTTTTATAAGGAAATTTACTTTCAATCAACATAAACTATATATAAAAATACATAACAAAATTAAAATTATAAAACTAAATAAAGTAGGGTTTGTACTGTACATGGAAAACCTGGAAAATTTGTTAATTTTGGCTAAAGTCAAGGAAAACCTGGAAAAGTCAGGGTTTTTTTTTTTCTTCTTTAGATAGTTTGAAAAGTCAGAGAATTCAGATTAAGTTACCCGTTTTACAATTCAGCTATTATGTTTTTGTTGATGCTACCTTTTTAATTTTTTTGAAATTTTGTTTTTCTTAGTGTTTTAGTAAATTTTGTTTTTCATCCTTAATAATAAGATCCATACTAATATCCAGCTTAACTAATAGCTAAGTTTTATAAGTTTTGTCATTTAAAGCATGTACAATTTTAGCATTTCCATTACATTATATTAGATAGTAGTTTCAAACATTTTACAAAAACTATTGTTGAAAATAGTCAAGGAAATGTGTCTGATTTTTTAAGAAAGTTAAGAAAAATTCATAGAATTTTATATAAATATTTGGCTACGAATCCTGTAAGACAATTAGTTGCATCTTTAAAGATATATTTACTGCCTTGGCCTGGGAAGTTCAAAATTAATTTTTCTGTGTTTATTAAACTTTTTTATTGTCTGTGTTGTTTTTTTAAAAGTCTTCAAATATTATTTTTGGTTAGCTAAATAACATATGCTGCTCCAGGGTACCACTTCCCAAATTTTTTAGAAAAGTCCTTGTAATATTTTATTTTTAGCTTTTTGCAGCAGCAAGAGTTAGAACAAATACAGATATTGACAATAACTGCTTGTTATTATTGGGTAGAATGAAGGAAGGAATGAAGAAGTTAATAGTTTTAAAAAAACCTTTGTCAGCTAGATTGCAAACATTATGCAATGGTGTACTTGATGAGATTAGTGATGGTAATAATTGTTAATTTAACATGAAAATTATTTAATTACTACTCTAATTTTGTAATTTTTATTTCATTTTTCTATTTTTAGCAACAATAAAAAACCTTCATTGTTTAATTCTTCCAAGCATTTTTTGTGACGAAGAAGCACTTTTGTTCACCATGACGCTAGTAAATTTTATTGATCGTTTAAATGATTGTATATCATTATACCATCGATTCGTTTAAATGATTGTATATCATTATATCATTTAAGTCATTTTAATATTCCTTTATTTGAATAAAAATTGATGGAAAAAATTATTCAGTTCAATTTTTATTACTTAAAAACTCAATGCTTATTTTAATGCAATATTTATTTTAATATTTTTAACATTTATATATTTTTATTTTAATTATTTGCATATATATTATTTATATATTTATTTATTTAAATATACTAATAAAGTTAACTTATGCAATATTTAATATTTATTAATTATATGCTTTTTTTTATTAGGATCCAATCTATCCAACCCCTGCTCTGAAAATTGAAGGAGATGCTATAAATCCAACACGAATAAGTCTTGTAGTTGACGGGCTGACACTAAGCAATTCTGTTCCTGATGTAATTTGTGGTTTGGGTCTCGTCATCTGCTCATATTGTATTTTTGATATTGCGTATCCAAAGAAATTACAAAAAACCCTGTCTTTTCTAGAACATTACGTTTTTGAACGAAGGAGTAAACTTCCTGCCAACATTCAAAACATTGCTAGTTTTTTGAACTTATAATATTAAATTATAAAACTTAATAACATATTAATGTTATTAATTTGTTTCAAAATCTTTATTTAAATCAAGTTTATTTTTTTTGAACTCTCCACTTTTTAGTTGTTATATATATATATATATATATATATATATATATATATATATATATATATATATATATATATATATATATATATATATATATATATATATATATATATATATATATTTATATTTATATTTATATATATATATATATATATATATATATATATATATATATATATATTTATATATATATATATATATATATATATATATATATATATATATATATATAGATATATATATATATATATATATATATATATATATATATATATATATATATATATATATATATATATATATATATATATATATATATATATATATATATATATATATATATATATATATATATATATATATATATATATATATATATATATATATATATATATATATATATATATATATATATATATATATATATATATATATATATATATATATATATATATATAGATATGAAAGCGTATATAAATATGGTAAAAAATTAATAAACTTCATTTTTTGTAATAAATTGTAATTTCTGGCCGATTATTTCTATTCTATGAAACAAAACTCATGGAGCTAAGTTTAGTTAAATAATCATAAATGTTTCGTTTTAAAAATTATGACATCACTTTACTTAAATCGTTATTGCTGGAAAACCAGTTTTTGGTTTTACGGCTTGTCCCAATAAACGAACCAATTTTGATTATCCAGAAAACCAAAAAGCGTCGGTTTTCTAGAAAACCAACTTAGTTTGATTTTCTGGATATTCAAATTGGTTTTCTAGAAATCCAAATAACTTTGGTTTTCTGAAAAACCGAAATAAATTGGTTTTCTAGATATTCAAATTTGGTTCGTTTATTGGGACAAGCCGTAAAACCAAATTTGGTTTTTTGAAAAACCGATTTTTTTAAGAGTGTAACGTTAATCCAAATACACAGAATCAACGTTGAAATATACGCATTGGACCAACTTTAGGTTTAGAGCGTAAAAGCAATAAATTTTGCGATGTTTCTACATACGTTGATCAAACGTAATCGTGCAAGCTGTTTTTAATTGCGTCGATATTAATCTTTTCAATGATACTGGTTATCATCTAGCACACATACTTTGGGTCAGCGTTTGTAAAACAATTGCGAACATCGTCAGTTTTTTTTCTGATGCAAATCCAACGTTGATTCAATGTCATGTATTTAGCAATGATACCATTGAAAGGATTAAAACCGACGCATAATAACAGCTTCACAGCTAAATTGATCTAACTTATGTAAAAACATTGCAAAAAAGTTGATTGTTTTTACGATCTAAAGTCAAAGTTAATTTACTTTATATAACCCAACACTGCTGTAAAAAAATAAAATGAAAAGGTCCCAACAAAAATCCAACAACCAATCAACTTTATCAAAACAAACCACCTGATGTTTACAACTTCAGAAAATGGAAATTAAAAAAAAAAAAGATAATGGTTACTAGCTCCATTTTGCATTCTTTTAATTTTTTAATTGTTGTAAATTAGTTATTAATAGTTAGACCTGTTATGATGCAAGTTAATTACGAAGATGTAAATGATTTAGAATTTGTTGGAAAACGTACTAGCGGTTCTAGAAAGCGGAAGATTGTTAAAACAAATGAATCAGTTGCAAAGGAAAAAAGGTAGTTTTAATGTTATGTTGATTTTAGTTCTAATTCTAACTGTGACCCTTTAATGTGATGTAAAATATGGACTCTACGTGTTTTCTACACTTATCTATTTTGAGCATCTCTTTTCATTTTCTCTTTCATTACTCCATTAAGTCTTCCCTTTCTCTCCTTACCTTAATTTCCATCCTTCCTTTAATAAAATCTCTCTACAATGTTGTATGTTTTGTTACAGATATATGTTTATATGTTTTATAAACATGTTGTATAAAATATGTTTATATGTTTTGTTACAGATTCACAGTGTATTTATCTGAAAATGTAGACTAGAGGGCTACCTGCAAACACTAGGTTCAGCATACAATTTTTATGAACTTACAGCAGAAGATGTACAGCAGTTTCGCCTGTTTAAGACAGCTCTCAAGACTGATCAAGACATCGCACTGATTTTTTTTTTTTTTTTTTTTTAACATCTTCACTTCCAACAAGGCTGCAAGCAACCACTATAAGAGTTGGAAGTTACTGGAAGAGAAAAGACTAAATCTGTAGAGCAAGATAACGATTGACTGATGACTTAAATGATTGCAAATTATATGTATCAGGGAAGCAAGATGAAGGAAGCGAATTCCAAAGAACTGATGTTCGAGGAAAAAAACTAGAAGAATAAGAGTTTTTGAAGCACTTAGGAACAGTCATAGAAAAAGGATGAGACTTAATTGAATGACGAGTGACACGAGAATGAATTTTAGTAGATGGCACAAGAGACGCTAGCTTTTTAGAGCAGTGCCCATTATAGTATTTGTAGAAAAGAGAAAGAGAAGCAACATCACGACGATGTGACAAAGGTTGGAGATTGGCTGCCAGAGCAGGTCCAACTATGTTTACAATGCGTTTTTGCACCTTGTCTAAAAGCGAAAGGGCATCATTAGAAGATCCGCCCCAGATGTGGCAACAGTATTCCATACAAGGCCGGATTAGAGATTTATAGAGATAGAGAATAGAATCTGGAGTAAGAAAGTGTCGAGCTCGATAAAGAGATGCAACCTTAGCAGATGCTAATTTTGCAATGGATTTGATATACGGTTTAAAAGAAAGATCAGAAGTAAGAGTTAATCCTAGAAGATGAATGGTAGATGACTCATCTAGTACATTACCATTCATAAATATAAGAAGATCTAAATTATTACGATAACGATTGGCCGAATAAAATTGAGTTTTATCTGAATTAAAGTTCACCAGCCACTGTGAGCCCCATGCTGTAGCAGAAGTGAGATCCTTTTCAAGCTCAGATACCCCCTCCAGGCAATCAGAGAGTGTAGGCTTCTTATCATGACAAGAGTAAATGGTAGTGTCGTCAGCGAATAATGCCACCTTAGATGTGAGAATATCTGGGAGATCGTTAATGTAAATTAAAAAGAGTATAGGGCCAAGGATTGAACCTTGAGGAACCCCTGAAGTTACAGGATATGAAGAAGAGTGTTGTCCATTGAGGACAACTTTTATACTACGATTGGAAAGAAAGGACTCAATAATCTTAAAGATGTTACCAGATACACTATAAGAAGAAAGCTTATGGAGAAGACCAGCATGCTAAACTTTATCAAAAGCTTTAGAAATGTCAAGTGCGATAGCCGTAACCTCTCCACCTCTATCTAATGCACGGTAAAACCTATCGGTTATTACTGTTAGCAAATCAGCTGTAGAACGAGAAGATCGAAATCCATATTGATGATCAGAAAGTAAGTTATTTGACTCAAGATGAGAGATTAAGTGTTTACCCAGTTGGTTACCCAGAGATTAAGTGATTACCCAGTTAGCACATTTACGTTGGGCCAACGTGTGTAAATACTTCGGGAACGTCGGCTATTTTCTCCGATGCAAATACAACGTTGATCCAATGTTAGTTTAATCGTATTTATGTTAATGAAAACATTAATCTAAATCAGACGTTGATCTAATGTATATGGATCAACGTTGACTAAATGTATATAACCCCACATTGATACAATTTATATGGGTTAACGTTGATCCATTGATTATTATGCAATGTTAATCCAATGTGCATTGAATCAACGTTGATTCATATACATTGGAACAACGTTGGGTTTTAAACAGTCGATCAACGTTGTGGCAGGTATAAAAGCAGATTTAAAAATGTATGTTTGTATAATTTTTAAGAATTATTTTTCATTCAAATATTTCAGTTGATAATAGAAATATATTTTGCTAATATATTTTTTTCTTTCTTTTATAGCGAAAGATCAAGCCACAAACAAAACAAACATGAATAATGTCTGTTTAATCAGATGCAAGTTTACATGCATAAATATACCTTATTAACAGTGTTAATTCATTAAGATGGTTGAAATATACATAAGTATGCCAATACTTATTAGCATAGGTATAAATATATATAATATTTTGCTTGCGTTTATAAATTATTCATAAAATAAAACTTTTTTTCTGTCAGCTTCTTTAAGATATCTTAAACAAGCTGACAAAAAAAAAGTTTTATTTTATGAATAATTAAAAAAAAAATTGAAATTTTAACTTCTGCTTTTTTTTAATGAAAATTTATTACAAAAATGATGTCTTTTAAATCTGCGTTGCGGTCCTGTTAATAAACATAAATAACAGACCAATATATTTTTAGATAATATAAGCATTATAACTCATTTTAAAAAAATAAAAAATTAATTTTATAATGTTTTGAAAAATTTTGAATTTTGGCCAATTTTTTGAGGTTTTGCACCACTGTGCAACGTTGTAATTTAATTCGGCATTGTGTGACATTTTACGCTGATTCAACATTGTATTTTACGTTGGAAAAACGTTGTATTTTACGTTTGCTCAACGTTAGATTTAACTTTTAATGGAACTAAATTTATTTGATTTATATTTTAGTTTATATACAACGTAAACACATTGCATTTTATATCTTTATGCGCATATATAATTGTATCTATGAACTCATACATCTGTTATTTCATCAATTTTAATAAATCAAATTTGATGTTGTTGTGGTTTATCCTCCGCCAGCTAATTGCCTTTGTGGAGGCCACATTACCAAGACCCGCAAAGACAAGTTCAGCTCCCAAAGGAGCATCATTACCTGCTCTGCAAACCAAGAGTAAAGTGAGTTTGGGAAGAACGAAAGTATATTAGAGTAAAAAATAGAAGTTAAAAGGTGCAATAGTACTGTTAGTTTAATCAACAAAGACTTAAAGAGTTCACATGATATGAACTCTTCATCAAGTAACTTTGTCGTTCATTATCATATGATGGTATTGTGGTTTATCCTCCTCCGGCTCATTGTCATATAGAGGCCACATTATCAAGGTTCGCAGAGACTGGTTCAGCTCCAAAAGGAGCGTCATAACTCGCTCTACGAACCGAGAGTAAGTTGAATTTGGAAAGAACGAAGATGTTTTAGAGTCGCGTTAGAAAGATATCATAGAGAAAGCGGAAAGGATTGCCCATGATGTTAGAAGGTGCAATACGTACTGTTAATCAGGTCACCTAATTAAAGTACGGCTACAAAGAGTTGAAGAAGTCATTTGATATGACTCTTTCCTCAACTTTCTTTGTCGTCCTAACATTTGAATTTTTTTTTTTCTTTATAAAACAATAATTATTTACAATTTTATAAAATTTAAATTAACTCAGGTTGCAAAAATGTTAAGGTTTTACAATATAAATGTTTTACAACTGTTTATTTTTTTTCTTTCTATTCTTTACTTATATATTATTTTTTGTTTTTTGATTACATATTTTTTTGTATATTTTGTTTTTTATTTTAAAGCCGTTGTGCGGAGAGAAATCGAGAGCTTAGATAAATTTTTAAGATAAGATAAAATAAGTTAAAAGTGAATTTTTTTTTAAGAAAAACAATATTTTTATCACAGCAATTAAAAAATTACAAGACTTTTACACAAACTTACGTTACAAACGCTTTAGGTAACACTTATATGTTAAAAAATATATATCATAAAATAAGGGCTTGCAATGATTTTCTAATCATAAATAACAATAATTTTGTTGTATAAAATAAAAAAATTTGCAGAGAACAGGAAATCTATACTAAAAACGCAGATCTTGCTTCGAGCCGTTGATTTATTTCAGCTCGTATGTTTAGTTTTAGAAGTTCCATTCTTGGCAAAAAACGTTCTTAATACACTTAACACTTGGCAAAAAACGCTCTTAATACAAAAAAGTGTTTCTACGTAGATGATTATATTTTAAAGTAATAATATTTCTGATGTTTCTGATTATTACCCTGATCACTAACATTGGGTCAACTTTTATGCTGCTAAACATATGGTGGCATCTGCTGTTACATATTGCAGTCATGATGGTTTGAGTGAGTGTCAACAGCAGCTACGAAGTATAATTTTTCTCCGATAAATTTGCTGTTTCAATCAAGAAAATTGTATTTATTGGAGAAAAATTGTTTTGGGATGTCAAGGAGTTATATACATGTTAAAATATTCCCATATTTTAACAGAAGTAGAAAAAAAAGGCAAAGATATGAATGTTGTCCTCAATTTTACCACAAGTTTTTCATTTGTTATTTTTGAACGATCTGTTGCCTTGTGCTTTTGGCTAGCAAGGCCGCAGAAGGTAGACTGTTGTGTAAAAAATGAAAGAGGATATTTTGTGTCGGTCCGCATGCATGGGTGGGAGGTAAAAATTTTTTTCCAATTTTGGGTCCACGGTATTGTTGTTTTTGTTGAACCGTTCCATAAAAGTTCTGCTGGCACAACTTTTTGCTTTTTGTCACTTCTAAGAAAAAAAATTTTGTTGATTTTTTAAGTATGTTAAAACAGGAACCCGTTTTTGCCTAATATTTCAATTGTTGTTTTGTAGTATTAAGACATTTTGTTGTGCCAGTGTTTTGAAAAGTTGTTCTGCCTTAAAAAGTTCCATCTTTGATTTTGGTTCGTAAATTTTATAAGTGAATTTGCAAGCCAATACTTTGAAAAGTAGTAGTAATTGTGAGTTTTGTCCTCCCCGTATTCTTTCAGTTGAAAGAGTGTTTTGATGCGAAGTGCAATACTTTGCTCCTTCGGAAATAAAAATCCGAGATCCCTGCTTTTGACGGGTAAGAAAAGTGTCTCTCTCTTTACCGGATTGAAATTGGTCTTTTGCCACAGATTTTCGAAAAAGACTCTGTGCCAGTTTGACTAGCCAGTTGAAAATAGTTGTGTCGCTCAGTCTGGTGTAAAACGTAACACCCAATATTTTGAAACCAGTGTCATTATTCCACTCTATGTTATCCAATTCTGGGTACATTTTAGGATCAAAACCCCAAGAGCGAGGTCCTTGATTTTTAAAGCATTGATCACTGAACCACTTGCTTTTTCAAACAGTTTTACTTTTTCGAAAAAATAGCGGACAGATTTTACGTCCCTGGCAAAAAAGTTCGAATCGTCTGTGTACATCTGTAATTTAAGGGGTTTCGGTGTTCCTGGTAGTGGGAAACCCTCTATTCTGCTGTCTTCTCTGATCACCAAAGCGAGAGCTTCAGCGACAAAAATATACAGCAAAAGGTGAAGAGGGTTGCCTTTAATTATACTTATTACTAACATTCGATTATACTTATCACAACTACTATTTAAGCTTTAAATGCATTTGATTAAACTCATGTTTTGTTTTGCGTGTAGCCTAATTTTTTGTTAGATAAGAAAGAGTAAACATATTAAATAAATATATTTCCATAATCATCTATACTACTTGGGTGAAAAATAATTCTTATAAATTATGCAAATATATATTTGTATATCTGCTTTTTCTCGATGCAAACGCAAAGTTGATCCACTGTATATAATCCAACTTTATTTTAATGTATATAGATCAACGTTGATCCAATGTATATAATCCAACGTTAATCCTTATACATTAAACTAACGTTGAGTTATAAACATTGGATTGACGTTAATCCATATACATCCCAGCTAGCACACATACGTTGTTAAAACATTAGAACAATGTCGCGCGTTTCGTTGGCCCAACATCGGCTGCCAACGTTGTTTTTATATCATTGTGGTTACAAATGCGACGTTGCCAACAACTAAAAGCCAATGTTGATAAAACGTTTATTCAAAGTTGGAAAATGGTTATATTTTCTACGTTGATTCTACGTTTTACTTTATACGTTGGCCCAACGTTGTATTTTAAGTTGGCACAACATTGTATTTACGTTGATTCAGCGTTGAACTTTAATTGGCAAAACGTTGTATACATTATTATTCGGAAGTAAATTTTCATTAAATTCAATTTTTTAAATATATATACAATATATTTTAAACGGATATAATATATATATTATATATATATATATATATATATATATATATATATATATATATATATATATATATATATATATATATATATATATATATTTTTTATAAAATTTATTTTAAATAATAAATATTTACAAGTTTTATATACTATTTTTGCATAAAATATACCCTCGTAACATTAAATGGTTTTTTACATAAGTTTTACATATATATTCCAATCTATATGCCTAGTTTTTCACAATGACTTTTTGACTTTATATATATATAATAGTTTTTTACAACAACTTTTAGATTCAATAACGTTTTGGTACAATAACGTAACCTTATAATAACGGCTACAATAATTTTTTACAATAGTTTTTTACAATAACCTTTTGACTTTATGTTTATATATATATATATAAATTTTTTTTTTTTTTTTAATTTTATATTTTTTTGTGATTTTCGATTTTATATTTTTTTGAATTTTTTTGCTTTTTTTTATTTTAGTGCCATTGAGAGAAATCGAAAAATAAGGTAAAGTAGAAGAGTAAGATGTTTAAAAAAGGTTACAAGAAAATTTTATTTAAAGGAAGAAATTTAATAGAATAACAGAAACAATTACAGGACTTTAACACAAAAAACACATTACGTACGCTATAGAAAAAACATTTAAATAAGGAAATTATAAGTGATAAAATAATGGCTGGCAGTGATCATTTAATTATAGTTAATAATATTATGTTATAAAATAAAAAAAGGTAATTTGTAGAGAAATGGAAAAAAAATCACTAAACATATAGTTATTTTATTTAGCTGGTCTATTAGCTTAGCTCATATGTTTAGTTTTAGATTCCCATTCTCTACTTGGCATATTATATTTTTAACACAAAAAAGTTGGCAGAAAATGTCCGTAGTGTTTCTACGGACATGATAATTATATTTTAAAGTAATAATATTCCTGATTTTCCTGATTATTATCCTGATCACTGCTATTGGGTCAATTTTTATGTTACTATACATGCGGCGGCATCTGCTGTTCCATATCTCGCTCATAATGGTTTGAGTTAGTATCAACAGCAGTTGCGAGGTAGGGTTTTTTCCAATAAATTCGCAATCCCAATTGAAAAAATCAACTTTATTGGAGAATAAAAGTTTTGGGTTGTCAAGGAGTTATATACGTGTTTAAAATATTCCCAAATTTCAACAGAGGGAAGAAAATAGGCAAAGATGTGTAGATTGTCCTCGATTTTACCACAAGTTTTACATTTATTGTTTTTAACGATCTGTTGCCTTGTGCTTTTGGCTAGCAAGGCCGCAGAAGGTAGACTGTTGTGTAAAAATCGAAAGAGGATGTTTTGAGTTGGTCCGCATGCGAGGGAGGTAAAGTTCTTTTTCCAAATTTGGGTCCACGGCATTGTTGTTTTTGTTGAACCGTTCCAGAAAAGTTCTGCTGGTACGACTGTCTTTTTGTTTTTTGCCACTTCTAAATAAAAAATTTTTGTTGTTTTTAGGGGGATGGTTAAAAGGGACCCGTTTTTGTCTAATATATCAATTGTAGTTTTATAGTACTGAGACGTTTTGTTGTCCCAGTGTTTTGGAAAATTGTTCTGTCTTAAAAAGTTCCAGCTTTGGTTTTGGTTTGTATATTTTATAAGTGAACTTGCCAACCAGTACTTTGAAAAGTAATAGCAATTATGAGTGTCATCCTCTCCGCATTCTTTCAGTTGAAAGAGTGTTTTGAGGCGAAGTGCTCAACTTTGCTCCTTTGATTGAAATTGGTCTTTTGCCACAGATTTTCGAAAATGGCCCTGTGCAAACGTTCTATTACCGATTCGGGAACGGGCAGCACGTTTGCCAGAAACTACACTTTTGACAATGCTAGCGTATTTATCAACATAGTCTTTCCCCTAAGTGATAAAATACGTAGTCCCAGAAACTTGAGTTTTTTCTCTACTTTGTTTAGAGTTACTAGCCAGTTGAAATTGGTAGTATTGCTCAGTCTGGTGTAAAACTGGTGTAAACACCCAATATTTTGAAACCGGTGTTATTGGTCCACTCTATGTTGTCCAATTCTGGGTACATTTTAGGATCAAAGTCCCCAAGAGCGAGACCCTTGGTTTTTGAGGCATTGATCACTGAACCATTTGCTTTTTCAAACAGTTTTACTTTTTCGAAAAAAAAGCGGACCGAATCGTCTGCGTACTGCTGTATTTTAAGGGGTTTTGATGTTCCTGGTAGTGGAAAACCCTCTATTCTGCTGTCTGCTCTGATCACCAAAGCGAGAGCTTCAGCGACAAAAATATACAGCAAAAGAGAGAGAGGGTCGCCTTGTCTAACTCCTCTTTCCGTAAGGAAAGAGGCCGACATGAAACCGCAATTCAGAACAGATGCCGAAACTTCTGAATATAGGGTGTCAATGAAGGATACAAAATTTTCTCCGAGATTAAATTTTTGGAGAATTTGCAGCAAAAACGCACGATCGACTTTGTCAAACGCCTTTTCTTGATCTATTGACAAAATAAAACTAGGTAGATTTTTAAATTCCGCGTAATCTATTAGATCACGGACTAAGTGTAAATTTGAGAATATTGTTCTATTTGGAATTCCACAAGTTTGATTTGGTTCTATAATTTTCCCCATTACTTTTGCAAGTCTCAGGACCAGCGCTTTTGTGATTATTTTGTAATCAGCGCTGATTAAGGATATGGGCCTCCAATTTTTGCATTCAGTAAGATTTCCTTGTTTGGGAATCAGTGAAATTATTGATTTTTTCATAGAGTGACTGGTACTTTTTTCTACAAAAAGTATTTCGTATGCAAGCTCTTCAAAATCTTTTTCTAAAATGTGCCAAAAAGTTTTGTAAAATTCAGCTGGAAGTCCGTCAAAGCCCGGAGATTTTCCGTTTTCAAATTTAAAAAGGGCTTCTTTTAGCTCAACGCCGGTTAGGCGGGTATTTAGAACTTTGTTTTCATCATCACTTAAACGTTTAGTGATGTGTGACATAGTTATAGTTTAGTGATGTGTGACATAGACATAGTTTTGGCTGTCTTTGCATAATTTCGTTTTGGTGTAAATGTTTTTATAATAAGAAACAAGGGAGTTAAGTATTTCACCAGGTTCACTCGTCAATGTGCCGTCATTCTTGCGAATTTCAGTAATTGACTTGTTCTGCTGTTGAGTTTTTTCTAAATTATACAAGAATTTTAAAGGTTTTTCTCCTTATTCGATTAGTCTTTGTTTCGTGCGAATAAACGCTCCTGGAAACTGGAACAAGAAAAGAGCATCGCGTTTTTCTTTGATGCTATCTAAATTCGGGTTAGCGTTTTGTCGCTCCCGTTGGATTTCGTTTTCAATCCTTTTGATGTGCTTTTTGTTTTTCGCGCTTTCCTGTATCTATATATGTTGTAATTCAACCCTAACAAAAAGTTTGCAGTCGTCCCACCATTTTAAAATAGACTCATATGACCGGTTTTTTGCTTGCCAATCTTTATTTAAGAGTTCAATTTTTTGCCTATTCACCTCTATTTCCAAAAGAGAACAATTTAATTTCCAGTATCCTGGTCCTCTCCTTGTTTTACTAAAATTGACAGTTGTTGTCACGAACTCGTGGTCGGAAAAAGGATTGGTAAGAATTTTAGTATATGTTGTTTTTTTGGCGACTTTATCAGGGCAGTAGATTCGGTCGAGTCTACATTTTGCCTTCTTATTTCGCCATGTGAATTCTCTTTTGTTTGGGAACTTTGAACGAAAAACATCAACTAGGTTATACTTACCTTGGAATACCCCGAGTTCGTCCACGCCGTAGGTGTGATATTTAGCGTTGTTGGTGCCTTCTGTGTCGAGAGGCAGGCTTTCGACCATGTTGAAGTCTCCGGCCAACAGGACAGGTAGTCCTGTGTCCTGCGAGAATTCACCAAGGTCGCCAAAAAAAAGGCGCCTTTCTCTCGGCACATTAGGAGCGTAAATATTCAGCACCTGCATTTCGTGTTCGTCAATTTTTATGATGACATTTAATATTCTTCCGTTTGTATCCCTTTTTAGTTCGCTTAAAGAGGTATTGGATTTAGAGAGAATCGCCACCCCGCAACAGTTATGACTTGGACCGGAGTTCCAAATAGACTCGCCAGTCCATTCGTCTTCCCACTGTTTAACAGTGGAAGGTCCGGAGTGTGTTTCCTGTAGGAGGATGAGATCGAAGGAGGATTTTTAGCACGCTTGGATTCCTATGTATTTGGGTATAGGGAATTCAAATATAATAATATTTTTACAAAATATTGATGTCTAGCTACCGGGAAACGGGTTTTAAAATTAGGGTTTTTTTTCAAAAATTAGTCTATTTTAACTAAAGCTGAATTTTGGAAAGGTTTTAGTCAATTAATACTAAAAATTACAATTATATTAGGTAAAAAGTAAACTATGTGAAATAAAACAGATATAATTATTATTTAACTTCCAGGATTCTAGATCCAGAGTGAGTAAAAAGTGCTACGGCTCCCCCCCCCCTTTTTTTTTTTTCAATATTTGATAGTTTTATTATGATTATAAGATTAAGTTATATTACAATTATATATATATATATATATATATATATATATATATATATATATATATATATATATATATATATATATATATATATATATATATATATATATATATATTATATATATATATATATATATATATATATACCCACACACTGGATTAGGAGCAAGGGGAGGGTGCGTAGGGTGAAAGCCCCCTCCCCTCAAACTCACTCAAAATACCCGTTTAAATTAAAAATCTTGCTGTTGTTTTTTTGCTACAAATTTTTTTTCAGCTCTATAACATTCTTTAAAGATCAACATAAAAAATAAGAATTTTTTCAAACATTTAATGTTATGCACAACAAAGTTTAAATGAAATCAAAAAATACCAAATTAGTATTTAAATAAGCTACTGAAAGTCTTTTTTTGACTTAAACAAAGGCATTAGTTCACGATTTCGCAATTGTGTTCTTATAAAATCATCTCTTTTATCCCAACCACAGACTGACTCAGCTGCTTCTGTGACTAATTTGACTGCTCTCTTGCAACTTTAAGTATGTAATGAGTATGGAGGTAGCTGCAGGGGAGAAACTATCAATGCATTGAGTTGGACTAACGACATGTTTGTAGTGAAAATTGGTTCAGTAACAACCTCTTTTTTCCAATCAATAAGTTCTTTAATGTCACATGCATCAAGGTTTATTGTTTGTGGAACTTTAAAAGGTCTAACATCATTTGAGCCCAGCTCACTTCCCTTCCTAACGGCCAATATTGTGTCGACTGCAAATAACCTTTGTTCTGAGTTATCAGAACAGAGAAGCGAGACAAGTATATTCTCAGGATGAGCCCACCAAGATTCCTTTCTGAGATAAAGTTTAGATGCTTCTTTAATCCTATCATCTTGCTTCTGCCAAAGTCGAAACAGCTTTAAAAGATGACATTTAAAAGAAAATTGGAAGATAAACCTGAGTCACCCAAGTTGCAAGCAGTCTTAAGATCTCTGCATTAACAGGTTCAAGATCATGCTTACTCATATAGAGAAGCAAGCATCTCATGCCATAAGTAAGCCATTGACTGTGAGACAATCTACCACATTTAAGAGCTTCTACTTCAGGATCAAGCTTTCCTTTCAGAATTGCATTCAAGTACTTCCATGCAACTAAACTGTCAGTGCTCATTTGCTTTAAGAAATCTTCACTGATATTAACAAGAGGCTCCAGACGCGATATAGGAGTAAATTGAGTAATTCTTTCAAGATTATCAACTTTGGAAAATAGTTTACCTACTGCTCCACACCATCCTTTATCTGAAGAAGTTGGTCTATCAAGTTTTTCAACAATATGACGGAATGGAAGCTCATTAATGTGAAGCCAGCAAAAAGATCTAAAAAGTTTTCGATTGAGAAGTTCTTCCACAAAATGAATCATTCCACCTTTCCATCCAGACATTTCATTTGTAGTATCACTGCCAATTAGTTGGAGATTAAGATCTTTACCTCTTTCCATTAACCAGTCGAATAATCCAATAGCAGATTGCTTGGCTGGTTTAGATGTTTCTGACTTAGGCTTTGGTGTATAATGAGTAAGGTAACGACCTCTAGGTTCTTCTGTCACAGTTATATGATTTTCTTTGATGAATAAGAATTAAAGTTTTGTCTTTTCTACCATCAACAAAAATTCCAGTGATTATATTTCTTTTACAGTCGAAACTTTCTTCTATTCTGGAATACTTCATAGCACGCTCTTTGGCATGAAAAACTTTCATGCTATCACATAAAAGATTTTTTATCTTTAACAAGTTTCCCTGCTTTCATAATATCTTTCAGTAGACCATTAATGATTGCAGCAGTAGCAGTCGATGATACACCAAATCTAACAGAAGCAACGGCAGCATTACTAATATCAAGGTAGTTTCGCTTAACATAATTATCTTGCTTTTCTATGGTCGAGTCCTCTTTGCTATCACTGACTATATCACTATCACTAACTTTATCGATATCACTGACTTCTTCACTATCACTGACTATCACATCATTTGAATTATTATGCATTTCTATTGTAACATCCACATTTTCAACATCAAATCTAACAGCCGGTGGATAAAATGTTTCTAATGACTCTAACTTAGATTTTGAAGCTTCTTCTCGTTGTCGTGCGAGTCTTGCTTGATCGATAGACTTGCGTAAGTGTTTTAACATAAGTTTGGCAATCTCTTTAACATCCAAACCAAATTCTTGCATAGATGAAATACTGCCTTGTTTTTCTCGCTGTTTTTTTATCCAAATAAGCTCTTTTTGAGGAATTCTTAAATTTAAGTCACATTTGCAAAGGCAATGAGCACCGCTATCACAAGATTCTTTGCAAGGCGGATCATTCTCACTGCAGTAAACAATTCTGCATTTGCAAAGAGCAATATCTAAAAGTTTATCAAGCTTAGGCTCCCAGTGTTTTATGTAAGATTTTTGAGATTTGTTTCGAGCTATCTTAGAGAATGCAGACCAACTTCTACTGAGTCTTTGTGTTATTCCTTTTGTTCCACAAACTATGGGTTCTTTAAATTCTGTGTTGGAAATAAGCCAATGTTCTGCAACCTCATAAGCAACATTAGAAAAAATTTCTTGCATTGATAAATTACGCTGATTTTTTTCATAGACTAGTATTCTGTCTCGCT
Source organism: Hydra vulgaris (assembly GCF_022113875.1). Lineage (NCBI taxonomy): Eukaryota > Metazoa > Cnidaria > Hydrozoa > Anthoathecata > Hydridae > Hydra > Hydra vulgaris. Next base: position 5,937,966 of record NC_061163.1, on the reverse strand, counting down.
GCAGATCCAGACAACGCTGTTAACAGTCACGTAAGGTTGGAAATTCAGTTTGGAGGAACTTTCTAGGACCTCCAAGATACTCACTTAGTTTGGTGTTAATCGATTTTCTGGTTTTCTTGCTAACTAATAACGCCATTTTTCTTTTTTTAATATATTATGAGTCTAAAAGATATAAAGACAGCAATAACAGCAATTAATTTAAAATTAAATTTAAATAGTAATTATAGTAATTATAAGATATATTTGTATATTAACTGATACTTATAATAATTTTTAAAAAAACTCATAACATATTATTAAAATTAAGCACATGGCTAAACAGTATTTTAAATAATTATTATGTACATTTATAGCACAAATAGTCATCACGTTTAATGCTATAGTTGTGCTTTATCATGCGATAATCAAACCACAATCAAAACAAAAATCATGTTTGTGTTGGTTGTGGTTTGATATTTTAATTATCACGAAAGATGTTATTAAATAAAATCTTTAAACTAAACCCAACCTTGATCTAATGTATGCGACCAAACATCGCTATAGCAAAATTATATAACTTAAATTTTAAGTCATATAAATTTGCTATAGCGATGTTTGGTCGCATACATTATATCAAGGTTGGGTTTAGTTCGTAAAAAGAATCAACTTTTTGCGATGTTTTTACATACATTGAAAAAACGTTGATTTATATACATTGAATCAATGTCGAGATATATACATTGGATCAACGTTGGGTTTAGATCGTAAAAACAATCAAATTTTTGCGATTTTTTTATATACATTGAAAAAACGTTGATTTATATACATTGAATCAACGTCGCAATATATACATTGGATCAACATTGAGTTTAGATTGTAAAAGCAATCAACTTTTTGCGATGCTTTTACATACATTGGACCAATGTAAATTTGCCAGATGTTTTTAGTTCCGTTGGTAATAATTTTATCATTAACCAAATGACATTGGATCAACGTTGGTTTTGAATTGGAAAAAAAAAGCCGACGTTTGCAATGGTTTTACTAACATTGGCCCAATGTAAATGTGCTAGCTAAGATTGGATCAATGTAGAGTTATACACATTTGATCATCGTTTGTTGATATACATTGAATCAACGTTGATTGCTTTACATTGGATTAACGTAGGATTTAGATCGCAAGAACAACAAACTTTTGCAATGTTTTTTATACGTTGAACCAATGTAATTTTCCAAACTATTTTTAATCCCGTCGTTATTAAAGTTTTCATTAATATAAACATGATAAAACTAACATTGGATGAACGTTTTATTTGCATCGGAGAAAACAACCGACGTTCGCGATGCATTTAAATACGTCGTTTCAACGTAAATGTGCTAGCTGGGCATAAATATTTTTGGAATTACTAAATAAATATTTTTGGAATGAATAAAAATTCTTGAAACCAACTTTTTAGTTGTTTATCAACTAAAAAGTTGATAAACAACTAAAAAGTTGTTCCACCGTCCGTGGAAGAAAATGGATTTTCTTCCACGGACGGTGTAACCAGATTTAAAAACCGAGAACCAGATTTAAGAACCGAAAAAAGATCCGATGTATACAATCCAAAGATGCATTCGCATCTTTGGGTTGTATACATTGGATCATTTGGTTGCATACATTATATATATATATATATATATATATATATATATATATATATATATATATATATACACATATATATATATATATTTAAATGTATATATATATATATATATATATATATATATATATATATATATATATATATATATATATATATATATATATATATATATATATATATATATATATGTATACATATATATATATATATATGTATATATATATATATATATATATATATATATATATATATATATATATATATATATATATATATATATGTATATATATATATATATATATATATATATATATATATATATATATATATATATATACGTCTTACCAACGTATACGTGCTGGCTGGGTATCATCGCTGACATTGAATCAAAGTTAAATTTGCATCAAAAAAAACATCCAATGTTTGCGATGTATTGTCAATATAATGGTCAATGTATATCTTATACATTGACCATTCATACAAATGCTCAAAGCTCTGAAGCGATCGGTCGTGTTTTATTGTGTGGATAAATTTAAGAAGTTGTAAACCTTCAAATTTATCTTATTGATTATATATTATAATATAAAATTATTTAAAATGAGTAAATCAGTTGAATATGTTTTTATTGTAATGTTGAGGGAACTTCTTAATGTTCGAAAAGAAACCATAATGTCGTTTTTAAAAGAATCAGTTAAAGACTTTAATCTAAAAGTTGAAGCTCTGCAACAAAATATTAACGGCTCAAGTCATGAACTTCGTGAAATAAAACTGGTATGAATTTTGTTGGTGACCTGTGTGAAGAAAAAATAAAGATGCACGAAGAAAAAGTTAAAAAAGTAAGTGATGAGTTGTTTAATATTAAAAAAATACAAGGGAAAATTTTGTCAGATAATAGTGAGTTAAAGTTTAAAGTGTTGACATAGAGGATAGGAATCTAAGGTGCAATTTACGAATTGACGGTCTTAATGAAAAAGAGTGGGAATCTACGAAAGAATGAGAAACTCGGGATTAAACAGGATATTAAAATTGAACGTGCGTAAAGAGTTGGGTTTGCTAATAACGAGCGTGCGCGAACAATTGTACTCAAACTACATGACTTTGAGGACAAAAAAAATTGGATAAAGCTTTTTATCTTAAATCTTCGATAAATTTTTTTATCTTAAAGGTAGCAATATATATATTAACGAGGATTACAGCGAAACCACAAGAAAAATTCGTAAAGAACTTTTTGCTAAAGCAAAAATTCATAGGCAAAACGGATACTTTGCAAAAGTGGTATATAACAAGCTCGTTGTTCATGAGTTTAAAGCTTTAAACTCTATCTTTTATTTAAACTTTAAACTTTTTTTTAAAGCTTTAAACTATATCGTCTATTTAAACTCTATCTCTTTAAACTTTATCTTTAAAGATAAGAATTCCGACGGCGCTCAAAATTTAAAGTCTTGATCAGATTGATTTATATTTGTATTTAGAGTTAATATATCGAATTTTTTTTTTTTTTTATAATCTTATTATTTTTAAAAATGGGAACGAGCACTTTAATCAACAAAGGTTTTGAAAATTTAAACTTTGACCCTTTTCTGGAGGATATTAATGATAACCTATCAAATAATAACTTGAATATTTTTCAAGAAATTCAAATAAACTTAATTAACATATTTTAATACTTTTGACTTCAAAGTAACAAAGATCATAGTTCATTTTCTGTATTGCACTTAAACATTAGAAGCATGCAGCAAAATACTGAAAAATTGAAAGAATTTTTAAGGATTGTAAATTATGCGTTTGATGTCATAGCTCTTATAGAGACTTGGCATGATGCAGAAAGTTATAATGAGTTAAACACTAACTATAAACTGCCATCTTATAATTTAATTAGTCAACCAAGAGCCAGCGGAAAAAAAGGTGGAGGATTAGGGGTCTATGTCTTCGATAAATTTACTTATAAAATAAAAAATTTACATAGTCTCTCAAATACCAACTATGTCGCGCGTTTCGTTGGCCCAACATCGGCTGCCATTGTTGTTTTTATATCATTATGGTTACAAATGCGACGTCGCCAACAACTAAAAGCCAATGTTTGTCTTCGATAAATTTACTTATAAAATAAAAAATTTACATAGTATCTCAAATACCAACTATGAAAGTCTTTTCATCAAAATTATTAACAATAAATGTAAAAATATATTAGTAGGATGTATTTATCGTCTACCAAATGGTAAAATTAAACCATTCGAAAATTTTATTAAAAAAACTATTATAAAGATTAATAAAGAAAATAAAAGCCTGTTTATTATTGAAGACATGAACCTAGATGCTCTGACTTACCAAAAATTTCAATGTCTTATCAATTATTAATAAATCCACACGTGTTACTAAAAATTCAGCAACTGCAATTGACAATATTTTCATTAATAACTACCTAGAAACAATATTTGAATCCGGAATATTCCAGACAGATATCAGTGACCAAATTATTTAAAAATTGCGTCCGATAGTCAACCGAATGTTATCAATTTGAAAAAACGTATCCTAAAAATTAGCAATACTAATGAATTAACATGTTAATTAAAACAAGAAACGTGGAGAAGTGTTTATAAATGTCAAGATACTAACGAGGCTTTTAACAATTTTTTAAGTACATTATTGAAGCACTTCAATGAAACCTGCCCATACGAGGATATAAAAATTAAGGCGAAAACACACGCTAATGGATGAATCGTGGATGAATCGCTGTTAAAATGTTCTAAAAAAAAGCAAAAATTGTATAGTAAGTTCCTAAAAAATAAAAACACTGAAAACGAAAAAAATTACAAAAATATAAAAACTTTTACCAAGCACTAATTAAAAATGCAAAAAAAAGCTATTACAGTACGCTAATTTCCAAATACAAATTTAATAGTAAAAAAACATGGTACTTAATTAATAATATAATCGGTAAAGAAAAAAATATTGCATCTTTACAACCTAAAAAAATTAATATTAATAACACTGATATATACAATGAAAACTTAATTTCAAAAGAGTTCAACAAGTATTTTACAAATGTTGGCCCAAATCTTTCCAATAAGATAACACCAACATTAGAATCATTTAAAACCTACCTAAAACCCTCTGATGAGAAAATATTGTATGACAATGAACTAAGCTATAAAGAATTTAAAACAGCATACTCTTCTTTTAAAAAAAAATAAATCCCCAGGATATGATGAAATACCTAGCAACATAGTTATTTTTAACAAAACTAGCTTAAGCAAACCTTTATTTCATATACTAAAACTCTCATTAAAGTTTGGTATTATCCCTGATGCTCTTAAAATAGCTAAAGTAATCTTAATTTACAAAGGTAACGATTATTCGAACGTTACAAATTATAGACCTATATCTTTACTTTCTGTATTCTCAAAATTGTTTGAACGCGTAATTTATAATAGAATATTCGAATATTTCACTAAAAATAACTTATTCTACCCAAAACAATTCGGATTTCAAAAAAATCACTCGACTGAGCATGCAATTATTGAAAGAGTCAACCAAATAACTGATGGGTTTGACAATAACAAATTTACTTTAGGAGTATTTATAGATCTAAAGCATTCGACACAGTCGACCATTGCATTCTCTTACAAAAAATTAAGCATTATGGTATAGTTAATACAACCTATTTCTGGATTAAAAGTTTTTTTACTGATAGAAAGCAATATGTTCATAATGTGCAATCCGGAATATTAAATGTCGTTTGCGGAGTTCCATAAGGATCAATCCTCGGTCCGCTCTTATTCTTAATCTATATTAACGACTTTTGTAATGCATCATTAAAACTGAACTCAATAATGTTTGCAGACGATACTAATTTATTTCTTACCAATAATCATATTAAACATCTTTATACAGATATAAACATAGAATTGAGTAAAGTAAATAGTTGGTTTAAAGCTAACAAACTCACACTTAATGTTGAGAAAACCAACTATACTCTATTCCATAAAAAAAAAACAAGAATTAAACATTCCTCTTAAATTGCGCGAACTGTACTTAAATGATACAATAATTAAAAAGCAAGCAAGTATAAAATTCCTGGGAATCCTTGTCGATGAAAATTTATCCTTGCTTCCCCATATAAATTACATACATTCAAAAGTTACCAAAACTATTGGCGTAATGTATAGGGTTAGACCATACGTCAATATGTTAAGTCTCAAATTAATATACTTTGGACTGATACACTGTTTTATTAATTATGCAAATATATCATGGGCAAGTACGCAAACTTCAAAACTTCAAAAAATTTATAGGCTCCAAAAACACGCTTGCCGTATTATATACTGTAAACAAAAAAGCGTGAACATGCAAAACCTCTTATGAGAGATATGAAAATGATGGATATATTTGAAATAAATATTTATCAGCATCTAATTTTTATGTATAGATACTATAACAACCTCTTGCCAGCAAACTTCAAAGATAAGTTTGAAATAATTTTAAATGAAAAGTATGGTCTAAGATCAAATAAAAATAAAAACTTTAAATTGCCTCGGAAATGTAATAAACTCTCAGAATTTTGTATATCTTATCGAGGACCTAAATTATGGAATGACTGTCAAAAGGAATTTAAATTTATGGTGAAGTCTTTAAATTCATTTAAGTTTCAATTAAAAAAAGAAATTTTTAAAATTTGAACTTAAGATAAAGTTTTTTCTTTTTACTTTTTTGATTAATTTAACCTTGTCTTGAGTTTTTAATGATAACATTGTTATTATTATATTTTTATACGAGCTATTTATTCTTACGTTGTTTTATTTAAACTTGTACCTAGGGGTTCTATGAAAAAATTGCGATAACGTAATGTTTTCCTTATCTTCTTTGAGCCCCCATCTGATTTAACTTAATTTTGTTGTAATGTATATACTTTTATATTTTATTTTATGAGATTCCATATGTATACGTGCATTGTAATAATATTATACGATGTTAATCAGAAAAAAAAAAAAAAAAAAAAACTTTTGTGTGTATTAGCTGGGTCTTATTACAAAGTGGAATATTTGTTCCATCCAAACAGCTTGCAAGATTTGGTTGTTATGTATTAGTCATTTTGGATTTAATTGAGAATAAAATTTAATATTTATCCATTTTTGTCATTAAGTCATCAACATACGTATTTCGTAAATATACACATTGTTTTTAACCATGTAATTTTTGTTATGGAATTTTTTTCAATCATTTGATTAAACTTATAAATTATAAGAGTATTTTATTTTTTTACAATTGAAAAGGATTTAAAGTTTGGTGATCACATTAAAGCTCTATGCGGAAAAGCTTATAGTAAGTGCTTTGCTCTTTCTGAAATAAGAAATTTTCTATCTTATAAACAAGCAACTCTATTATTTAACGCTTATATTTTATCAAACTTTTCATACTGCTCTTTGATTTAGTTATTTTGCTCAAAATACAATGACAACCTTATAAATAAATTTGGTAAAAAAGCACTCCACATAGTCCATTAAAAATTCGATTTGTCTTTCGATGAAAAGTTAAAATTAGATAATATCCTAAGAATCTATCTTCGAAATTTGCGATTTTTAATAATTGAAGTTTTTAAATCCCTTAATGATTTAAACCCTGAATTTATGAAAGGGCTCACTTATAAAGAAAACTTTACCATTTCAACTTAGATAAATTGATGCTACCGCTTAAAGACTCTAATCATAAAAATACAAATAATATCTTATATGGAGCCACCTCGCTCTGAAACTCCCTTGACAATAAAACCATGTGCTCAAAAATTCTCCAGGTGTCAAAAATAATATTTTTCATTGGAATGGGGAAAAATGTGTAAAACCTAATATATTATGTATTATTATTACTAATCATGGCATTTTGACGAATTTATAAATTTATTTGTTCTTTTTACGGTATTTGCGAAGTTATTTTTTTATTTTATGGTATTTATGAAGTTATTATTATTTTTTTTTTTTATATATTTTTTTATGCATCATATTTTAATTGATTTATGCTAGTTGTTACTGTTTTTATGGAATTTTTACGATATTTTTGTTCGTTTGTATTGTCTATACAGTTTATTGTGTTGATTTTAATTAGTTTATTTATAAACTACTGTATGCAGTTAACTTTAAGTAAAGTTTTAAATAAATTAAATTTAATTTAAGTTTCTAAGGATTAAATTTTTGTCGACTTGATTGACTCTAATTTGTTCTCAATAGTTTTAAGGATATCTCCTTTTTATGAAGTTTTTTAATAGGGTTTATTTCACTTTTGATTGAAAAGCTTTTTTAGATTGTTTGGCATATCTTTAAAATCCTTTTAACCTTAAAATAATCCCTAAATTTTTGGAACATGTTTTTTTTTTTTAAACATGTTTCAAAAACTAAGAAATATGTCAATAGGAGTTTAAAAAACTAGTAAAAAACCTTGGTATTTTGTTACTCGGTTTCGTATGAAAAACATTTTTGATTTCCTGATAGTTATTTTTTAAATGCGAAAAAAGCTATAGCCTGTATACTTTTTATGACAGTATTAAATGCCTTAAAAAGATAAGTCTTCAAAAAACTTTGATCATTTAGAGTAAACTGAACCCGAAACACTAAGACTCACCACAATACTAACCTTAATAGCTTAATAATAGTTTTTCATTTATTTTTGTTTTTTTAAGATAAAGACTTTAGTGAACGTTGTTGCAGTAAGTTCACTAAACGTTAAATTTACAAATAATATTTTATTATCAAATAAAAAGTATAATTTAGAAATTAGATTCTTTAATCTAAAAATCTTCCTTCCTCTTTGACTAGCAAAGATTTTTTCTTCTTTAACAAAGAGAAGTAGTAGATCCTGACAATAGGGTTAATTGTAAATACTGTTGATAAAATCTAATACAAATTTATAAACCTTTCAGAAATATCATTAACTACTGCTAACGATATTTCTGAAAGATCTACTTTGTGTCTAATTTGGAGAAAATCATATACTGATCAACATACTCCGATATGATACCTTCCTGTTTAACCGAAGTTTATTATTTAATTTAGTGAGGTTTAACAAACTAAATACAGCCGTGGCGCAGTGGTTAGAGTTCTGGCTCAGAACCCAGAGGTCCGAGGTTCGATATCAGCTCCAGCCCAACAAGCGACATTGGTACGGAAGGAGGCGTGCACTTCCTGTTAAATGCTGACCCGCGGTGCTCTATGATAAGACCGTAAGGACTTCTGGGAGCACCTAAATACATACAAAAAAAAAAAAAAAAACCAAGAGTTTTTTCCCACTATTTGTGTGGGAATTTCTGTTTTTTTTAGGCTTATGTTAACAGTTTTTAACAAATTAAATTTCTCTAAATGTCGAAACGGTTTAAGGAACTGACTTTGTGGATTCTCTTCGCAAAAGAAATATCTTAATCAAGAATAGATAATAGATTGTCTTGGACATAAAACATGCATGAGACGCACCCTTAACCTTGAATTACAAAAACTCTTTCAGGACATGAGTAAATAAAAGTTTCAATTGTTCTCCTCAGAAAAAAAAATTTTAATTAAGAGTCAACATCAAAAAATTTTACAAATTTGGGTGTCTAGGTTTCAAAAAAAATCAGCAATAGTTGGGTGTTTCAACAATAATTGGGTAATTTAACAAACTTTGAGAATATAATGCCATAAATCATTGTTGTTCCAGTTTATTTTGAACCGTTTGAGCAGGTTTTCTGGAGAGTTAGTATTTTCACATTTAAACTTTTCTAATAGAAATGTTTGATATGTGATTCATAAATATGACTCCTACAAGCAGGGCCTTCGAGAGGGAGGGGCAAAGGAGGCAAATTGACCCTGGCGCCAAGCTTGAAGAGGCGCATGATGGCCTTTTTTTAATAAATAAAAATTTTTTAAATGACTGACAATTAGAAATCTGCTTATATTTTGTATTTGAGTTTGAAACTTTAGAATTCGGAATAAAAATACACATGATAAAAAAATTATAATTTTAAATTCTATTATTGTAATTTATTGTAAACTATTTAATAAAAAATAGGATTTAGCTGTAATTAAATTAGACAAAACCAGCCGTTTTCCCGTTAGCCCATAAACAGTTAGCAATGCTAGCTCGAACTCGGTTGTACGGAAGATGCTGTGCTGTAGTAATTTTAATGGTAGCTGATCGAATTTCGTTTTAAAGCAGATGGCATTGATAGCATTAAAAACTTTATTAGGTAGTGCGCTTCATGTGTGAGCAACGCGGTTGTTGAATAAGTAAAAGCAAGCAAAACATTTTTTTTGACAATTTTACGATAAAATGGCTTCTTTTTCAAGTAGTATTTGACTGTTAAAGCGAAGAAGAGAATCATAGCGTCACATTTTTTAGCCAAATTAGCCGCCTTGCTTACCAAAACCCGGCCAGTTATTAAGTATTTGAGTTTTTATTTGGGTTTAACGTAGACAAAATGTCTACTTTAAACGTAGTAAGGAAAAAAATTTTTGCTCAAATTGATGATGGAAATGTTGAAATTTTAATTTTAAAGGAAAAAAGTTATTAAAAACAACTTCTTTGTTATTTCTAGCTTTTAACCTTAAGAATCTTTATAATAATTACCGTGACTCCCAGTCCGTCTATGAGGGCCAAGAGGAACCAATAATCTCTCTTTCTATTTCTTGATCACCTGCTGCACTCGACTAAGTGACTTAGAAGAAAGAACTTTATCCAACAGGGGAAAACTTTGGTGCTCAGTTTGACTCGGTAATAACTATTACTGACTGTAATTTTGTGGCCGAACCCATTTTGCTATTTTGAGTCAAAAAGATCAAGATGTAGCTATTTTAAAGGGACCTTCTTCACATGTATTAAATTTTTTAATAGACTGTAGCTGTAGCTGGACCGCTAAGTTTTGAAACTAAACTTGCTACCAAAAAAAACGTAAACTGAAGCGTTTTTATGATGAGGCATCGAGCACAATTCATTTTCACGACAGCCGAAATAAAAAAGCTTTTTATTGTTAGTTTAGATAGTCTAATCAAGCAGATTGAGTCACAACTTGAAGCAATTCGGATGGTTGGTGTTATGTTTTTATTCATCTGGTTGAATAATGATGATCTTTCCGTTTAAAATAAAGATTGCAAATTTGCACGGTTTTATCTGAGAGATATGAATTAAGAGGGTCTCATTAAAAAAAGTTTGCCGTTTTAACCATGCCTGCAAAACAGTTTTTAAGCAAAGAATTCCACTGCAGCTACTAAATAAAATCTTTTAAAAGAAGCTTGAACGCCTTTTTCCGTACATTAGCACCATGTTCCACATTTTCAACACAATTTCTGCTTCAGTTGCAGAATGTGAACGATCGTTTAGTAAACTGATGATTTTTAAAAACTCTCTCCGTTTGACCAAGAGCCAGGATAAAGTTACTGATTTTTTAATTATTTTGATTGAAGATTTTGCTAATAAAGATAAGGCTAAAAAGGTAAGCTATGACAATGTCATCGATATTTAAGCGACCAGAAAAGCTAAAAAAATTCATTTTTATGCGTCTTATTTATTTTTATCTAAGATTTTGTTGATTGACTTGTCATTTATTGATTTTAAAACTAATATTTTAATTCGTGTGCCAGATTTGATTAATGAACTGTTTCTCAATCCAGACAAATAATAGTAACGTAGAAATAAAAAGTCCTGTATCAGAAATAAATCATGGCTGCGTTCAAAAAACTTTTTTGTTTAGAAATAGGGGCGCGGTTCTCCAATTTTGACCCGGGCGCCATTGGCGCTCTCGAAGGCCCTGCCTACAAGCCAACTCTAGTAAAATTGAGTTTTGTTTATGACTAAACCTGATATTGGTACCAGAATATCTTCCTAGACAGCAATTGAATCAAAACATAAACCATTCACATCATTACATATTCTATTTCTTTAAGCATTTTAACTAAAAAATCATATTGAGTTTGTCTTGTTTGGTACTATCAAAAGCTAAAACGCTAGCCGCTTCATTTCCCCATCAATATTCACCGTGACTACAAATCTAGCCCTTTTTGATTTTTACCTTCTGTTATATCTCCTAGAATTTCCCATCAAAAGATGCTATTTGGAATAAAATAACAATTTACTTGCAGCATTTTTAAGCACTTTTTGCTTATATTGTTTAGCATTTTTCAAAATAGATTTCTTTTAAGCTCACCGAATAATTTAATGAGACAATGAAAAATCAACCAGCTGATTTTACCTGGTCATGCATGCAATTAAACCTGTTCATGCATGCATTAGATCTCTTGGTGAAATATTTTCAGAAACTAAAAATATCTTTGATAAATCTTTCACTAACTCTTTTTTTTTTTTTTTTTCGATTACTTGGACCTAGTTGTTCTAAATCAAATGAATCATCTGATTCCTAACTGTTATTGCTAATGGCTGAGTATATTTCTAGTTCTGCAATTGATTTGCTAAAGTTAATTGCTCAATGCTAAAAAGCTTTAACTATTTCTTTTCTTTATTTTCTACCTTATACCTTATATATTTGTTCCCCAAAGTCATAAGCGACTTGTCTTTTTGTCCTTTAAAAATTCAATATTTGCATAACATGAAACTTTTTCATGGCTTGTGTTTTTTAAGATTTCTTTGATATTATTTTCACTTATCCAAAAAGATTGGTAAAAATTGTATTAAAGAAAACTTTTTTTAATATTATCTGTACCAATCCAGATAAAGATGTGTCTAAAAAAAGTGTCTAAAAAAATTTCTTCTTCTAAAACTCTTCCCGATTTTTCTGCTGTCTTTGAGTCCTTACTTTTACTTTTCCCTACACCCACAACAATACTTTATAAATACTTGGTAATACCACGACAACAATGGTACTGTAATTACATTTGTTTTATTTCTTGGTGATAAATATTTGTATTTCATCAAATTTTTTGCATACTTATTCTCGATAGGTTGGTCTGTGATATGAGCAGAGTTTATTTTTCATGTCAATTTTAAATGGGGTGTTATAATGGACCAAAATCAGAATACTAAAAGTAACCGTATTTTGTAACTTCGTTAATCTATTCCGGGACTAGATTTACTTAAAACGCAGATGACAATAAATTACAATCATCTAAAAAATATGATCATCTTATCACATTAAATTTTTTATATATGTTGACGAGCATCATTGAAACCCTTCCTCTGAGAAAAACATCTTTTAAAAGAGTCTACATTAGGAATTTAAAAATAGTTTATATTTTTATGTAAATCTTGATAAAGGTTCTTTTATCCAAATTTACATAATAATCTAAACTATTTATATATGTTAAAGCGCACTAGCTTGATATTTTACTTTTTATATAAACTCTTCTTTTTATTACAAATTATTTGACTGCGTTTTGTCATACTCAAAAATACTGTTTTGTATTTTTCTGGCTATATATAAACGTCTCTGATTAATTTGCCGGCATTCTTCTAAGAAATACTTTCTCATTTTCATTTTTTCATAATCTAAAATACCTGTCTATAAAAAAAATATTATTATACTGATTATTTTTATACGGCATCCATTATGGTTAACTCAGCATTAGTTAGTATGTTGCAATCATTTTTAGAAATGTCCGTTAATGAGACAATTCTTGACATTTTAGAAAAGACTTATTCATATTATTGCATAGCAATTAAAGCGTTGGTATAGCGTCAAAACTTTTTTGTTTGTTAAATGTTGATGAATAAAATTTTAAAAAACCTCAAACACTGCAGATAACAAAAACAAGAAGATAAAAAAAAAGTTAAAACTTTCTTCTTCTTTTCATGATTAAAAAGGTATAGATTTGGAGATATATATTCAAGAACTCTTGAAATAGAAACCATAGAATTAAGTATTTCTAGGACAATTAAATAAACGATATCATGCGATTAAGTTAGTAGATAAAGTTGGTTTTAAAAAAAGGAATTCTTTTCCCTTTCCCCGTCCTCTATTAGGGGTAATCATTTTACTTTCTAAGTAGAATTCAAATCGATTTTACCCCTTAAGGATTATTTAAATCAATTTTATCCCTTATAATCAAATGTTGACGTAACTTTATTTTCTGGAAATTTTACATGTTGTGGGGGGAAGGATGTAAATGACGCTAAAAAATTGTTGACATAATTAATGTACAGTTACTTGAATAAAAAATGTTTAAAGAAACACTCTTGATACCGGCATATAAAAATAACCACATTTGTATAAAATAATAAATATTTGTATACCAAAAAACAAGATCCAAACTACTCTTTATTTTTATTAAGGTGAGTTTCCACTCTTTCGTTTTTTCACGCGAACAGGAAAGGTAAAAATAAACACGTGGGCATGCGTAAGATAAGTTTTATTTTGTCCGAAGGAAAACTAAGCATCCTCACGTGATTATTTTTTTTCTTCCCTATAGAACTCCCTATTTCCCTCTCTTATCCTGTAGAAAAACGAATGAGTGAAACCTTAAACTCGTTAAATTGCATCATTGCATGTTAACAACGTGAGAGTTACATTATCATAGTTGTATTTTATTATTGACTTCAAAATTTAACAACTATAGAATACCCAAACCAATCAATCAGATTTAATTAAAATCATCGGCATAACAACCAATCAAATCATTGGCTATTTTCTTAGAGTTTTCTGAAATTTTTCTTCGCCACAAAATCGAGCGAAAAAAAAAATCGGTTTCATCAGTAAAAAAAGCTTTGTTTTCGATTTTTAAACGAAAAGGGTTAAGACTTGTGATTGTCAGATAAAGGGGACTTATGGCTTGTCGCAGTCTTATTTTTTCAAAGATTTATCAAGTCAAATTGAAATTATAGCCAAATGAGAGAAGACCTGCATTAGTTTTTCTAGTGACGCAATTAAAAGGGAGCTGAGCCACATCTGAAATCTTAAAATTCGTCGGTATATTGTTAAAATCACTCGCTTTGTTAAGTTTTAAATAATCTAGTTTCATATTTTCTATTCGTATTTTAGTCATGATTATCTTGATTGCGATTTTGATTTTTTTTTTAACATTTAACTTAATCTTGTTTCATGAATAAGATTGAGATAATCGCATTATTTATCTCTTTCTTACTAGCTGCTTCGTTTTTAATTTTAAGAACGAAAACAAGAAAATTCAGAACATTGGAAATACTTATCATTTGCCTACCACTATAAATCAATTATGCTTTTTCCTTGTTTATGCAAATCATTTATGGATTTTCTTATTAACTAGTCGATACGTGATTAGGAATTATATTTTGCCATTCATTAAATAGCAAAATAATAAAATTCAAATCACCTAGCAACTAATCAACAATATTTAAAACAATAAAATTAGTTATATGGCCATGGTGATTGCTAGTTTAATCTGGTTAGCAACTAGCTATCAACAGATTGTAACAATAGAGCTAGTTGTATCTATAATATAATTATGACTAGCTTTATTGTTTCACTATGTTTTATGATTACAATACAATTTATATTGTAAATACAATCTTGTTAAAATATTGTTAGCTTTAAAGGTTCAATATCCAACAATTGACATGTAACAATATCATATTTTTATATAGCTAAACAATATCTAATATTTGATGAGCCATAATACCACAATGTTTAAAGTTACTATAAATTCCTTTGATAACAATAAATTAAAAAATAAAAAATTTCTCAATAAATTTTTTACAAAAACAAATGAGCAAATCAAACATTAATACTAAAAAAAGTTGCTTAATTGCTAATGTCAATATTCGCAATATGCAACTATTAACATAATGATCATTTTCAATGCCAATTCCCAAAAATAGTAATTATTATTAAATATTGCTACTATATATATGTATATATATATATATATATATATATATATATATATATATATATATATATATATATATATATATATATATATATATATATATATATATATATATATACATACATACACACACAGAGTGTAAAATGAAAAAAAATTTTTGTTAAGAGATTTTCTACTATAATTGCTCTGCTCTTTTAAGAACATTGAACTTTATTATAAGATCGCTCTTCCATCCCAAAAACTCAGATGTATGTACTGCCTCTAGCAGCAGGCTATTTCAGTGTGATGTCAAGCATGTTATTTAAACACGCATTTACATATATATATATATATATATATATATATATAATATATATATATATATATATATATATATATATATATATATATATATATATATATATATATATATATATATATATATATAACTATATATATATATAACTATATATATATATAACTATATATATATATAACTATATATATATATATAACTATATATATATATATATATATATATATATATATATATATATATATATATATATATATATATATATATATATATATATATATATATATATATATATATATATATATATATATATATATATATATATATATATATATATATATATATATATATATATATATATATATATAGTTGCAGCTTTTCCTTGTTTTTGTAGACAGTATAAAGTTCCTTCATAATATTCTAATTTTATGTATTGCACACTATTTGCTTTATAGTATCTTGATATTGTTCCTGCTTCCAGGAGTACTTCAATGACTGCAGTTCTGTTTTATATGAGTGCAATATTTTTGATAAGTTCTCTCCACTCCTCATCCTATTTAGCCCAAATATTAGGACAACAACTTGATAAAAAAAATTATTACTACTCAACTAAATTTATAAATAAATTTTAAATTTACTTATTTTAAAAATTTGCTGCTATCATGCTTCGGGTAAATTGCAAACACCAAAAAATTGCGCCTTTGTAATATGTGAAAAATATTTTTATTAGTCTATATCTGTCCTTTTTTTTAGTTTAAGTTCATCAAATATGTTAAAATGGAAGATAGCGTTGATATCACTACAAAAAAAGAATCTCACAATGAAGGACACCAGTCTGATAATGAAGTTGATAATAATGTTAGCCAAAAATTTCAGTCATGTGAAGCTAATGTAAATAACACTATTGAAAAACTGGGAAGTTTAAAAGACTGTTTTATCATTTCTAATATAAATAATTGTGATGAAAAATATTCCTCTGTCAAGATTAGAGATATGGAGAACCCAGAAGAATGTATTGCAGAACAAGGAAAAGACTCTTTAGACAAAGCAATTTGTGAATCATCATTTATAGATGAATCACAAATTTTAAACATTCAGGAAGATAGCCTTATAAAACCTGAACAGTTTGATCCCAAAGACTACATTTCAAAATCTATAAATACTCATAAACATATATCTGAAATATTTCTTGACACACCAGTAAATTTTAGTGGAGTTGTTTTAGATAGATCTTTCTTAACTGAAAGTTGTACAACAAATGATACAGAAGAAGAGAAGCAAGGGTTATGGTTTAAAGATGATCTGTTGAAATCATCTGATGTATGTATTTTTTTATTTTTTATTCAAATATTTAGAGTTGCATACAGCTTTCTGAATCCAGATAAGTATTTTACACTGCAAGCCATAATGTTGATAAATGAATGTATATATGTATGTATGTTTGTATGTTTGTATGTATGTATGTATGTATGTATGTATGTATGTATGTATGTATGTATGTATGTATGTATGTATGTATGTATGTATGTATGTATGTATGTATGTATGTATGTATGTATGTATGTATGTATGTATGTATGTATATATATATATATATATATATGTGTGTGTGTGTGTGTGTGTGTGTGTGTGTGTGTGTGTGTGTGTGTGTGTCAGGGGTTATTCTAGACTGTTTTTGACAGCATCAACCATTTTTGGGCGGCACCAAAATTTAAAATCAATGACCATTTTTTTTACATTTTTACAGCAATTATTCAGCAATATTTCTACTGAAATTTGCTGGGACAGGGGGTACCATTGCCCCAAATTTTGAGGCCTGCATATACATACATACATACACACATATATACATACATACATACAGAGGATAGCCTCTGTATGTATGTATGTATGTATGTATGTATGTATGTATGTATGTATGTATGTATGTATGTATGCAGGCCTCAGAATTAGGGTCGACATTCGGCAATGTTGACCTAACTGCTTACCTAGAAGTGTTTAAGGTTGTCAAAAAATCGTAGACCTTGTTTCTGTGTTTTATGGTAAAACCTTTGTATCAAATTATTTTGCTGACCTCTAACAGACTAAGATAGGCAAATTTTTGCTGACCTCATGTTTCCTAATTCCGAAGGTTGGTATGTATGTATGTGTGTATGTATGTGCGTTTTTATATATTTATGTGTGTATATATGTATATTTATATGTGTATATATATGTGTGTGTATATATATATATATATATATATATATATATATATATATATATATATATATATATATATATATATATATATATATATATATATATATATATATATTAATTCATGTTTTTAAGTTAGAGTTGTTCAGACTATTTAAATATTAAATTTTTAAACATTTTTTGGTGTTGTTATTTTTAGCTGGTATGCATGAATAATCATTGTAATAAAGAAGAATACGATAAAATACTATCATACGAACATGAGTTTGCTGTCCCAACAATTATTGAACCACTGAATATGTCTTTAGACAAAAAAATAGCTTATTCTGATTTCAATTTTGATGAAACAGATTTTAAAGGTAAAATCTTTGAACAATAGTAATTAATATTACTTTGATAATGAAAATCAAAAATTTATAAGCTTTTTCTGTTTTATACTTATACGAACTGAAAGTATATATTATATGAGTATATTTATATATTGAAAGTATATATTTTATATGTGTATAGTTTTTTGAAGTTAAACAAGTTGTTAAATCTTCGGTTTTTAGTTAAATTTAAAAAAAGTTTTTTGATTAACTTATTTAATTCAAAGTGAAAACACATTGCATCAAAATAAAAATATATTTGTACTGTTGTACATCTTTTTCGGCTGTCAAATGAAAATTAAAAAAACAAACTATTTTAATTAATCTTTTAAATATTATTTTGGTTTGTTTATTGTTAACCATTGTTATAACATTATTGTAAAATATTAGCTATTATCAACCATTTTATTAATTTTTATGTATTGTTTATTATATTTCTGTTTAATATTTTTGTATATTTTCATCAAATGATTGTTTTGTCATGCAAGTATTTTAAATATATTAGATGACCATAATTATTTATGCAGAAAAGCAAAAACTAATGACTTTTTTTAAAATTAAAATATTCACAAGGTACCTTAATTAATGTTTAAAACACTAATTATGCTAGGATTTAACTAAAACACTAATTATGGTGGTAGATTATAAAATCACTAATTATGGTGGGAGTTAATAAAAACACTAAATATGGTGAAAGTTAACAGAAAATACTTTTTATAGTGGGAGCATAAATACTATTTGTAGTGGGAATATAAAAAAATTAAAAAAAAATTATGCTAGTTTATTTACTTTATTTATCAAAAGTTTATTATATTACTTAATGATTATGTTGTGAAAGCAAAAATAATTTTTCAAAACATCATTTATTAAAATGATATTGCTGTATATATCTTTTATAAATAAAAAAATTGCTGCGATTTAACTTGCGTTATAAATAAAAAGTTTAACTTACGTTTTGCGCAAATTTTTGATGCAGCTGTTTATTTAAAATTTAATTTTGAGTAAAAAAAAAATATTTAGTAAGGAAAACCAAAAAAACAAAATTGCTTACTACGTACATAAATTTTGATATGTTGTTTGAGATGTATGTATGCGTACATAAATCGCTCTACAACGCTTTAAAACAAGGCCTGACGTTTAAGGAAAATTTAAGGAAAAAGCTTAAGGAAAAACTCGGATGAAGAAACTAATTAAAACTAGATAAATTAAAATAGTGAGTAAAAGTTTTTCAGGAAGAACCAGTAAAACTTTTAGATGCTATGAGATCAACAGAAAGTATCTGAAATCTGAAAGAGAATAAAGTATTTTATTGTTTCAAGATGTTAATTGTTTCAAAATTCAGGCAAGAGCAAAAATTCGGTCAGAAAGAAATATATAGACATGGTCTTTAAAGACACAAAGAATATTGATGGTAAAACGTAGAAATAGGTAAAGTTGTTGTAGGAAATAAGATGTTTTGTAAAAGGTGAGAAATGTTTTAGAAACAAAAACACTAAGCACAAGGTTTAACAAGCTGTATATTGAGCATAATTAAATAGTTATTAGGCGAATTGCTAGATTTAGAAATGCAGTGTTAAGAGTTGTGAAACAAGTTGGGAAAAATAGAAATGTTGTTGGAGAAGACTGTAATTCAGTAAAGCTCAGATGCCAAATTAACATGGTAGTAGTGTAGTGGTAGAGCGCTCACTTTATAATTGAGAAGTTCCGAGTTGGATCCTCAACGCTTCCCTGGTAGTACTTTGCTAAGCTTGTTTCTCTCTCAGAATTTAGGTTCTAGAGACTTTCAGGAAAAATTTAACATTGTTAAAAAAACAAGCTTAATACTTTATCTTTTTTCATAGGTCTGATCTTATTACCTTTCCCGAAGGCTGGAAAACAAGTTGGCGGAAAAATAATTTTTAAAAGGAATACATTTTGACACCCTTATTACTTTCATTATAAAATATAAATTCTTATAAACACTTATAAGTTTAGTAGTATGGTAAATATAAATTTAAAAATAGTAATAGAAAGTATTAAGTATAACAAACTTTTATGTAAGCATAAATTATTAGAAATTCAAAAATCTACTTTTCTAATAGTTACTATTTACTATTCTATTTTTGGTATCATATATTTGAAATGATAATAAAATTAGAGTTATAATAATTAGACACAAAAATTTTTTTTTTTTTTTATTTCTTGCTTATTTTTTTTTTTTTTTTACATTAATTATAGATGTTATTAACATCTGTAATGAGTTTAAATGTAATTTTTTAAATATATAATTTACTAAGATCTAGGGAAAACATTCAAGGGTGTGCTGATATCGACTATGGGTTTGGGCGGCAATCTTTTTTTTCATTATTCTTTTTTTTTTCTTTTTCTAAAAAAAAAAAATATAGATTTAAATCAATAAAAAAACAATTTGCAAATTGTATAGTGTGTCTATATATGCTATAGTGTATATATATATGCTATAGTGTGTGTGTGTGTATATATATATATATATATATATATATATATATATATATATATATATATATATATATATATATATATATATATATATATATATATAAATTGGTTGCAGTTTATTTTTATTGCTGATGCTAGATCGCCGAAGTTCATCAATAAATCAAATTAAATTTAAAAAGAAAAAGAGAAAGCATGAAAATATAAAAAAGATTAAAAGAATTACGCATAATTCTAGAAATGAACAGAGGACAGATGAAGTGTTTATTAAAGAGAATGCAAAAACATTTGTGGTGAAAAAAAGGGATGATGAAAAAAGTATAGACTTGGAACAAAAAGGAGGCCATGATAATGAGAAGATAAGCAAATTATCAATAGTAAATGAATTAAGGTAAAGCATTATATATAAATATATGAATAATATATGCTTTATTTTTATATTTTGTATATTTTTAGCTTTTTTTGTGTTAATTATTTTTTTCGTTTTAAATCAATATCTTTCTAAATAATATTTATTTTACCTAGTGGTTTCGATAAGTTTCCATAATGCCATTTTTTAATTTAAATATGATATTACAGAATAGTTAAAATAACTTGTTACTACCAAATCCTCTTTCTGATGTTAACCTTTTTTTACAGATCAGGACTGGCTAATGTTATTATAATTCTAGGAGGATTTTCCAATCTGTCTATCAATAGGAAGATTATTACCCAAGATTTTTATCAGAGTATATATATATATATATATATATATATATATATATATATATATATATATATATAATATATATATATATATATATATATATATATATGCTTATATCAAAAAATGCATCATTAGGTGCATACTGCTGTATATTCCGTATCTACTTTTTTCCATATGTTTGAAATAAACACATTTTCAATATGTTTACTTCAAACATTGAATTAAGGAGATATGGGAGCTTCAGATAAAAATAAATCAAAACCATAATTGTCCTTTCTTTTCTATAAAAAGAGGCTTTTATTACAATTCATTTTTCTACATTTTTTGATTCTTCAAGTTAGTTATACATTTGTTGTAACTTCATAAATTATGGCTATAATTAGAGTTGAACAAATATATTTTTGAAATTTTGAATTTGAAAAATTAGATTTTAGTATTTTTATTTTACTATATATTCATACGTCAGAAATTATTATTTGGTTTATGATAACTTAGTGAGAAAATGCCAGATTTAAAAAATATCTTAAAAGTTTGCATATTGGAGGCAAAAAAGTTTGTCAGAGATTGGAATAAATGCAAAAATTGACTATTTATTTAAATTGTTTTTTTATTATAGGTTGTATATTTTTTTTAGGTAAAAAATAAATAAATAAATAAACAATTTTGTTTTTTAAACCTGTTCATGTAAAAAATATATTAAAAAAGAAAAAAAGAAAAAGAATAAAATGCTCATAAAATTGAATTTTATCTAGTAAACACAGTTTTCTTTGAATCATTTAAAATTTTAGAATGTATACCTGGTTTATTTTTTAAAACTTAACCAAAAAGAATAGAAGCTAAAAAAAAGGTAGAGAAAGGTCTTTTTTTGCACAAAAAAAAGGTCTTTTTTCGCACATGTCTCCCTGCTTTATGATAAACAGTTTTTACAGTTTTGTCATTATTGTAGATTAGTTGCATTAATTTAAGTTTAGTAGGTTTTGAATATAAGATTTGTTTGTTATTTCACTTTATTTAGTTATATGTTTTAAGAAAAAGGAGTTATAATTTTTTAAATATCTAATGTTGATCTTAGTCTACTGTTGTTTTTTTATATTAATATTCTATACAAATGTGGGATTTGCATAGACTGCAAATGTTAGATGGTGCTATTGATGTTCATGTGTTTTCTTAGATTTGTATGATTTGCAAATTCTGTCATGGTGAGTAGCAAAGAAAAAATAGTTTAGGATATTTTAGTTTAATATCTTATTATCAAATAATCTAGCTAAAATAATGTAGCACAACAAAAAGTGAAAACAGAAGTAATGCACAACAAAGTACAATATTATATAATAATACAAAAAAGTTCTGGCAAAATTTTAAAAAAATTACAAAAAACAGATGTAAAAAATTTTTTATAAAGTTTTGAAAAAAAGCTTCCTAACCTTATTTTTGGGTAGATTAAGTATATTTTCACATAGTTGTTTGCAAAAATTTTTGGGTAGTACATCTTTGCATAGTTGTTAGCAAAAATTTTTGGACAGTATATCTTTTCACAGTTGTAAGCAAAAGTTATATATTTTCACAGTTGTGGGAGTAAAATATTTTAATTCCAAATGTTTCCTAAACATTAGTGGGATGATGAACTTTTGTTGCCGTAACTTTAAGGCTTCTTTAAAAACTGAAAAAATTTTCTTAAACTCTAATCAAGATCTTTTACAGTAAAGGTTCTGAACCACATGTTATCTCCACTAATCACATGTTATCTCCGCTTATCACATGTTAATTATATTTTGTATATTTAGATGCAAGCAGATAAAAGTGTTTCCGTTTATTTAATAACATTCAATTTACTTCTTTGCAAAAAAATCAATATATTAATAATTAATTATAATTTTTTAATTTTTTTTTTTTTTTTTTTTTAATCTTAATTTACTCAACTAGATTTTTTATTTACTAGTAAGGAAGCATAATAGTAGAGCTATTCGAGATGAGTTATTTTAAACTAAAGTACTACCATGGGCTGAGTAGGCAGAGCTGGGATTGGAACCTGCAATAATGATTATTTTGAACTTTAGCAGTGCTCTAATCAAATGAGCTATCGGGTAGCTCATTTTTGTAAATTAAGATTTATTGATAGTATCCTGGCTCATTAAATATTAATTTGAAAAAATCCCTGGTCGCTGTGGCTCATGAAGATATCCAATATATAATTCATATTTTTCTAAAGATTTTCCTCTGTTGCAGAGGAAACAATATTATTGTAATTGTCATTAAAGATATTTACATAAATAATATTAAGGTATTTTCAAAAAAATAAAATTTTAATATTTTTTAATATATGAAAATTAAATATTTTAAAATAAATATTCAATTTTCATATATTAAACAGGGATTATTTTATTAAAAAAACAACTAAATTAATCGCTTTTCTCTTAGCAAACAAATTCTGAAGTTATGAGTGAAGTATTAAAGTTAAAATATAAAGAAAAACCAAGAAAATAAGGTCTTATAAAAGCAAAGTTTGTTGTCTTGACAGAATGTTACTCCTCATTTCTTTTAAGCTTAATAATGCAACTTTTTTTCTATCTTTCTTGTTTTCAGTATTATATTTTGAGTTTCAATCTTTAGAATAATTTTCTAAGTGAAAAATATTTTAAGTGTTGATAAAACACCTTAACTGTTTTAACCGTGATGACACATACACTTAATACCTCACACCCAAAAATGCTACACATTATTCTTGGTCTTGTTTTGGCGTGACTGGGATGGATCTGGACTTAAACCCATAAAGTAAATCAGGTATGGATCTAGTTTGGGTCTGATACTTGGTTGTTACCTTATATTTGGTTGATAACTGACATAAAAGCAGACCCGTATATACAAGTCCGGTCTGAGTCTAGTTCCTGACCCATCAACAGCCCATATATCCCTCTTTGCTCTAACATCTTAAATGTTATTCTATTGTTTGTAAATAAAAAAAGTTTTGTAAATTAGTTAGGTTATATAATTATGGTCAGGTCAGGTTTATCCTATGGTCAGGTCAGGTTTATCCTGCTACTGGTAACATGTAACCCAGTACAATCTGCTTCGTGTCCTGCTGCTTTGTAGGATATGCCTTTTTAGTCAAAGGCTAGGAGATGCAAACTTCGATATAAAACACCCCCTGCCTTGGGGCTCTTGGCTAGAGATGGTGTCTCGATAAAAATACTCATCTTTGGCAGATGTTAAATGCATCAGGCTGCTGTCTTGTAGAAGGCCTCCTAGGCAAATACTTAAGGGGTAAACAGATTCTATCTGTTGACCAGCCTCGCACCCCTTCTTCATCTATTAGGCTGGCGCAGATGTAATTTTAATACATTGTTTCCAGTTTAGGATGTTGAACGCTGGATCTTCTTGACTCAATTCATGGGTTTTGCTTTTGTCTCTGTTTTTATTGCTAGGCAACTCATTCTATTATCTCCAAATGAGGGTACAGCTCTAAAACTCATTTTTATGGTTCTGAGGCCGGCTGGTAGTCAGATTTCCCGAACTCTGTGGTAGCTCTCAGAGAGGCTGATTCCATCAACAGCTGAAAAATATCAGAGTACTAACAGTGCCATGTTGCGCATGGATAGTGCCCCTGTTTGTACTTTTGGTGTGCATTGCCAAGGCCACATTGGAGCCCTTTGTTACGGGTTAGGGTTTATTAATGGAAATGAGGCAACTGCTTGGGCTATAAAACAGTGTACTGAGTACTATCTATGTTTCGAGTCAAGATCTTTAACAAATTTAAAAATGAATAAAGTAACAAAAACTATAAAACACAAAAAACCACAGTCATCACCAAGTTCGCTAAACCTATCATTCATTAATATTCGTGGTCTTCTAAGTAACTTTTCTTCTGTTGAGTCTTATCTCTTGCAAAGTTCACCAGACCTACTTGCTCTTTGTGAGACTAATTTGAGTTCAGCTGTCTCATCTTGTGATCTTAGTGTTGATGGTTATCTTTCTTTAATTCGTAAAGACTCCAATAGTCACATGCTTGGCCTAGGCATTTACATTTGTAAGAATTCACCAATTTGTCAGGAAACTAGGTTTGAATCCACATTTTAATCCACTACTCTTTTATGTGCATTAGTTTAGCACCACTTCACTCTATCACCTTTCTCTTTAATCTATATCGTTCTCCCTCATCTCAAGACTGCACTCTTTTTGATGTTATTTCTAATTATATTGACCGAGCCCTCATTCTTTATCCTTGCCAATATTGCTGTTGTCGGTGACTTTAATGTTCATTACACTGAATGGCTTGGCTCTAGTGTCAGTGACTCTGCAGGCATTAAGGCCCACAACTTTTGTCTTTCTCAATCCCTAACTCAAATAGTCAACTTTCCAACTCGCTTTCCAGACAACCCGAATCATTTACCTTCTCTACTTGATTTATGTCTTGTTTCTGATCCTAGTCAGTGCTCAGTGTCTTCACACTCACCCTTAGGTGCTTTTGATCATGGTTTGGTCTCTCTAAAACTATTATCTCATTCTTCTTTACCATCAGAATCCCCCTATCATCGTACGTCTTACAACTACCTTAAAGCTGACTGGGACTCTTTCCATAATTTTCTTCGTGATGGCCCCTGGGTAGAAATCTTTCGTCTCCCTGTTGACAAATGTGCTTCTTACATAACTTCGTGGATTCAGGCTGGCATGGAATCCTTTATTCCCTCTCAATGATTCCAGGTCAAGCCTCACTCTTCTCCATAGTTTTCCTCACATTGTGCTGCTGCAATTGCCAATCAAAACCATTACTTCCATATCTATCAGCAAAACAATTCTCCAGAAAACAGACATCTGTTTATTACTGCTAGGAACCATTGTAAAAAGATTTTGTCTAATGCCAAAGCCCACTATTCTCAGGTCATGAAATCTCATATTTAATCACAAAAATTAGGCTCTCGTGACTTTTGGAGAATCTTTAATAGTATCAATAATAAGGGCAAGTCTGTAATTCCACCTCTTTTGTATGGTTCAGACTTTGTCACCTCTCCTAAAGACAAAGTTGAATTGTTTACTAAAAACTTTTCATCAATATTATCTCTTGATTCCACTAGTTGCGTTCTACCTGGTATAGGCGTCAAACAGGTTGATCCATTGCTTGACATTCGTATCACTCCAGCTTCTGTATCTAAAGTAGTTTCCTGCTTAGACTCTTCTACAGTTTGTGACCCAGACAACATACCTATTATAGTCTTGCAGAAGTGTTCTCTAGAGCTGTCGTCTATCCTTTCAAAACTATTCAACAAGTGCTTATCAGAGTCTTGTTTTCCAGCCTGTTGGAAAGCAGCATCTGTTATCCCTATTTTTAAAAATTCTGGAGAGCGATCCAATTCGTCTAACTACCGTCCCATTAGTCTTCTTCCTATCATAAGCAAGTTTTTTAAATCTTTAATTAACAAACAATCTCTCATCTCGAATCTCATAACCTACTTTCTGATCATCAATATGGATTTCGATCTTCTAGTTCTACAGCTGATTTGCTATCAGTAATAACCGATAGGTTTTATCATGCATTAGATAAAGGTGGAAAGGTTAAGGCCATTGCTCTTGACATTTCTAAAGGGTTTGATAAAGTTTGTCATGCTGGTCTTCTCCATAAGCTTCCTTCTTACGGTGTATCTAGAAACATCTTTAAGATTATTGAATCCTTCCTTTCCAATCATAGTATAAAAGTTGTCCTTGATGGACAGCACTCTTCTTCTTATTCTGTAAGCTCAGGGGTTCCTCAAGGTTCAATCCTTGGCCCTATACTCTTTTTAATTTACATTAACGATCTTCCAGATATTCTCACATCTAAGGTGGCATTGTTTGCTGATGATACTACCATTTATTCTCTTCACGATAGGAAGCCAACTCCCTCTGATTGCTTGCAGGGGGCATCTGAGCTTGAAAAGGATCTCACTTCTGCTACAGCATGGGGCTCACAGTGGCTGGTGAACTTTAATTCAGATAAAACAATTTTTTTCAGCCAATCGTTAT
The DNA here is from genome assembly GCF_022113875.1 of Hydra vulgaris. Taxonomy (NCBI): domain Eukaryota; kingdom Metazoa; phylum Cnidaria; class Hydrozoa; order Anthoathecata; family Hydridae; genus Hydra; species Hydra vulgaris. The sequence goes on along the minus strand of NC_061163.1, from coordinate 5,910,553 downwards.
CGCAATAGTTTAGACCTTCCTATATTTATGAACGGTAATGTACTCGATGAGTCTCCTACCCTTCATCTTCTAGGATTAACTCTTACTTCTGATCTTTCTTGGAAACCTTATATCAAATCCATTGAAATTAGCATCTGCTAAAGTTGCTTCTCTTTATCGAGCTCATCACTTTCTTACTCTGGAGTCTATTCTCTATCTCTATAAATCTCAAATCCGGCCTTGTATGGAATACTGTTGCCATATCTGGGGTGGATCTTCTAATGATGCCCTTTCTCTTTAAGACAAGGTGCAAAAACGCATTGTAAACATAGTTGGACCTGCTCTTGCAGCCAACCTTCAACCTCTGTCACATCGTAGTAATGTTGCTTCTCTTTTCTCTTTTCTACAAATACTATAATGGGCACTGCTCGAAAGAGCTAGCGTCACTTGTGCCATCTACTAAAATTCATTCTCGTGTTACTCGTCATTCAATTAAGTCTCATCCTTTTTCTGTTACTGTTCCTAAGTGCTCCTAAAACTCTTATTCTTCTAGTTTTTTTCCTTGAACATCAGTTCTTTGGAATTTGCTTCCTTCATCTTGCTTTCCTGATTCTTATAGCTTGCAATCTTTTAAGTTGTCTGTCAATCGTTATCTTGCTCTATAATCTTCATCTTTTCTCTTCCAGTAACTTCCAACACAAATTAGTGGTTGCTTGCAGCCTTGTTGAAAGCGAAGATAATTAAAAAAAAAAAAAAAAATTATATATATTATCATATAATTATATATTATTAAATATATTAGATAATAAATAAAATTAACATTTTGTTTAGAAAAAAATTACAACGATATTAGATAATTGCTTCTCTAGATACAATATGTATTTAGAGAAGCAATTTTC
>NC_061163.1:5789675-5904675 GCF_022113875.1 Hydra vulgaris | reverse complement strand
GTTAGAAAGTTTTCCTTCTCTACTTGACTTATGTCTTGTTTCTGATCCTAGTCAGTGCTCAGTTTCTCCACATTCACCCTTAGGTGCATCTGATCACAGTTTGATCTCTCAAAAACTATTATCTCTTTCTTTATCATTAGAATCCCCCTATCATTATACATCTTACAACTACCTTAAAGCTGACTGGGACTCTTTCCGTGATTTTCTTTGTGATGGCCCTCAGCTAGAAATCTTTTGTCTTCCTGTTGACAATTGTGCTTCTTACATAACTTCGTGGATTCAGGCTGGCATGGAATCCTTTATTCGCTCTCGACGATTCCAGGTCAAGCCTCACTCTTCTCCATGGTTTTCCTCACATTGTGCTGCTGCAATTGAAAAATTGAAACCATTACTTCCATATCTATCAGCAAAACAATTCTCCAGAAAACAGACGTCTGTTTATTGCTGTTAAGAACCATTGTAAAAAGGTTTTGTCTAACGCCAAAACCCGCTATTCTCAGGTCATGAAATCTCGTATTTCATCACAAAAATTAGGCTCTCGTGACTTCTGGAGAATCTTTAATAGTATCAATAATAAGGGCAAGTCTGTAATTCCACCTCTTTTGTATGGTTCAGACTTTGTCACCTCTCCTAAAGACAAAGTTGAATTGTTTACTAAAAACTTTTCATCAATATTATCTCTTGATTCCACTAGTTGCGTTCTACCTGGTATAGGCGTCAAACAGGTTGATCCATTGCTTGACATTCGTATCACTCCAGCTTCTGTATCTAAAGTAGTTTCCTGCTTAGACTCTTCTACAGTTTGTGACCCAGACAACATACCTATTATAGTCTTGCAGAAGTGTTCTCTAGAGCTGTCGTCTATCCTTTCAAAACTATTCAACAAGTGCTTATCAGAGTCTTGTTTTCCAGCCTGTTGGAAAGCAGCATCTGTTATCCCTATTTTCAAAAATTCTGGAAAGCAATCCGATTCGTCTAACTACCGTCCCATTAGTCTTCTTCCTGTCATAAGCAAGGTTTTTGAATTTTTAATTAACTTACACTTAATCTCTCATCTTCAATCTAATAACTTACTTTCTGATCATCAATATGGATTTCATTCTTCTCGTTCTATGGCTATTTTGATAACAGTAATAACCGATAGGTTTTATCATGCATAAGATATAGGTGGAGAGGTTAAGGCCATCGCTCTTGACATTTCTAAAGCGTTTGATAAAGTTTGGCATGCTGGTCTTCTCCATAAGCTTTCTTCTTATGGTGTATCTGGAAACATCTTTAAGATTATTGAATCCTTCCTTTCTAATCGTAGTATAAAAGTTGTCCTCGATGAACAGCACTCTTCTTCTTATTCTGTAAGCTCAGGGGTTCCTCAAGGTTCAATCTTTGGCTCTATACTCTTTTTAATTTACATTATTGATCTTTTAGATATTCTTACAAGGTGGCATTGTTTGGTGATGGTTCTACCATTTATTCTTGTCATGATAAGAAGCCACCTCTCTCTGATTTTTAATTTTTTTTAAATTCAGATAAAACTCAATTTTTTTCAGCCAATCATTATCGCAATAATTTAGACCTTCCTATATTAATGAACGGTAATGTACTCGATGAGTGTCCTACCCTTCATCTTCTAGGATTAACTCTTACTTCTGATCTTTCTTGGAAACCTTATATCAAATCCGTTGCAAAATTAGGATCTGCTAAAGTTGCATCTCTTTATCGAGCTCGACACTTTCTTACTCTGGAGTCTATTCTCTATCTCTATAAATCTCAAATCCGACCTTGTATGGAATACTGTTGCCATATCTGGGGTGGATCTTCTAATGATGCCCTTTCTCTTTTAGACAAGGTGCAAAAACGCATTGTAAACATAGTTTGACCTGCTCTTGCAGCCAACCTTCAACCATTATCACATCGTCGTAATGTTGCTTCTCTTTCTCTTTTCTGCAAATACTATAATGGGCACTGCTCTAAAGAGCTAGCGTCTCTTGTGCGATCTACTAAAGTTCATTCTCCTGTTACTCGTCATTCAATTAAGTCTCATCCGTTTTCTTTGACTGTTCCTTAGTGCTCTAAAAACTCTTATTCCTCTAGTTTTTTTCCTCGAACATCAGTTCTTTGGAATTTGCTTCCTTCATCTTGCTTTCCTGATTCATATAATTTGCAATCTTTTAAGACTGCAAATTATATGAATCAGGAACGCAAGATGAAGATGGTTTAAGATAATAATTGTATGTATATATATATATATATATATATATATATATATATATATATATATATATATATATATATATATATATATATACATACAATTATTATCTTAAATCATGTGTAACATTCTCCTTTTTGCATAGGAGAAGGCAAAAGAAGCTAGTTAAAGTTTAAATTTTTACAGTGTTATTCTGCATGAGGAGGCTGGTCACCTAATTACATATTCTGTACCTTATTTTTTTCTTACAAAATTAAATGTAAACTTTTAAATTTGTTTGCCCAATTCATTGCTATGTTTTTTTTTTATCCTATTCAAGTAATGTATTAATTAATAATCAGTTTTAATAAATTGGGGTATTAATGTATATTTGACAAATTTTTAAATTTTTATTTAAAATGTTGACAATTAACACCTGTTCTATAAAATTTGAGACTAACTTGAATTAGCAATATTTAATTAGTGAGCTTGATAAAATAATTAGTATTTGGTATCAAATGAAAGCTCTATCTTTCCTCTTTCAATTAGCATATAAATTTTCTGAATTTTTTTTGTTTAGATAACAATTTAAAATGCTAAATCAACAAGCCCTATATTGTTGTGTGTATAATTTTTATAAAATAAACATGAAGATGGAAAACACATTGTTTGGAACCATTTCAAGATGGAGGGCTACTCAAAAGTTACAATTTATAGATATATGAACAGTTATAATCAAAATAAATCATAGGGCTGCAAAGTGGAAGAAGGTCTACGCTTACAGTTATTCCTAAAACAACCGCATCAAATTAAGGTTCAACCATCAACAGGGTGTGTCACTTTCAAAGGAAGACTTGGTTGTAGCAAAAGCTACAAATTAACAAAAAATTGGACAAATCTTAAAATGCTTTAAAAAGCCTATTTGTTATAAAAGAAAAAAAAGACCTAGAACTCCTGAACAGAGGTTTTGGGTCGCCAAAATGTGGTCGACTTTATTCAAAATATCACAACCATGGATTTATTATTGACGATGAGTACTCATACTTTATTTTGTCGAATAGACTACTGGCTGGCTGGTAATAATACATACTATTCAAATGATCAAAAATTGACACCGGACATTGTTAAGTATTATGTTGCAAAATTTGAAAAAAAATTACTTGTATTGATGGCAATCTTCCCTTGAGGGGATCATCTATTTACATTGTTCCTTCTGGCCAAGCGGTAAACCAAGAGATCTATTTAAAAGAGTATTTACAAAACCGCTTGCAACCTTTTATTAATAAATATTATCGAGACACCAAGTATAACTTTTGGCCTGATTTAGCAACATCTCACTATGCTAATTCAGTAACAAAATGGTTAAAAACCCAGAAGATACCATTTGTTCAAAAAAAAGACAATCCAGCAAACTTACCAGAAGCTTGTGCTATAGAGGATTTTTGGGCAATGCTTAAGCGGTATGTGTACAAGAATGGATGGTGTACAAATAATATATCAAATCTTGAGCGTCAGATTCATTATTGTGCCAGTAGACTTGACTTAAAAGCTGTACAAAAGCTGGTACAAGGTACCAATACCAGACTTAATCAAATTCGAAGATATGGAGTCTTGTGATAAATTTATTTTTATTTTCCTATTTTGCATATTTAATTCTTAGAACATAATAAAAATAAAAAATTTATCGTGTTTATTTAAGTTCAAGTTTAAAGCCAGTCTCAAATTTTATGACACACGTGTATGTTATTTTAATCGAACTTGCTTTTTAACTAACTTGCTAAGTTTTGTTTATTTGGATATGGCAAAAAATGATATTAACAATGTTTAAATTAAGAATGATATTTACAATATCTTTGTCAGTTGATTATATTTTCATTCTCTTCACTTATCCCTGAATAATACAGTTAATTAAAAAAAAGGAGAAATAGAGCTGTATTTATATATTTTTTATAAATAAAACTACATATTTTTTACTACAGATGCATTTAGCATGAAACTACAAGTTTCATGCTAAATGCATCTGGTAAAAAATAAGATTTTTTTTCGTGGAAAAACAGTTCTGTAAATAATTATGTGGAACAATAATTCTGGTACAGAATTATTTTTCCATATAATTATATACAGAACTAACGAATTAAAGATTAAACACACTTTGATAAAAAAACTTGCATATCATTAATTGATAGATTTTTTCTCACAGTCTTTCGCATTTTTATTACTCAATAGCCTGCTATTTATCAGCCTTCAGCAATTTTCAACTGATAAAACCTTGTCAAATGGGCAGATACTTGAGTATTTCTATATTCAGAATTTGTGTAACAATAAAAAATTACATATCAACTGATAGTGTCAATGTTAACCCTTTCCCTGTGGATTTTTCTTCAAAATTTTTCTTCAAATGTGCAATTGTTTTTTTTTTACAAAAAGAAAAAGGAAAAAAAAAAAATTTTAATTTTTTTTTTAATCTAAATAACATTATGACCAAGAATATATATTATGACCAAGAATTAAAGTTTTTCAAGCATAGAAATGGATTCACAGTTCATAAGCAACCAGGGTTGGGGCCGGGTTTGATAAACTATAGCCGGGTACTGGGGCCAGTTTTGATAAAATAAAGCCATGTATATTTTCTTAATTCAAATTTCATGTTATATTTTGTATATATATGCATATATAAACGTCATTATGATCAATATGATCATCATTACCATCATCATCATCATCATTATCATCATCATCATCATCATCATCATCATCATCATCATCATCATCATCATCATCATCATCATCATCAACATCATCAGGCTTTACCCTTACTCTTTTATGCTGTTTTTCTAATAATTAATCATGGTCAATGTTCAAACAAGCTATTATCTCTATTACAATAAACCAAAACTCATTCTTGCTTGACTTTTTGTTCAACAAGTTGCATCCTTTTACTGTATCTGTCCCTTTATGTTATAAAAACTTTTGTTAATCCAGTTTTTTTCTTTGCACATCAAAAAACATTTACCCATCTTCATATTTTCTTTTTTTATACAAACTACAACATTTCTACAAGTCAGATAACTGTTTCCTAGTATTTTAAGTTATTCTCTATTTTAAAGTAACTCATAACTTGATAGTGGTTCTTGTTGGAAGTAAATTAGAGTTTAAAAAATGCTAAATCTTATAATTTTGCAGGGGCCAGGATTGCAAAAGGTATTATTTTTAGCCAGGGCTGGGGCCAGGGATCCAGTCACTTACTAGTCACATTTCAATTTCACATCAGGTTTGTTGAGTTGTGTTGTTTTAATTATATATCCATATTGATAAACAAAATTTGTTGTAAAAAATATACCAAGATGTTAATTCACATTACTGAAATACTTTTACAAACATAAAAAAAAATAACCAAAATAAAACCGCTTAATAATATATACAAAGAAAGATTAAACCAGTATATATGATAACAGGATATTATGACATATTAGAAAATGCGCTTATCCCTAGTTATCCCTAGTTGCAATTTATTTGAGGATGATCAAAACTGTTTTTTTCAACAACAAAATACAGAACATTCAATGACTGATTATTTCCCAGAAAGTAATATTTGACTTTTGTCTTGGCCAGCATTATCAACTAACAAAAAATAAATAAATATTTACAAAATCCTCAAAAAAGAACTGACCAAACTGTGGCTTTGAATTCCAAATTAGAGATTGAACCCTTATTTAATCAATCCTAAGGGGTTTACAAGCATGTATCAAAAGCAATAGGGGGTCATATCCATTATTAATATATTTTAATTATAAAAAATTTGTTGGTTTATTTAAACTCAGCACTTTTTTCTTATTAATTTTTTGATTCAAAATTACTTGTTGTTAATATTACATTTCAGAAAAGACTTCTGTGTTTTATTTTTTTAAAGTTGTGGTTTTTTCTTAATAATCAGCAAAGAAAAAAAAAGAAAAAAAACTGGACTCTGCATCGGCATTTCTCTTTGTTCTAGTCTAAATTTACCATAACTTACAAATAAACAAACTTTTTTAAAATTTCTGTACAAGTTGTGTGTGTGTATGTATATATATATATATATATATATATATATATATATATATATATATATATATATATATATATATATATATATATATATATATATATATATATATATATATATATATGTTGAAAATATAAAAACATCAATTAATACGAGTTCTCTTTAATACTATTGTTAATTAATTTGAAATTTTTGCTGGGTTATAGTTACCAGCATCATCAGCTATAATATCGTAATTACAAATTAAAATTATGACCGTTATAATAAATTACAAAAATTAAACTTTGACGTCAGCATTAAAAGGGCTTCTTTGACACAAGAATGCAAAAAATGGAGTCCAAAATTTAGTTTTAACGTATTAAAATGGAAAATGCACAGGATTTAAGAAAAAATGTAAGAGAGCTAAAAAGAAATAAAAAAGTGAATCATAATCTAACAATAGATCAAAGAAAGGCATTTAAAGAAATTAAAGAAAATAATTACATTGATATATATCCATTTGATAAAGGTACCAGTTTCATTAGAATAGAACATGATAGAGCTATAGAAAAAATTTGCGAACAGATTGGCACAACTAAAATTATTAATATAGACTCCTAGTTATACAGCTAAAGTGAGGTCAAGTTGCGAGTTGTAGTATCAACAATCAGCCCACCTAGCTATAGAATATCAAATTACTTGGTTAAAAAAATACAACCAGTTTTGAATGAAAATCCAATCAGGTTAAAAATTCCAATGATTTCATCAACAAAACTAAGGCCTGGATTATCGATAAGGACGAGTTACAATTATTTTTTGATATTGTAAATTTATATTCATCAATACCATTAAAAGAAGCAATAGTTATTCTTTTGGATCAATTAAATAAAAACATTTCCTATAAAAACTCAATCAAACTTGTTTAGTAGAAACTAAACAACTAATAGAACTTTGCTTATTTCGTACTTACTTTATGTGGAATAACAAGATACACGAATTAGAGAGCTCAGGCCCTATTAGATTATATTTTATGGTTGTTTTAGCTGAGTTTTTACAGACCACTTTTATACAGATCACAAGGAAAATGCATTAATAACGAAGACTATAAATCCTTTCATTGATAAATCTTTTCTTCCATATGTAGACGACAGTCGTGCTACATTTCCTAATTTACAACAAGCAAAACAATTCCAAAATATACTTAACAAGCAACATCCATCATTAAAATATACAATAAAAGCTGAAAATGTGTTAAAACATTAAATTTTTTTGATGTCACCATAATTAACAATGCTAATGATAAATACAATTTTCAAGTTTATAGGAAAGATGCTATAACCAATATTCAGATTAAACCTCATTCAAATCATGATCCAGAAATTTTAAATTCAATATTCAAAGGTTATATTCATATAGCTTACAGCATATGTAGCGAGGCATATCTTCAAAAGGAGATTAACTGTTTAATTAATATATTTAATGAAAATGGTTATAACAAAAGTCAGCTTCAAATCATTGCTAACCAGGTTAAAATAAAACGAACTACTAACATGAATGAAATCCCTTATGCAAAAAAAAAATTCTAATACCAACAAATCCAAATGAACTTTCTAAAATCTCTTTACCTTGGATACCAATACGTAATTTTGTCTGCTGAAATATTTGAACATTTTTTATTATGGAAAAGTTAAAAAGACTTTGGCTTAGTGAAGATATTGCAATTGAAATATGAATGGCTGTAGGCGGATGCTGAAATTGGGTACCATAATTATGTTTCCGCATCAGATCTGTCAAAGTTATTTATTTTATTTTGCCAAAGTTATTTATTTTATATTATTTATTTTTTTATTTAATATATGCTAAAAAAGATTGTGGGCCGCAAAGAAACTGAATTAGATATTGAAGGAGAAATGAAAACTGATGGAGAGACTGAAGGAGAATTGCTTATTACTATTCAGTAGAAAAGATTGAATATGAAGAAAATATTGACAAAATTCTAAAAACACTTTGAATACTAATTAAGTTCTTGAAATATTCATTGTTTTGATATGAAGTTCTGACATTGACTTGGATAAATTGAAATCGCTGTCTTATTTATTGGAAGTCATTGCTGCTGCTGCAGTTCGCTTGGAAATACAAAATACAACAGGTTTGGAGTGAAACATTTTTATGGAAATTTAGTTAGCAAATTGAAGATTGTAGAAACTGACATCGATTGCAAATTTGCAGAGACGTTAATCTCCAGTTAAGAAAATCGTAAAAACATTCTTTTGGTATCCAATTTTTTTAAAAATAAAAACTACTTTTTTACGCTTTCCACGCTTCGAAAGAAGATTTCAAGTTTCTTCTGCAAAATTATTTGATTAAATAAAGTGTGTACACGAAATAAATATGAAAGAATAAGTACGTCATTTTTTTTCAGTGGTTATATTAAAATGTTTTTAATTGTTTTATATTTTGTTTACGTGTTGTGGTTTCAAAAACATGTATTAGTTTTTTGATTTAACTTAAAATTAGTTTTAAAAATGACAAAAGAAGAAGACAAGCTATAAAAAAATTATGTACATATATTTGGAAAATCCCAATAGTAGCTACAATTTGATAGCAAAAGCGTTGCAAATACATCCATACACCGTTAGTCGTGTAATCCAACCTTTTTCTCAAACAAAATCAATCAAACGTAAATATGGTGGTGGAAAAAAGAAGGGTTTTGAAGTTAAAAAACTAGTTAGAAAAATGGTTAACAGTGTTAAGACTAACCTAAGCCTTTCACTAAGGGAGCGCGCAAACATTTATAGACTTTCTCATAGTTTTGTTGTAAAAGTTCAAAATAAACATGGTTTTCATTCTTTTAAAGCATAAAAAGTGCCCAGCCCATCTGAAACTCAACAAAAAAAGTGCAAAAACCTGCTGCAGAAAGTTGTATGACAATTTTATTTCTAAAAATTTTTATATTATTGAAGACAATGAAACTTATATCAAGTATGATCATCAGCAAATTCCTGGTGCCGTCTATTATATTGCCAAATGTAGAGGAAAAGCAGATAAGAAATTTAATTTTTTTTTTTTTTTAATTATTCACCTCCCCAAGGCCCGAGGGGGCCACTACAGTCGAGGATGCTACTCGTTTTTTTTTATTTTTTATTTTTTTTACTTTTTGTTGTAAATCGTGGTACAACCCTCTCTCAACTCTTTAGCTCCGAAACACGAACCTTGACAAGTAAGGCCGCTGCGCGGAGAAATTAAGTTGAGCGTGCTACTACCGTGGACATGGTGGGAGTCAAACTCCGAACCTCTCGCTTACAAAGCGAGCGCTCTTACCACTACACCACTACCGCATGTAGTGCGGTAATACATAAAACATGATAAATGCATAAATACAAATATATAAACATAAAAAAGGCAAATTCATAAAACATGACAAGTTTGCTAAAAAAGTCTTGATTTGGCAAGCTATCTGCAGTTTCAGCAAGAAATCAGCGCCTTATATTTCTTAGTCCACACTTTCGAGTCAAATATATGTTAAAGAGTGTTTACAAAAACACCTTTTACCTTTCATTAAATCACAAGACCTGTGTTCTGGCCAGATTTAGCTTCAATTCATTACGGTAAACTAGCTTTGGAATGGTATAAAAATAATAATGTTAAATTTGTGTCTAAAACAGAAAATGCTCTAAACTGCCCAGAATTAAGAGTGATTTAAATTAAGAGTGATTGAATTGAGTGATTAAAAAAGTGACAGGATTAAGAGTTATTGAAAAGTACTGGGCCATTATTAAAAGAAATATGAAAAAAACAAAAAAATTTTGCAGAAATATTAAAGATATTAAAATATCATTTAAAAAAGCATCAAATGGCTTCAATTCTTATTCTGTGCACAAGCTTATGGGTACCACCAAAGCAAAAGTTCTAAATTTTATTAGATTCCCACAGGAATAATTTGATTTTTTTTTTTTATATTTGATCTTTTTATATTATTGTATTAAAGTTTTAACTTGGTTGGAAATAAAAATTGAAGAGTACTTTTTTTTAGTTTTTTTTTCTACCTTCACATTTATTTCGTGTACATCCTTTATTTGTAACAAAAGAAAATTGTCTCTGAGCAAAATTAGATAATTGTATTTAATTAGCGCTACAAACTTGTTTTACTAATAATACATCTTAAAATACCTATTTGTAAGATTTGTTAAATATAATTCATGTTTTTATAAAGTTAAAACAGTTATATAATTTTAAATATAATTCATATTTTTATAAAGTTAAAACAAAATATTAATATTTATTCATATATAATGCAAGAAAACTTGAAATTAGCTAATTGTAATATTTTGTATGCAGTTGTAAATGGCATGAACTTAAAAAGACAAACAAGAAAAACCATCACAATCAACATCTTTTTTGCCGAAATTCAAAAAGCTCTGAATCAAAATCAGTTAAAAGCTAAAAAGTTAAAAAATATTAAGACCTTTACCAATCAGTTTACAGAATATGAAGCAACTGGTGTGAAATCTGAAGCAATTTTAAAATTTGAACTCTCTACAGAGCCATTTATTAGATAAGACCTATTTGTGAAGGAATTGTGATTAAAAAAAATGCTTAAGTGCTAAGAAATAGAAAAATATATATTTTCTTAAAAATTTATAATAAATCATAAACTAAAATATATAATATTAAAGAAAAAATACAAGAACAATGTTTAATTATCAATTTCATAGTTTAATTTTTTATTTTATAACAATTCATTATGAAAACTCCAATTTGTTCTTGACTTTGACAGAGTTTTTTTCTCAATTTCTATCGACTCCGTTTTTTCTTGGTTTTGGATCCTTTGATTATCGACTATGGCAGTAAATGAAACTGTGTTCATTAATTCCATTCTTATGTATGAAGAGGCTTTATGTAATTTAGGGTACAATTCAAAACTCTCCTACCAACCGCAAATAAACAAAAAAAAAAAATTTGTATACCAAGCTACTGTAAGTTTTGGAGATCCTGAATTCAAAAAATAAAGTTTATTTCGGTATAAATGAAACCACATTTAAATTAAGATATGCCAACCATCTTAAATCTTTCAATGCACCCAAATATGAAAATGACACTGAACTTTCTAAAGAAATATGGAAACTAAAATCTAAAAATATAAAACCTGTGATTACATGGAAGATAATAGCACAATGTAAGCCCTACAATCAAGCATCAAAAGTTGTAATCTTTGTCTCCGCAAGAAATTTCATATATTATTATACAATAGAGAAAATTTACTTAATAAAAGATATGAAATAATATCAAAGTGCCAGCATTCAAAGAAATTTTTACTTTCCTTATTTGACAGCAAGGACTTAGATGTCTTTTTGTTTTGTTTTGTTTTCATAATGCCAGAACTCGTTTTATTAATTTTTTAATAAAACCATAATTTCAGTTTGTAATTTTTAAACGGTTTTTAAGTGACTAAATAAACAATGGCTGATGATTGTTGAAAGGCATAAAACTTATAGTTCCGTCAAAAGTTGTTTTTATTCATTATATATATATATATATATATATATATATATATATATATATATATATATATATATATATATGTATATGTATATGTATATGTATATATATATATATATATATATATATATATATATATATTGTATATATATTTGTATATATATTTGTATATATATATATATATATTTGTATATATATATATATATATATATATATATTTGTATATATATATATATATATATATATATATATATATATATATATATATATATATATATATATATATATATATATATATATATATATATATATATATATTATGGTGCATCCAGTGCCCCAACATTTTGAAAATTTCGTCAAAAGTGTTTGTCCCTAATTTAATTCTGCTCCTCTTACCAAAACAATATTTTTGATGCAGTTTCAGAAAATTTGAACGTTATCTAGGTGGTCCACCAAGCAAACAAAGTTTTGGATATAATTGGAAAATTAGCTATATTTCAAATTAATTAACATGTTCTAAAACTACGTTAATTAAGCTTTTTAATTAAACAAATTTAATTAAACAAAGCTCATTTATTGAGCTAAAACACTTATTATGATAAGCAGTTACACAGCAAACAGTGAGGCTAACAAATTAAGAATATTTGTATAAACTTGAGTTTGAACAAAAGGCGGTCAAACGCCAATGAAAACGCCAATGAAAATGAACCACGAATCAATTCCCACCAGATCAGCAAGCGTTGTTGATAATGTATATGATTCAGGAAATCTGTTTTCCCAAATCCTGTACCAAAATGGTGCTTTGGTTGAAACATAACAATATCTGGTTTGATTGCCAGAAGACAATCAGCAAGAGCTCCCTGCTCGTTAGGTGGAACTTTATTGCTCCAAAGTGCAAGAGGCACTATTTCTTTGGTTAAATACCATAGATGTGGTTTAAACGCTCTCAATGCACTCTCTGATAACTTAAGGTGTACATCTGCATACATCAACAATGATCAGAATAGCATGAAATCATTCCATGGTGCATCTGTAGCTGAACTGCACGTCATCCACCAGACACTATATATCAGGGTAGAGAAATTGACAAGATTTCTCACTCTGGCAGTTTGTGCTTTTGTAGTTATTGTGCCGATTAAAAGATCACGAATCTGTTCTTCAAATAGACAGATTTTAATTGAATATATGAGCTTCGCCATCCATCGGGCTTTGTGTAGTGCTACAGGACGCTTAAAGGTCAGTGTGTGTCCTTCTTTTTTACAATCATGAAAAATAGTGCACAATTCGACAAATTCCAGATAGTCATCTCTACGATAATCTAGTTCCAACTGAGCAAGTTTCATAACATTTTCTCTACAATGGTCAGTGAACGTTTTAGCTTTTTCAGAAAAGGAGGTGGATTCAAACCTTGACAGTCGATCAGCTGGGCGCGATTGAAGTAGCTCAAAGTGTTTACGAAATCTTGTAAACAGAGTGATGTCTGGCGATTTTGAAACTTCGATTTGGAGGTCGGAAAACACATGAGTTAAGATTGTCTCTCCAACATGATGTCGACACGCATTCCAAAGAAGACATTGACCCAAGCGTTGCTGATTGGTCATACAAGCTGCAGTGACATGCCCTGTGTTTGATGCAGTTGTGTCAAATTCCATACAAATGATAGAGTTGGTGCAGTTCATGATCGTTTCAAAGGCATTGCTCAGATCTTGGCATTGTCATCAAGAAGTTTAATGATCTTTTCGCACGCTTTACGTTCGCTAGTTATTGGAGTATTAGCCTTATCATAAAATAGCTTCAGCTTTGACAAAACAAGTTTTGCTGACTCCCATCTAGTTCGATTTGTACTAGCTCCGTCATCAAGGTGGTACATTAGACAGTGCAACACTTGACGAGAAGTTGGAAGCTGACACCCAGTTAATTTTGCGTCATCTTCAGTTATCTTGCTCCCAAGTCCAAATATGATAGCTGATTTTTGCATGGCTATCTTCTTGATGTCTTGATTGCCAGATGAACTAGGGGTAGAAGGTGTTTGAAGTACTGCTGTTGGGTCAAATCCACTGCTTCACTCATACTGGTACAGACTAAAGTGCTGTTGGTGGTATTCATAATATCCTATTATCCGTTAAACTTCTTACTCTTAGTAATTTAAATTGTTGTATGTTAATCTAAAACAGAAAACTATAATTTAATTTGATTATCTGACAATTATAATACCTATAAATAAATAATCACTGATGAAATCAAACATAAACAACATTTATGTAATATATGTACATAATTACTAAGTACTAACTAGTAACTGCATAATACAAAATCTCTTTTAATTTTTCAGCTTTACACAATATAAAATATATAATATATTTCAGAAATATTTACTATTTAGACTAGCACTTGAAAATTGAAATAAAGATGGCAACAAAGAACTAGTACAAGATCTGTTGAAATATTATGTACGGTGGCCAAGAAGTGATAATTATAAATTAAATATATTGAAAAACATAATTATTTATATTTATTTTAATTATATTTATTAAAACAAAATGATTAAATTAAAATTTACCTATAGTCCTATATATATATTATATATTTTTAATTATTATTATCGAAAAAAACCATATTTATTTAAAATGCTAAAGAATTTTGCATTCGTTCTGGTTCTTTCGCGTATGTCGAATTTTTCGTACAATGACAAAATTTCAGATTTGTGGTGGACCCCCTAAATCAAATCAGATTTGTAAAAAAATTGGCAGAAGTTCATTTAAGGTCCTATGAAACGTTTTGGGTTGGGGACAAGACAATTCTTTGACATGAGGGCATTGGATGCACCTTAATATATATATATATATATATATATATATATATATATATATATATATATATATATATATATATATATATATATATATATATATATATGTATATATATATATATATATATATATATATATATATATATATATATATATATATATATATCGGGTGACCACGCAACTGCGTTTTGCTCAAATTTAAGGCTCTATCCATGCTTGTAGATATCTGTGGATCTATTTGTTTACAAATTACGCAATGATATTAACACAGAAATAAAAAAAAAGTAAAAATTAAAAAAATTTAATTAAAATGGATCTGCAAGAATCAAAAAGACGAAGCATTCTGCAAATGTTGCAATTGGATAAGACTACATCAGATATCAGAAAGGCTTTAAACTACTCCAGAACAGCAATTTTTTGAGTAAGAAAACTTTTTCATGAAACAGGAGATATCAAACGATGTTTTAATAAGCCAAAACCTGTGAAACGATCACCTCAGCTTTTAAGGTCTGTCAAAAGAAAAGTCAAGCGAAATCCATTGCGCTCCATCCGCCAGTTGGTAAGGGAAGCCAATGTTGCCAACTCCACAATGCAAAAAGTTATGCAAGATTTGAACCTTAAATCCAGAGCAGTTGTGACTAAGCATCTTATCACTAATAAACAGGAAGAAAGTAGGTAGGAAAAAGTAGGTAAGTAGAAAGAGCGATGCAAAAAAATTGTTAAACTGGCGAAAATCTTACCCTGGGCGTGTGACAATCTTCTCTGATGAAAAACTTTTCACTGTAGATAAAGTTACTAATCGTCGTAACACAAGGTACCTTAGTACTGCCAAAACAGTAAAAGAACCTTGATAATATCAGGTATTCATTTTCATCAAAAAAACCAGCTTCTGTGATGGTACTTGGCGTGATAGCAAGTGATGGAAAAAAGTGTCCACTAGTTTTTGTGAAAAAAGGTCAAAAAATTGACATTCTCTTGCAGAAGGTGGATATACTCATTGATGAGTATATCCACCTTCTGCAAGAGAAGGTCATTCCCTGGTTAAACAGAAACTATCCAGATGGTCAGTATGTGTTTTAGCAGGATGGGGCACCAGCTCATACTTCAAAAAAGATACAAAATTTTCTCAGTGAAAACATGAGTCAGTACTGGGACAAATTAAAGTGGCCCCCATCTAGCCCAGATCTGAACCCATTATACTTATTTATGTGGATGGCTGTGGAGAAGGAAGCTTGCAAGAATCCCCATGGAAGTACCGAGTCACTAAAAAAATCTATATGCAAAGCATGGGCCAAAGTTCCAGAAGAAGATGTCAAGAATGCATGCAAATCCTTCCAGCGGCGTATCCAACTTGTGTATGCCACAATGGTGGCCACATTGAATAATTTTAAACCTTAGTCATGAATAAACATCTAGTCAAAATTCTAGTCAGTTATGAATTGAAATAATTTTTTTGTGTATTTTTAAATTTTTTATATTTTTTGCATTACGCTGTTGCTCGGTCACCCGGTATATATATATATATATACATATATATATATATATATATATATATATATATATATATATATATATATAATATATATATATATATATATATTTATATATATATATATATATATATATATATATATATATATATATATATATATATATATATATATATATATATATATATATATATATATAATAGTTAGAACTTTTGATTTGAAGCTTGAAATTTTATTGAGCTAAGTAAATTTTGAAAAATACATACTTTTATGTCCTAATTTTTTTAGGGTTTTGTCGAGCTTGAAGAACTTACAGCTACAGATAATAATGAATTTCAATGGAAAGAAAGAGCTAGATGGCTTAAGTTTGAGGAGGATATAGAAAAAAATGAACGTTGGGGTAAACCACATGTTGCTTCGCTATCGTTTCGAAGTTTGTTAGAATTGAGGAGAGGAGTTGAAAGAGGTATTTTATTTAGTATCATTTAATTTATTTTGTATAGAAATATATCCGATAAACATTTTGCCTGGACATTTTATCTTCTGCAGATTAAGGTTTTTGAATTTTTTTTTTTTTTTTTTTTTTTTTGTGGTTTTGTTGCCTTTTTTTTTTAAGTGAGGGTTGTCATTTTTTTAAAGTTTATGAGTAGTAGTGGCTTTCTAAGTATTATTAAATTAAGTTTTGAAAATTGTATTTATGTTTATACAAATGTTCAACATAGGTACAGTATTGTTGAATTTGGAAAGTTATGACTTGCCAAGTATATTTGAAAGTGTAGTTGACAACATGATAATAACAGATCAGGTGCATCATTCAATGCGCGACAAACTTATATCTATCTTACTTTCCAAGCATTGCCATCAACATCAGCGCACAGCTGGATTAAGACCCAAATATTCTGCAAGCATCTCGAGCATGGCAAATGAACTGGTAATCAAAAATAGTTTAAATAATGACAAGCTAGAAGAATCTGATATAGTTGAAGCTGATCATGTTGGTTTTGTAGATAGCAGTAATCAAAAAAAAAAGCTAAAAAAAATATATTCTGATGATGGTTGTGTAAGTAAAAAACCAAATGCCTATAACAGGCAACTTTCATTACCTTCATTTGGAAATAATGTATTAAAAAAAACAAATAGTTCCGTTGGTGGAGAGGATGGAGGATTCTTGGTATGTTGATGCTTTTTTTTTTTATAAAACAGTATTTTCATATTCTGTCATTTTTTTGTTGTCTATTTATTTAATTATTGTAATATATTTTTTATTATATTTTATTTTTAATAAAATATTTATTTATTAATATTGTATCCTTAATGTGTACATGTCTTCAGTATCCTCAAAGTACACATAAGTAATACTGAATGCAGTATTACTTATGTGTACTTTGGTTTACTTTGGTTTATTTAATACTACTTATGTGTACATAGTACACATGATACTGAGAGCAAATCCTCAGTATCTTTTGTGTGTAAATGTGCTCCATTTATATTCTTGTTCATGAAATTCAGTTAAAAACATCTTTAGAAGTTATCTTCAATGAAATTCCGACCTATCATAGATAATTCCGATGAATCTAATAAAGAATCGGATATTAAAACAAAGATCCCAGATGGAGCGGAATCAAGCTCTGTTCTAGTAGCCACTATTGATGATCTTGATAGACCAGCAATGGCTTTTGTTAGGCTTTCTAAAGGTTGCATGTTAGGCAACTTATCTGAAGTTAATATTCCTACTCGATTTCTTTTTTTGATACTTGGTCCATCATCTTCATTGGATTATTATGAAATAGGAAGATCTATAGCCACTTTAATGTCTGACAAGGTAAATTATATTTCTTTGTAAATAATAATAATAATAATTATTATTATTACTATTGTTATATTATTATTATTGTTATTATTATCACTGTTATTATAGTGATAGTAATAAAATAATTAAAATAATAATAAAGGAGTTATAAATAAAAATATATATTTAGATATTCCATGACCTGATATACACAGCTAAAAATCGGGATGATATTTTAGATGCCATGAATTCTTTTTTGGATGATAGTGTTGTGCTTGCTCCTGGAGATTGGGACAGACATTTGCTATTACCACTTCTTCAAGCAGAGATTACTGAAAAAAAACAACAACGTATTAAACTTATGAAAGAAAAAGGTAAAAGTGAAAATAGAAATTTTATATATTGGATTTTCCTTTTTCACCATTGTCAATAAATAAAGTTGTGTTTAAAAAATAATAAATCCAAAATCTAGTATTATCCTTTATTATTTTAATTTAATCTTATTTTATTGGAATCTTTGTAGTCAAACACTTTAAATTTACAACTTTTTTTTTGTATATTAAATAAATTTCAAAATAAACAAAATTAAGTTAAATATGTATAAATGTACATTGTAGAGTTGTTATTAATAACCTCTCTCAGTGGGGAAGTTATAATATAAAATACAATTGTATATAAATATATTACTAAAGATCACATTTGTTGTAGTGACTGCTTTTTTTTTTCTATTTCTGGAGGAAATTTATAAATCCTGAATCACAAAAGTTAAATTTATGTATTCTTATTGTTTTTTGATGAAATCTTTTTAGTTTTATAAATGCCAGTTAGAATGATTATAATGATCATTATTTTTATTTGTGTTGTAACTTTATTTTATCTCAAGCGTCTGTTTGTAGTATCTATCAACATACCAAGAAACTTATTCTTTATGAATACTCGTAATAGTAATAAAATAAATAAATGCTTTTTTATGTATTGATTATTACCATGTTATAATCAATACAATAGTTATAATATATAAAAATGAATAGCTAGTAGTATTAGTTATGCTAAGACACTTCGTATTCCAATAGTTTGTATTAAAGTGATTATTTCTATATATTCTATTAATTTTAAAATATATTGTTTCTAGTCTCATATCAATTGTGGTTTTTGGAATCATAGTCACAAGATTTAATAGTCTAGAAGCATACAATAGCTTTTTGTCTTATCTCTGTGCACGAAAAAAATAAAACCTTTGGAGTGCAAAATAGTAAAAACATAATAATTTACTCATTCAGATGTAGTATTGTGTCTAATTATCTTGTATTTGGTATGACTAATAAGTTCTTTTCTTTATTCAAGTCGTCAATATTTTTATCATTGAATCATAAGATTAAATTTAAAGATAAACTAAGATATCTTTCAGTTTAAGTTCAGTTTCTTAAAGCTGTTTAGTAAGCTGAAGTAAAACTGAAATCTATTTTTGTGAATCTAGATTTATTAGCAAAACTGCTAATAAATCTAGATTCACTAGAAATAAACTGCTCAATATATGGTTGTGGCAGTAGCGAAACAAGGAGAAGTTGCAGTTAGTATTTTTAAACTTCCAAACTCAAATAAGTGTGGTAAATAATTGTTGATATTTATTGTGTCTAAATTACATTACATATAGTAGTTTTGAAATATTTTAAATTACAAGTAAAACAAATATTATTTAATAAATTTTTTTTTAATTATTTTCTGGATCAATACAAGAACTAGTTAAAAGAATTCCAACAAAAAACTTTTTTTCTAAACAAAAAACTTTTCTCTTCCAACAAAAAACTTTTTTTCTAAACAAAAAACTTTTCTCTTCCAACAAAAAACTTTTTTTCTAAACAAAAAACTTTTCTCTTCCAACAAAAAACTTTTTTTCTAAACAAAAAACTTTTCTCTTCCAACAAAAAACTTTTTTTCTAAACAAAAAACTTTTCTCTTCCAACAAAAAACTTTTTTTCTAAACAAAAAACTTTTCTCTTCCAACAAAAAACTTTTTTTCTAAACAAAAAACTTTTCTCTTCCAACAAAAAACTTTTTTTCTAAACAAAAAACTTTTCTCTTCCAACAAAAAACTTTTTTTCTAAAGATATCACTGTGCATCGTCAAAGCACAGCATTTCACAAATGTGCTATAGCTTCAAGATTACAAGAAAAGAAATAAGTAGCTTCTTAAAAAAATTAAACTAGTTTTATTTTCTTAGTGGATTGTTGAAGTTTTAAAAAACTATATGGCATTTAAAGTTATTGATGAAAAACATATCATATCAAAATTTGAGCTGCATGTAGATGAGAGTCTAGCTTATACTATTCGAGCATATGGTTGGCTTTTACCAGACACTCTTCAAATTTAATAATAAGTTTCAAGACTAATTTATGATCTGTAAGATACACCATAAAATTTTTTACCATGGTATCGCAGTTTCTCAATCATATCCAAAGTTTTTGTGCAATGGAATATCATCAAATAAAATAAAAAAATTTTAACTTGTAAAAAGCATGTTGTTAGCAAACTATTTTCAATTGATTATATCAATGAAAGATCTGATGATGATTTTACTCTTACAAATGAAACAGTCTATTTCAGATTTTCAACATGTAGTATTCTACAAATTCAATTGCCCATTTGTAAAGAGTGCAACCTATTAATTATAAATAGTAATAAAAGCATTAATGCAAAAAAAGAAAATATTAAACACTCCAGCTAGCATTAAAGCTCCTGTTAAATACACTGCACATAAAAGTTTACTTTTTATCCTCCAAAATCGAAGAGATCTGAAAATAAATATCTAAAAAACCAAGTTGCTCAACTTAGAGAAGCCATTGAAAAAAGTGCAGTATCAGTTAAGGAAAACATCCACCTGGATCTTCAGAAAATTATTTACAGTTATTTCAAATAGAGAAATTTCATCTTTTATCTTGGTGATGATGATCCTACCCAAGCACTTTTTGAAAAAATAGACACTTTATCTTCACATATCTGTTTTTTTTATTAGAAGTGTATTGAATCCATTATCTTACTCTTTTGCAAGTTTTGGTACTGATAGTGTAAATTATCATTCCAGATTTTTTCCATTATTTTAGCAGGCTGTTGCAACAGTAGAAAGAACATGTAAATTAAAAATTATTGTTGTGACTTCTGATGGAGCATCACCTAATCATGCATTTTATAACATGCATGCAAATAATAAAAATAAAGCAAATAGTATAACGTATGGCACAAAAAATATTTATGCAAGCGATGAACAGTATATATGGTTCTTTTCTGATCCTCCTCATCTTATCAAAACATCAAAGATATGTTTGAACAACTCTAAGTCTAACCGTTGTTCAACATATATGTGGAATAATGGAAAATATCTGCTGTGGAGTCACATAGCTAATTTTTACTATGAAGATATGCAATGTAATATAAATTATTTTCCTAAACTTATGAGAGAACATATAGTATTAAATACATACTCTTTTATGAATGTAAAGTTAGCTGTTCAAATTTTAAGTGCTACTGTTTAAAATACATTGCTTGAATGTGGACCAGATGAAGCTTCTGAGACAGCATATTTCTGCCGTTAATGGCTAATTTTTTTGACTGCTGCAATTTTACAAACACTAAACAATACACCAAAAAGCGTTAAGTATTTCTGAAACCTTATACTGATAGTTCAAATAAAAAATTTTACTGGCTAAAAAACACTTGAAAATATTTTGTTGACTGGTGGGAGAGCATAAAAAAAAAGTCAAATAAATTCTCTCAAAAAGAGCTCAATAAAATATTCATATCAAATTAAACATTTGAAGGCTTATTAAGAATTGTAAACTCTTTAGTTAAATGTGTTTAATACTTATTAGGCAACGAGTTTTCTTAGTTAATAAACTGAAAAATTTGTCAAGATGCATTAGAAAACTGCTTTGGTAAGCAGCGAACTATAGGTTGTAATAGAGATATAGGTTGTAACCCTAACCTTAAAGACACTGGCTACAATGATAATATTATAAAATCTCAATTTGTGATTCAACCCCTTTGTGGAAATGTTAGACAGCATACAAAACAATGGATAATTTATGATACACCTTTTTTTTTTTGTAAAATCTTATTTCATAAATTGGAATTTTTATTTTTATTAGATATTTTTAATGGATATTGTCTCCTCTATAATTACTTTGATAAAATTCCAAATAAGAATCTTTCTAATTTTTATGTTACTTTGTTTAAAAATCAAACCTCTTCTTTTTTTAATTTACCAAAACCTATATTTTATAACAACAATAGCTACTAAAAGTCTATACTCTTAAAATTTTGAAAAATATCCTATATTATTATGTAAGTAGAAAAAACAACAATTGATTAAAATAAATTAAATGTTTTTTCTTTACCAATAATGTAGTTATTTAAATTTCTAGCTATGAAAATACCTGTTTGATAAGTACTACACATTTGCGACTATAATACTAATGCTGGCAAAGCATTTCCATCTCTCATAACTAGAGTTTTTCTTTACATCTGCATAGACTTATAATATTGGACTGATTCTAAAAAATATGATAGTGTAACTAAAACTTCTTAGTCAACAGAAACATTTTCATCTTATTTAACTCTTTTCAAAGATCATAAAGATTCTGCTTTTGTTATTTTTGCTTTGTTTTTGAAATTTTTATTTATTTACTATGCGAATGTGAACATACACAAACAAAAAGCATTATTATGTGATACAATAAAATTTTAGCAATTTCTTTGTCTATTTCTGTTTCAGAAAGATATCAAGTCTGATAAAAAAAGGACTTAATAAAGCAGTCATTTAGTAATTGTGAAACCATTACTTTACTGTCAATTTTTCGAAAATTGCTGCTAACATGTACTCGAAATTTTTTTTCACATTCACTAAATATTATTATTACTAGTTTATTCATTTTCCAAAATCCACCTCTATCTCTAATATCTATAAGTTTTTCTTCCTCTTTAGTCTTTAAAAGAAATAAAATATTAAGCCATTGTTCAGATATTACACCATCATTAACTTGTTTACTTCTTAACTTAGAGTACAGAATTTGGAATACATAACCTGCAATATATTATAAGCATCTTATGTCTTTTTCAGAGAGACTAATTTCCACATTTAAATTTGATTCTTCACTAATAAGTTTAAGTTCTTTTATTATAAAATTTAGACTTGATGCTATTAATTCTAATAATAATAAATAATATAGTTCTTTAGGTATTGCTTGTATCGCAACTGGCTCAGCTGTGTACTTTTGGTGAAGTGAAGAATAAAATTTCTCTGCATTGTCTTTGAATTCATTCATTTCTTGTAAAAAATAGTTTCAACTTGTAAACGCCATTTTTCAGTTAACAAAAATAATCATCTGTTGACAGTTTGCACTTGTCAATAGATTTCTAAATTGTATACTTTGAATACAAATTTCATTACTGAAAACCTTGTGTTTAAAACTTATATGCCTTTTCAGACCACTATCACTATATCGATCCCCACCACGTCCCTGGTAGTACCGCGCTCAACTTGTTTCTCTGCGCAGTGTCTTTGTTCGTCAAGGTTCGTGTTTTGGAGTTATAGTGTTGAGAGAGGGTTATAACCACAGTTAAGTAGCCTCCTTGTCTGTAGTGGCCTTCTAGGCCTTGGGGAGGTGAAATAACAAAAAAAAAAAAAAAACACTTGCAAACTTTCATTTTCCATATTAAGTTTTATGATTTTTTCATTTTCAGCGGGCTGCAGGTACATTTTCAACATAAAAGTTTAAAAAAATCAATAACGGACTGTGTTTCCAGACTATCTATTCTTGTGACTATGGTGAAGTATTAAATAATGGTGAAAGAAACAAAATATTATCATGATGATAATATAATCATAATGATAATGTTTTGTTCCCTATTGTTATAAAACTAGTCTTATGTGTTGTTTGATTGATAGAACATAAAAATAACAACACATGACTTGGATTTGATAAGGACATAAAAAATTTGTTTTAAAAAATAACCAATATCCACCAAAATAAATAAAACTGAAATTAAATTATTTGTTGATAAAAAGTTAAATCCATCTATAATAAATAGTATTGATAATCCTTCTATTTCCTAGTATTGATAATCAAATTTTGCTAAATCTAAAATTAATAAAATCATTAAAAATATTGTAAAGATGTCATCATTAATTTAATTTTCACTACTAACAAATAAAAAAATAGTTTTTGTATAAAAGATCTACTTGCTAAGCTGCTCAAATCCAATGTTGTTTACAAATTTTCTTGTGCTGGATGTAATCACAGTTATATTGGAGAAACCTCCAGACACTTTACAAAAGTTATTTATGAGCACCTTACAAGTGACAATCTAATGTTTATAAGCATTTAATTTCATCTGTTAATTGTAAAATCTAAGTAACTATAATTGTTTTAAAATTTTAAATACCTGACAAAAACAAATTGAAAATTAAAGATCTCTACATTAAATGGGAAAATCCATCTTTAAATGCTCATTATAATATAATTTTGTCAATATTGTTTGTTTTATTTACTTATTATTTTTATGCTATTTACTGTATCATTTATATACAGTAGTTATATCACAGTATCAATTTGTATTATAATTTTTATTTGTTTGTTACAATTCTATTTGTCTGGTAATATTTCTCTGTAATGTTCAGGGCTGTGGAGTCGGAGTTGCAGAGTTGCGACAATTTTACCGGAGTTGGAGTCGGAGTCACTAAAAAATATCGCGACTCCAACTCCGATAGTAAAATTTCTTGGTATTGCACGTGCATGTACAAAACATTTAATTAACCTTATGTTCATACTAAACCTCAAAGAATGTTTCATAAATTTGTCAAAAAAAAAATTTCAACTTACCGGGCAATATTTTTTAAAGAATTTAAAGAATTTTTCAAAAATTTTGCTTTGAAGTTGGAGTCGGAGTCAGAGTTGTACTCAAAAAATTTTAACAACTGGAGTCAGAGTCGGAGTCGTTACTTTTTTTTACGACTCCTCACCCCCTGGTAATCAAATTTTAATTTTATATCAGAGCTTTAAATTGTAATTTTATTTTTTCAAAATGTAATATGTAAACTAAAAAACATGTCAAGATTAAAAAACATTTTTCTTAAAAATATTTTCACATTTATTGCTATTCCATTGCTCAAGAAATTTGGTGAGTTATGATAAAAACGTATATAGGTAAAATTTTCTAAAAAAAGTTTTACCTATATACTTTTTAATTATAACTTTTTAGGGTTCCGAAAGTGGGGTTGAGGAATTTTTAATCCCCCAACTCCTCTTTCGGAACCCTAAAAAGCAAACTGGTATTGCTCTACGCTAAGTTTTCTATAAAATGATTGACAAAAAGTCAACAATTTCTACACTCTGCAACACAGTTGCAAATGATGTTATGATTTTCTGGTTGAAGGCTAATGTTCCTACAATAGCAAATCTTTGTGTAGTTGCTTAAATAAAAAGTATTCACTAACAGCATGTTAAAATGTGTTAGCACTAATGTTGAAAATCTGCTGCTCAACATAGCTATGAGAAAAAATTCACTGCCAAGATGAATGCAATTTTTGACATTGCTCATGGTGATTTTTCCATGATGGGATTTTCGCATCAAGATAAATAAAGATAAAGAGTTTCTGATAGACCAGCAAATTCCCCAAAAGATGTCAATGACATCCAAAGGCTTAATATATAAGTTGTTAAATATAGGAAATGCAAGCTTGAAACATAAAAAAATAAAGTTTTATCTCAAAACCATTAACTGATTACAATTCATATTGCTCCCCGAATGAAAATTCTAACTGTGACATATCAATTCAAACATAAAAAGTCTTCACTTCACCAAAACTTTCACAATATTCTTTTTTAGTCAACTATCAGTTACAGTATCCAAATGTTGTATTCCTGACTACCAACTATTTAATGCAGTATTAGACCAAATAAAAACGACACTACGACAAGGGATGTTGTTCATCACACCAGCCTTAGCTGAAGTTGTTATTGATGTAAAATAATTAATTTACATCAATTAAAAAGGTACAAGAAAATGTTAATTAACATTTTCTTGTACCTCTTTAATTGAAGCTCATACTACATTCCATCCCCATGAATCTCTTGCAATAGCAGTAAGAAATGGTTTTCAACCATTGATTTCTCTAGTTTTTGTCATTTTTGATGGACCCAGACATGAATGTCTGCCGATTGTTTTATCTGACCTAGACATTGAAAAATTGTTAGGTATCCTTAAGATTCCTGCTGGTACTGCTGCTTTGATGGAACAGAACGTAGTTGAGTTCATTCATAAGTTGCCTGGCGTTGAGGAGCACCTTGCAGCTTTTTGCTTTGACTCAAGGGCAAGTAATACAGCAAGTCATAATGGGGCAACAACTGTCATCAACAAAAATCAATGAATCGAAAAATTTTGTTTTCAGCTTACCAATATCATATTCTTGAAATCTGCGCAAATGTAGTATGAAAAGTATGCAAGTATGAAAACTGTGCAAATACATTTTTTGTATCAAAAGGACCGAACATTAAACTTTTAGGTTCAAACTGTGATAAAAGTGGAACTTGAAAAGAAAGCATGAAAAAGAATTTATATCAGAAATCCTATGTAATAAAAATTAAGAGTACTTGAAGAAGTCAACCTTGGGATGATTATAAAGAATTAGCAAGATAAGCAATTCTCCTTTTAGGAGAAGATAATGGTACGACAAGTATTTGCATTCCTGGGGCTTACCATTTTGCAAGATGGATAACTAAAGGTATATACTATTCAAAAATTTTTGGTTTTCGTCATCAGTTGAATATCACAGAGAAAGAAATTAGGATTTTAAGAAGAATAGGTCTCTTCATAACCACAATATATATGCGTCAGGCTTTCAGCTCCTCTTACAACAGAAGCACCAAAAAATGTTCTCCTTCTTTTAAAATTAATCTATTGAAGAAATATTGTCAAGTTGATATTAAAGTTGCAAATGTTGCAAAAAATAAAATTAAACTTCAGTTATGGTACTCAATTCAAGTGAAGATCTAGCTGTACTACTATATATTAGTAAAAAAAATTCTGTTGAAGAAAACAAAAAAAACTTTTACTAGGTGACAAGAGAAAATATCACTATATGGAGAATATGACTATATTCACTATATGAAAATATCAATATATGGAGAAGACTTGCTCCAAACAAGATTTATATTTTCTCTAAACTCTCTATAGCTAATTTTGTTGCATGATGCTCAATGAATTTGTTCAACTCTCCTAATCTACCAAAAGAATTCTTGACATTGTCTCCAGAAACTTGGGCTATTTGTGACGACTACAAGGCTGTATGTAAGATAGTTGCCATTAAAGTGGTTAATGACAGTGCGCAACAAGCAGTTGAATTGGCCATTGACTTGATGATGTTTTGACAAAAAATGACACTCAGCGTCAGCTGCTCTACCAAGTAGTTGAGTACCATAAGAAACATAAAACTGAAGATTTTTCAATAGACAGTTAACCAATTTTTTTCAATAGACAGTTAACCATCTTCCCAAAAACGACAGTTTAAAAAATTAAAGAAATGTTTAAAAAAAAAAAAGCAGCTTTTTTTGATATTTAGAATAAATTTTTTCTTGCTGAAACACCCCATTCCCCACCATCACCACAACCCCAAGTTACCACTTGCTATATACATTAATATAGTTGTCTTTACCCTAATCAGTAAAATTAATGTATGTAACACTGACAATAGTCAGTTTTAATACTTTTCAGAAATATGTCATTTTATTCAAAAACGGGTTTCAAAAGGGCTTAAAAAGCAGTTATGTGTCATGGCTCCCTAGATTGGGTCTGGGAATGGGTTACTGCTTCATACATTCTTATAATTTTTTTTAACTTAATAAGTAAAACTGATGTAACACTAACTGCATGTAACACTAACACTAGTTGACTTTATACATTTCAGAAATACGTCGTTATAGACAACAGCGAGGTTCTAAAGGTCTTACAAAGCAGGTCGGGGGGACCACTTCCTATAACCTTTTTGCAGCTGTTAAGTTTGCAAAAAAAAATTTAAATTTATACTTTTCTTACTAAACATTACCAAATAAGAGGGAGTGATATATATATATATATATATATATATATATATATATATATATATATATATATATATATATGCAATTAAAAGTTCTTAAATTAAATTATTTAAGTATAATAAATATTGTTCAGGTACATATAAGCATGATGAGGATCTTTTTTTGAGAACATCAAGTTGGTTTGGTGGATTAAAAAGAGATTTTTTTAAAAAGGCTCAATTTTACCGCTCTGACTTTTCAGATGGCTTGAACATTCGATGTCTGGTCACTATTATATTTGTATTCTTTGCAACACTTGCTCCAACAATTACATTCGGAGCATTGTTAGGAAAAAAAACAGAAGATAATCTTGGTGTTATGGAAACTCTTATAGCAACAGGTTTGTGTGGAATAATATTCAGTTTATTTGCAGGACAACCCCTCATAATCATTGGCGCCACTGGTCCAATTCTCGTATTTGAGCAAGCAACTTATATGGTATGAATATCTATAATTGTTGAGGAAAATGGCTTTTAATGATTATTATTGTTGTTACATATAATTTGTTATAACTATATATTTTTAAAATTAAAAGCTGAATTATAAAAAAATTATATTATATTGTATTAACTTATATATTATTTTATTATTATTGATAATAATTGTAATTCTATTAATGTTATTAACAACTATAATAATAACAATAATAGTAGTTATAAAAATAATAATAATAATGATGATGATGATGATGATGATGATGATGATGATGATGATGATGATGATGATGATGATGATGATGATGATGATGATGATGATGATGATGATGATGATGATGATGATGATGATGATGATGATGATGATGATGATGATGATGATGATGATGATGATGATGATGATGATGATGATGATGATGATGTTAATTATAATAATAGTTTCAATTATTTATCATTTATATTACTATGATTTTTATTCATTTGTTATTTAGCTGTGTCAGTACTTTCACCTTGACTTTTTAATATGGCGTTTATATATTGGTTTAATGGTAATGGTCATTCTCTGGGTAGTGGTAGCACTAGAAGGTTGCTTCCTTGTCGAATATTTTACAAGATTTACTGAAGAAGTTTTTAGCGTTCTTATTTCGTTGCTTTTTTTATATGAAGCATTCAGTTTTATTTTTGATGTAAGTTTGACTATTTTGTTGTTTGAATTCAAGTCTCAATTAGTATTTTCTTAGAAGCTTCAATCAAACCTGAATTTAATTATTTTTTCTATAAATTACTCTTTTTTTGACTCTTGACAGAAATATTTATTAAAACTTGTCCAAATAATTTAACATACATACAAAAATGTTTAAAAGTATATATGTACACGAGTTTAAACAAACAAGCATAAGTATTTAAACACGGTCGCATAAATGTATAAATTTGATAATTTTTAATTTTTTCAAACACTCTAATATTAATAGCTAAACTTAAAAAAGTTTTAAAAAGTTGTCATTTTTTTTTTTTTTAAATTTTAATTCACCTCAAGGCCGAGAAGGCCACTACAGACGAGAAGGCTACTTATTTTGTGGCTATAACCCTCTCTCAACTCTATAACTCCGAAACACGAACCTTGACAAACAAGGCCGCTGCGCGGAGAAACGAGTTATGCGTGGTACTACCAGGGACATGGTGGGGATCAAACCCTGAACCACTCATTTACGAAGCAAGCGCTCTACCACTACCGCACTTACATACAGTTATATTATATATAAATTCACAAGTCACATAATAAATGTTTTGAGAAAATCTTTTAAAAAATTATTTAAGTCATATATAGATACGTTATTAAAATTAAGTGGCAAAATAAATGTTATGAGAGAATTTACTTTGATCAGACATATAACTCTTCAAAATAAGCATTTGAGATAATTGATCAAAATAAGTTTTCTTAAAACTATTTTTTATGATTCATTTTTTCAAACATTTTAAAATTTTAGTCTCATGTGTGCAATTTAAACTAATGTTATTTGTTTAAGACATAAACACCCACTAAAATTATTTATTTTTTTATTTTAGACTTTTAAAGAAAAAAAAATAGATGTTGCTAAAAATGTTTCTTTTTATAATGAAACTTTTTGTTCAATAAAAACTGGTGATAGTGAGCTGAATATTGGACTAATCTCTTTGTTACTTGTAATTGGAACATTATTTATAGCACAAAAATTACGTCAATTGCGCAATAGTCACTTTTTTTCCAGCAATTCTCGTAGAGTTTTGAGTGATTTTGGTGTTCCTATAGCAATGATCCTCATGGTAGTTTTGAACAGTTTTATTAAAGATGTGGAAATTCCAAAAATAAAAATGTCCAGTTCTATTAAACCAACGTCAAAAAACAGAACAGCGTTTTTTGTCAATCCTGTAGGCTCTGATATTAAAGTTGGATGGATAGCTTTTGCAGTTGTACCTGCTATTTGCGTTAGCATTTTATTGTTCATGGAAACTGAACTAACAGGTGTATTATTAAATAAACGAAAAAATAAGCTTCGTAAGAGCGGTGGATATAACTTAGATATTTTTATCATGGGTGGATTAACTGGATTATGTTCTATTCTTGGGTTGCCATGGATGTGTGCTGGTTCAGTAATGTCTATTCAACACCAAAATGCACTTGCAATTCTTAGTAGAACCCATGCTCCTGGTGAAAAACCATATTTATTACAAATAAAGGAACAGCGCCTAACAAATCTATGTATTCATGTGATAATAGGTAAATTTTTGTTTTTTAACTTTTCTTTTAATTCCTATTAATTATAATATTCTACGCAATTTTTTTGTACTACTTATCATTTGATTCTCTTGCTGTTTTATTGAAAAAATTTTAATAGAAAAACATGTGCAAAGAGAGATTTAAATGAGTTGTCTTAAAATAAATAAATATATATATATGTTTGTATGTATGTACAAGCCTTCCCAGGAAAGGCGTGCGGTTTTTTTTCTCCTATGACCACACGCGATTACACTATTTTAGAAAACGTGAACACAGCCGTTTGCAAGTTATAAGAGTATCTAGTATTCAAAATTTTAGTTTATACAAAACCGTGTTCCTTACTTTTAAGGGGAGAATCAACTTAAATTTGTTAGCAAAAAAATAAAACAATAAAGTAATATCACTCTAGTCACTAACTGCATTACAAAAGTAATAACACTATAATAGTGTTATTACTTTTATAACGCACTTATAACTTTTAATAACTTTTAATAACTTTATAAATTTATTCTTTGTTCAAGCAACATTATTATTCCCAAATTTTAATTGAAGTAGAAAAATATCTAAAAGAATAAAGTAGATGTTTAAATAATATTAAAACTAAAGTAACTTATAAAAACGTGACAAACAACTTTATGAAAACGTATCGCATTAAAAGTTTAGCATTATGAAAAACGTTACTAATGGACCGTAAAAACGCGCGTTAATTTTTTATTGGTTGATTTTAAAATTGATGCGCGTTTTTACGTAACTTTATGAAAACGTATCGTACTAAAAGTTTAGCATTATGAAAAATGTTACTAACAATCCGTAAAAACGCGCATTAATTTTAAAATTAACCAATAAAAAAATTTTATTAGTTGGTTTTAAAATTAACGTTCGTTTTTACGTAATGTTTTTCATAATGCTATACTTTTTATAAAGTACTTTTTTATAACGTTGTTTAAATGATATGTGAAAGTTCCTGAAATTTTTAATAATATTTGAATATCCGCTTTATTTTTTCTAGATGCTTTTCTACTTTAATAAATGTTTGGAATTAATAATGTTGTTTGAACAAAGAATGAACTTTAAAAGTAATAAGTGCTTTATAAATGTAATAACACTATTATAGTTTTATTACTTTTATAATGCAGTTAGTGACTAAAGTGTTATTACTTTTGTAGTCATAAGTTTATTGTTTTTGTTTTGTTTTTTGTAACTTTGTCGCTAGCAAACTTTTAATAATTTGCTCCTTATTAACAAAGTACATAAACTAAAACTTTAAAGACCTAATATAAAAGACCAGAGATTGCAAATTGTGATCGTATAATTTTGATCGTAAACTCTTGATATAAACTTGTTACATTATAATTATACAAATATATTTTACAAACAGATGATGATACATATTTTCTCTTTCCTCTTTAAAAGAAAATACACATTAAATATGGGAAAGTCATCATTTTTAATGCCTAAAACAGTTGTTTTTTTTTTTTGCCTTGACTTAATGAATTTTTTTGTCGATAATAATAACCACTAAGAAAAAACAAAAATCAAAAAACATCAAGCAAATTATTTAAACTATTATTAATGTTTTCTATTTAAGTTCACTTTAATTTCTTAAGCAGTTATTAAATTTAAAACAATTTTTCAGCAACGCATATAATAAAACTTGCGCAAACGGCCGTGATCGCCTTCTCTAACTTGAAAAACGTTTTCGTGGTCGTACGAGACAAAAAACCGCACGCCTTTCCTGGGAAGGCTTGTATGTATGTATAGCCCATCTCATTTTTACCCTCATAAACAAATTTTAATACGCGGTGTGTCGTAAAATATTCCCAAGGTATTTTTTTTTTAATGAAATTTTTTTATTTTTTATTTTAGATGACTATTTATATTCACGCCACTTTTTGATAGTTAAAAATTTTTACATTTTTTGAGTTTTTACAGGCATTTTTAAACAATCTGCGCAAATAGAAATTTACAAATCATTAACTATATAATAACCTCATTAGAAGTAATGGAAGGTCTTTTATCTATATCGATTGTACTCATTTTTATTACTATTATATTTGTTAACTGGTGATATTTTAAAAACCCATAAATTCATTATGAAATTAAAAAAACATGGTTTTTTAAACACGATAGCGTTGAGGCCCAATACACAGCAATTAGAAATTTGTTAGATGTTTTTGATCTCATACAGTTCACCCATTTCAACCCCTTGCTATTTAAAAGAAGTTTGTACAAGATTAGCTAAGTTTCCTGGCCGACCATTATTCTTGTTAACCTCCTGCCATCATGTCAGAGAGCTTCATATAGCCGTAGCCGTAAATAAAACTGTTAAGCTGGAGAATCAACTTTACATATCATCATTACATCATATACATATTTATATCATAAAACCATAAAAGGTTAAAAAATGTTTCACATGTCTTGAATTTCATGAAATTCAAGTTTCATTTCTCTAAAATCAGGCAGGTTTTTATTCTGAGTAATAAAATACTCAAAAAGATCAACAGAATGGCTGACTAAATTTCTCTCTTCAGGGAATCGTGGTTTTTGACCTGCAACTTTTCTGATTCTGCAATTCTTAAAGTAAAACTTAATTTTATAAGTTTTGATATTTTAGTCTTATTATTTAAGAATAGTTTGTGTCATAAAGTAACAAGTTGTTTAAAAACAATGGTTTGCAAAATGGTTTAAAATCAGATGTAAAATACAAAGAAAATAACTCTAAAGCATTTTTTTTTTCTAACGACAGATTTTTCTTGAAATCAGTAGAAATAAAATAAAAACGAAATCAATAGAAATTTGAAACTTTGATTTTACCTTGTTAAAAATAAATGTAATAAGTATTTAGCAATGTTGTTTTAAATCTTATTTTATCTACATTGCATTATTTTTAATTTAAATTTTTAAGATCAACAAGACTATTTGGCAGATGTATATTGAGCCTGCTGCAGAAGTGAAATTCAAATCATGGTAAAGCCTTAGAAGTGTTTGGTACTGGCATTAGCATCTTCTGACCGAGATCACAATATAAAAATGGTAAAAAGTTCTGTAAAATAAAGGGAGATCCGAAAAGGTGTAAAAACAGATAGAATCAGAGCTGAAATCCTTCTGAAAGCAGTTTTTGTTAATAAAGACCAGCCACTAGGTTTTGAGTTGTATATATCACCAGACTACTGGTTAATTTTTGATATTCATAGTTTGTAATAAAATGATAAGTCATAGTTTGAAAAAATGCCCACAGATGAGATTCCCTCAGACTTTTTGGGTACAATGAATTCCAAAACTTTTAAAATCTTTCAAAGTTGCTAACAACTCATCAGAACTCACAGCAAAATTATAATTCTATTAAGCATAGTCTAATAAACTTATTTCTCAAAACAAGAAATATATTTCTTGTTTTAAAAAAAAAATTGCAGGGTAGGATATTTGTTTCTTAAAACAAGAAACGTGATTTTTGTTTTGAGAAAAATATTTTGTAAAAAAAAATTCAATTTTGCTGAGCTTATAGTAAAATTGTTCAAGATAATGTAGAGCATGTGATGAGCTTGGATAAGCTTCAGAAACTACTTCAAATAAAGAGTTCTTGTAAAAAACCATTAAAAAAAGAAGAGTGGATTCTTGGAGCTAGCTACGGCGAATCCTTTATTGTTTTATCCTTATTGAATGGTTTATATAAAATGAATTTTGATCCGATATCTAACTGCAAACTCTAAACCTTAAAAATACATTATTATTTTTTACATATTTTCTTGATATATTTGTCTTAAGCTGAAAGTTTATATGTATATAAATATTTATTGCACATTTGCAGCATTTGAAACAACTCAGCTAAAAGCAAATTTAAGAGGAAAATATATTCCGAATATTTTACCCAATTAATTTTCCAGATTTTTAAAATATGACCTGGATAATTTATGATTTTCTGAAAGCAGTTTTTCTATATTTTACCTGGTTATGAATTTTTTTAATGTTGCTTTAGTAGAAAATACTGTTGCCATTGATTGCCCTGTGTATAATACTTATCATCTGTGTATAATACTTATCATCTGTGTATAATACTTATCATCTGTGTATAATACTTATCATCTGTGTATAATACTTATCATCTGTGTATAATACTTATCATCTGTGTATAATACTTATCATCTGTGTATAATACTTATCATCTGTGTATAATACTTATCATCTGTGTATAATACTTATCATCTGTGTATAATACTTATCATCTGTGTATAATACTTATCATCTGTGTATAATACTTATCATCTGTGTATAATATCATCAATATCTTTCTTGCAAATCAGAGAGAAAATCAGATTTTGGTAAAATTTTTATTGCTGATTTAACATAATTTTTCTAATTTTATAGCAATGAATTCTTTTTTTTTTTTTAACAAGTAATTAATCAGGTTTTGCAACATCCAAGTCTGCTAGCAGCCTGTCTTTTGAGAAAGTCTATTTTGGTTATAAAACATGATTTCAAGCACCTAATGTTTTTTTTTAATTCATTTATCTGGTAAAAGATTTACTTCCTTTAGCTCTTTTATACTCAGAGCTGTTTTTACCATGTATGTTTTTAGGATTATATTGGAGATAATCCAATGTAATCCTGCATGGTTTGTTTAGATGTATTTCCTATTTTAACATTGTCTTTGGTGGACATGTAGAAATATATATGTGTGTGTTCGTGTGTGTCTGTGTGTGTGTGTGTGTCTATATATATATATATATATATATATATATATATATATATATATATATATATATATATATATATATATATATATATATATATATACACACACTTTCCAGAAATGTGAATTACTATCATATAATTTAGTATGTAAAAGTTACAGTATTGAAGTCTTCAACTTTTTTCAAAAATTAACTCTACGTAGTGTGATGGTCATAACGCTTACTTTTTACCACTTCTGAACAAACTATCTTTGTCAGACTTAATGCAGCATGGTTTAAAAAAAAATCATTTGGTGTGTGTATTTAGCACATATTGATGTTATCATATGCTGAGTTTCATAGTTTTTACTTGAAGTTTTGCAAGCATTTTTATGTTTTTTTTGCTGTGTAGGTTGTAACAAAAAATCAAATGCTTAAAAAGAGCAAATAAAACAATGCAATCAATGATTTAAGAAACTAAGTATAAATGATTATTAACAACCATGTATGCTATGTTCAAAAAATGCAATATAACATTATCAAAGTTCTTAATTATAGGTATACGATATGATTTTTAACACTACACAACAAGACTGTAAATAAGCGTCAAAACACCTTTATACAACCCTTACAACTTTAAAACCATGCTATGGTATGATAAAATGATTTTTTTTAATTAAAAACTTTTTTGCTTAAAAGTATTTTTAAAAAGTTATAAAAAAAGAATTTTGAAGTTTAGTATGTGTTTTCATAACTTTTTCACTTTTTTCCTCCCCTCTTTCTCACAAAAAAAAAAAAAAAAAAAAAAAAATATATATATATATATAATATATATATATATATATATATATATATATATATATATATATATATGTATATATATATGTATATATATATACATATATAAAATAATTGCTTCCCCATCACAAACCCTCAGTCGATGTAGCAGCACTCCACTGCGAGTCAGGCTATTTGTCACTCGATGTATGTACTGAAGCCCCCAGCAGCAGGCTATTTCAGTATGACGTCAGATTACTTACCTTAGTACGCAATACTATTTGTATCTACATATATATATATATATATATATATATATATATATATATATATATATATATATATATATATATAAATTTTTAACCAATCAAATAGTTTATAATAATATCAGAAGCTAACTTATACAAAGCTGATAATTGATCAGCGTTATATAAATTTGGTCTCACAAAATTGTACATCTATATCTGCATATCTTTTGATCAAGTAGTTTGAAATTTTTTTAATGATTTAGGTTGCTGCATTTTTGCAGAATATTTAATTTCCAAGATTCCATTGGCTGTTTGTTTTGGAGTATTTATGTATCTAGGCATTGCTTCACTATCAGGTATACAGTTTGTTGAGCAAATAAAACTGATTTTTGTACCAATGAAGTATCATCCTAACAAGAAATATCTTCGAATGGTGAGTTTTTTTATTTTTTATTTTTGCCAATATTTAAATATTCTCAATATTTAAATATGCTCAACTATAATAATAACAATATACATATATATATATATATATGTGTGTGTGTGTGTATATATATATATATATATATATATATATATATATATATATATATATATATATATATATATATATATATATATATATATATATATATATATATATATATATATATATGTATATATATATATATACACATACATACATACATACATACATACATACATACATACATACATACATACATACATACATACATACATACATACATACATACATACATACATACATAGTTTTGCCTATATAACAGGATTTACAACTAGAGAAATAATAATTTTAAAATTTCATTAATTTTGAGGGATATTTGTTTTTCTTGTTGTTGTTTTTTGTTTTTGTATTCTTGTGTATTGTTCATTGGGCATTGTAGTGTATAGTTCATGTTGTTATATGTTTTAGTGTGTCGTTTGCATTGGTATGTATTTTTTTTTTTAGTTTTATGTTGGTTAAACATTTTTTTAAATGAATTAATATTGAATTATATTTCAACATAAAAAGTGTAAAGAACTAATTGATATAGCAGTTAATGAATAGGAATCTAATATAGCAAAAAAATGTAAAACAAATCCTAAACTATTCTATTCTTACGTTAATAAAAATAAATCAGCCCAACAAGAAATTAAATTGAGATTAGAATGGACAATTGCATGAGGACGAAAGTAAAATATCAAATATTATGGGTTTACATTTTCATTCTGTGTTCGTCCGAGAAAAAATCCCTGTTGTGTTACCATATTTTAAACTAAGATCATCTATAATCTGCGACCTAAATAATTAAGACTTCTCTCCTATAATAATAGCAAAATACTTAAAAAAGTTAAACGAAAATAAATCGATTTGACCTGATAAAATTCATCCATTAATCTTAAAGAAATGCAGCGTAGCTGTCATATCCACTATCTTTAATTTTCTCAAAAAGTTATAGTGATGCAATAGTTCCTGAAGAATGGAAACTAGCAAATGTAACACCGATTTTAAAGGAGGTAGTAAATTAGATCCATCAAATTATCGGCTAATATTTATTACGTCAGTTGTTTGTAGAATGTTTGGAAAAATAATTCGAGATAAAATAATGTATCATCTACTACAAAACAATCTAATAAATAAAAATCAACATGGTTTTGCACCTTCTAAATCATGTATAACCAACTTACTTGAAACAATTGATGAAATAACAAACTATCTAAACAATAAGGCTTCAGTAGATGTTGTATATTTTGACTTAGCAAAAGCTTTTGATAAAGTTTCACACCTAAAATTAATGCACAAGATAAAAAAATATGGCTTTTCAAAAAAATTGGTTAAATGGTTTCACAGTTTCTCATCTAATAGAAGACAAAGAGTGGTTTTGGGTCAGCATACCTCCGAGTGGAGAGAAGTCTTAAGCGGTGTCCCTCAAGGTTCAGTTTTATGACCTATTCTATTTGTTATATATATATATATTAATGACTTACAAGACACACTAAAATTTCCATTAAAACTATATGCTGATGATAGCAAATTAATTGCTTCAATAAACAACGAATCAGAAAGATCAAAGCTTTAAGATGATATTATATTTATGCAATAATGGGCAGACCTGTGGTTTTCAATGAAAAAAAAATGCAAAGTTATGCACTTTGTAGTAAAAAACAAAAAATTCAAATATTACATGATAAAAATGAATAATAATAATGAAAATATAGTACTACAAAAAAAACAGAAATAGAAAAAGATCTGGGTATTATTGTTACAAATAAACTAAAATGGCACAATCAAGTCATAAAAGCTGCAAATAATGCAAACCAGATTTTAGGAATGGTTAATAAAGCTTTTAGAAATTTGGATGTCTGCGCTATGAAAGTATTATATACATCACTTGTAAGACCACATTTAGACTATGATGTCTCAGTTTGGAATCCTAACCAACAGCAAGATATATCTCATTTGGAAAAAGTTAAAAAAAGAGCGACAAAAAAAACTTTAAAAAAAATGAAATATGAAAACAGACTTTTATATATAAAACTTATAGTTCAAAAAATAAAGTTTTTATTCTATACTGAATTGACTAATAATTTTGGAACGCCTAAAAAAATTAAAAAATAGTAATGCACACAAAATATGGGTTGGACAAAATGATTTGTATATAATTTTTAAATAATAATTTGTTTTTTTTATCTTGCACAAATCTTAGATTTGTGAAAAAAGATGTTGGTCACCTAAAATATTCTATAAACAGTATGATGCTTGTATAAAAATCTTTAAAAACAAAATATTAATTTAAAAATGATAACTTTTTTTCAACAGCCATTTAATTAAAAATTATTTAGATTGTTAAAATCAATTCTGTTGATAAAATTTTAAACCAAATATATTATTGTATTATTAATTTTATGAAAAATATTTTTTGAGGTTTATTGAAAAGTTATACAAATAAATATGATTTGCTGATTTTGGGTCAAAAAAATAATTTGATATATTAAAAAAATTTCAACAATAGCTTCATATACTGAAACTCTTATGAATTAAACAAGGTTGAAATAAATGATCAATTTTGCAGATTGCAGTGTATATTATAAAGACTCTGAGATACAGATAACATACTCCTAGATCAATTTAATCATGCAGTAGTGGTATAGGGCTTATTTCATAAGCAAGAAGTTCCAAGTTTGATCCCTACCACATTCCTGGTAGAACTGCACTCAACTTGTTTCTCTGCACAGCAGCCTTATTTGTCAAGGTTCTTATTGTGAAGTTAAAGAGTTTGAGAGAGGGTTGTAACCACGATAATGTAGCCTCATCAACTGTAGTGGCCTTCTCAGCCTTGAGGACCTTGAGGACAAAAATAAAAAGAATAGAATATTTATTTTACTCTATTGTTATTTTATCTATTTTCAATAAAGAAGGTAAGCTTTGACTAAAATGACAAGTTTATTTCTTATTGATTAATTATTTAGGTTTAACATAAATTTTAATGGTTCTTAAAAATTTTTTTTTTTTGGAGATGTTTTTATAAAATATAATTTTTTTTTTTTAATTTTAATATAATTTGTTTGTTTTGAGAGCCAACATGACTTACCTTTGTAGAAATTTTTTTGATGATGAACCTGTTTTATGTTTAAAGGTTTTGACTCATTAAACAGTAACTAAGCACATTAAATTAATAGCTTACAAACAATTTATCTATTAAAAAATAATTTTAAGTTATAATTAAATTTAAAAATACAAATAATATTTAGATACAAAAAAATAAAACTTAAAAAATTAAAAATGAAAATAAAATTTTTATAATAAATTTCATAATAATATTCAAAATAATTTTTAAAGTAATATATTATTTTTAAGTTTTTAGAGACATTTTTTGTAGTATGTAATGTTATAATAAGT
Source organism: Hydra vulgaris (assembly GCF_022113875.1). NCBI lineage: Eukaryota > Metazoa > Cnidaria > Hydrozoa > Anthoathecata > Hydridae > Hydra > Hydra vulgaris. The sequence goes on along the minus strand of NC_061163.1, from coordinate 5,864,461 downwards.
TATAAAACATCAAAAACAACATACTAATTTTTCTTTTATGTAATATTTCGGCCTAATTTGTATAGACCCTCATCATACATAAAATACCTACTTAAAAACCATTACAAAATAAAATATTAAAAATCATAAAGAAGTCAATACAAGATGAGCTCAATAAAAATTGTTTTTTTATCATTTTCTTAAATAATGGTCTCCAATTATTTGATGCAACGTTTACCCTGTTATCCCTGTTAAGTAGTATCGGGCATTGTTTAACCTCCTAAGATGTTTGCACATAATTTTAAGCATAAATAGTTTCATTTCATTGATTTTAAAGTTATATATATCTGATTTGTTCACACTTAAACTGTTAAATTTAATGTCAGTAACTGCCGAACAAATCTTAATCGTTATAACTAAGTGCAGTAAGTTAGACTTTTCTTAAATAGTCAATAAGACATTAGCAGATTCTATTTTAGCGTAAGTACATTTGTTATAACTATTGTAACTAAGCACATTAAATAGTAATTGAGCGCATTAAATGTTAAACTGGAGTATTAATATTTAGATAGAGAATTTTAACAACCAAGCAAAGTTTGTGTTAATGGAATATTTTTAGCTATAAATGAGGTTTATAATGAGTATATTTTTTAAGTTCTTTTTCTGTGTAGTGCCTTATTTGTCAATGCTTCTGTTTTCTGGTTAGAGGGTTTTATTTGTCAATGCCTCTGTTTTGTGGTTAGAGGGTTTTATTCTTCAATGCTTCTGTTTTGCAGTTATAGGGTTTTATTTATTAATGCTTCTGTTTTGCGGTTATAGGGTTTTATTTGTCAATGCTTCTGTTTTGCGTTAGAGGGTTAAAATATAACAAGTGAAAAAAAATCTGGTTGACAAGTGAAATTTATAAGAAATGATTGAATCTATGTGAAAAGTTAAAAAAGTATTTTACAATTTTTCACTTAAAAAGTTGTTTAAGTATTTTACTTAACTGTATTTATTTTATTTTTATGTTTCCATTAAAAACATATTTTTTTTTTACTTTCATTTTAACTAAACTTAACAAAAAATATATAATTTGGTAAACATTAAAGTTAGAATGAAATAGAAATTTAATCCAAACAAATTTTTTTATATTTATAGGTGAGATTCCGTAGCATGGTCACATATACTTTCATACAAGTTTTTTGTCTATGTGTGCTTTTTGGCATCAAGTTAAGCCCAGTGGCTCCACTTTTTCCATTCGCTATTATGATTATGGTATTCCTTCGAAGGTTTTTAACAAGAGTTTATAAAGACGAGGAACTTAAAGAGGTATAAAAATTGTTCCTAAGTAACACAATTAAAAAAAATTATTTTGTTTTAACTTTTATAAATCTGTTAAAGGCAAGGGTTGATTTAAGCGATGGCGAGTTGCAATAACTGGAAAAATATCTGGTCTTCAAAATTTTAGTTTATGCAAGACCTTTGTTTTCATGGAGCGAATCATCTTAAATTTGTTAACAAAAAACAAAACAATAAACTTACGAAGCAATAACACTCTAATAACTAACTGTATTATAAAAGTAATAAATACAATTGTGTTATTACTTTTATAACGCACTTATATCTTTTATAATTCATTCTTTGTTCAAACAACATAAGTAATCCCAAGTTTTAATTGAAGTAGAAAAGCATCTAGAAAAAATAGAGTAGATATTTAAATATTATTAAAAACTTTAGGAACTTATACTAATACATACTTTATAAGAAATGTTCAGCATTTCTAAAATGTTACTAATGGTCCCTAAAAGTGCATGTTAGTTTTAAAATCAAGCAATAAAAAAAATTTATTTGTTGATTTTAAAATTTAACTTGAATTTTTACGGACCATTAGTAATATTTTGTGAAATGCTAAATTTTTTTTAAAGTACATATTGCTTTAAGTTCTTAAAGTTTTTAATAATATTTAAATATCCACTCTATTTTTTATACGAGATGAAAAAGTTTTTAAGTATTACTGCATGGGTCAAAAGTTGAATTTTCTAAAACTTAAAAAAATGGATATGGCTTTTGTTTCCGAAACACTTTTTAACTATTTTATAGTTCATGAATAACCTAAAACCCTTTATATTTTGTGGGTTTTTGTTCAACTATATCCAATAATAACTCTATTTTTAGCAGAGGTTTTAACTTAAAGTTAAGCATCAGTGATGCTTAAGTTAATGTATACTGAGGGCAAAGTGTAAACTCTGCAAAAAAAATGCAGAGTTTACATTTAACTCCTACATTTACAGTTTACTTGGCAAAAAACTTCCCACCTCGATGTTTTAAAACTTTATTTTATTTGCTATTTCAAATGAATCAAAAATGGTAAAACAAATGCTTTTTTTTATTATTATAATTTGTTTAAACTGTTTACTTATTTATTTTATCATCATTGTTTATCATTGTTATTTTAATTTTTATTATCATTAAATAAGTGTAAACATTAAATATGTATACACATTATTGTTTTGTTATTATTATTATTAATTCTTTTTGGTGTAATTTGATTATATACTTTTTTGTGTGTGTGATGATTGTTTAGGAAAATAAACATGTTGTTGTGAATTTTGTTGCCTAAAAATGTTTAAATGTCTAAAGTAAATCCAATTTGGCACCACTTAAACAAAAAAACAACAACAAAAACGACTAGTGGTCTCATCAAACAACTTCTTAAAAAAAAATTTTTTTTTGTTTAAACAAGTTGTTGAGTTTGCCATTTCATTTGTAAAATGCGTACTAAACAGTATGCTTCTTAAAAAGAATTGAATTTAAGTAGGAGCACAAGGCGTGTTTAAGATGTTAAAATACATATTTTAAATATTTAAAAATGTCTTGTGACAATTGAGTAAAACAAACCGCTTTTAAAGATTTATTTACAGTAGGGCCCTTTTAAATACATAATTGTTAATTTAAAAAATAATTAGAGCAACTGGGAGGGGGGAGTAATTTTCAAGACCGGTACTGCCCAAACTATCACTGGGTACCACACTGACATCAGTATTATTTTGTATTGTGACTCAGTTTTTCAGGAGAATTCATATTTTATTTTTATAAACTGTTAGTAACTTTATAAACAACTGATTGCTATACAGTTGATATGAAGACACTGCAGACAAAGCAGTAGTTTTATTTATAAAAATTACTTTTATTTAAATGTTTTTGAGGTATGAGGAAGTTGACAAGTTTAAGTTTGATAAGTTCAAGATGTATGATTTTAATGAGGTTGATTCTTTGTGGCATTATTCAAGTGTTGTAGGTTTTGGCCGTTTGAGAAAATCTTTAAGTGTTGATTTTGTTATTGTTGCTTGATGTTAGACTTGCTCTAGGATGGTGGCATTTTTTTTTTCCTATTTCATTCAACGTTTTCCAATGAGTTTTTTTTTTTTTCAGACTTTTAAATAAAAACATTCACAGTTTAGAATATTTAAAGGTTCAATTTTAAAGTGGTTCAACTTGAGTTAAATCAAAATTACACAGCTAAGGCCATAAGATTGTTTTGTATATGTGTATGTATGTATATATATATAGAGAGAAAGACAGACAGGCAGACATCCCTCGGAATTAAAAAAATGAGGTAGGTTAATTTATTGTTGACCTTAAGCTGTTAGAGGTTGGCAAAAAAAAAATTGATACAAAGGTTTACCATAACACATAGAAACCAGGTCAGCAATTTTTTGTCGACCTCAAACACTTTAAGATCAATAGATATGTGGATATTGCCAAATCCAGACCCTTATTCCAAGAACTGTAGATATATATATATATATATATATATATATATATATATATATATATATATATATATATATATATATATATATATATATATAAATTGTCTAGAATTGTATGGCATCATATTTATCATTTTAAGAGCTCATATAAGCTGCAGTGATCACAAACTCAACACTACAATGCAATTGACAGTTAAGTGTACCAGGAACTAAAAGTTGCTTTTCCTAAAGCCAGCTCACTCACTACCAGGCTTCTTAAGTTGATAAGCATCAACAAAGCTTTCAACAAAGCACTTTTTGTGCTTTGTTGAAAGATGCTTATTCCACATTAGATGCTAATTTCTTTGTTGAAAGATGCTTATTCCACATTAGATGCTAATTACTTTGTTGAAAGATGCTTATTCCACATTAAATGCTAATTACTTCAAAATGCTCTCCACAGTAACCATAAAATGGAATTATCATTATGATAAGCTGCTTGCCATGATTCGACTAAAAATCCCACTCATTTACAAACTAAATAAAACTAACATCATTAAAAAAAAATTAGTTTATGAATGCAGTGCCAAGCTATACATTCATAAATTCAAGCTAATGTTTTATATTTGGTAGTTGTGTGTACTGTATTAGGACTTTCTCTAATCTAAAAATTTGGAATTTTCTTATTATTTGCTTCAAGTTCTAAAAGTGATAATGCTGGAAACAACTTGGATGCTGGTAATACGCAATGTTGTGAGAAAGATGAATATAAAGTTTTCTTAGCAAAAGTTATGAAGAAGATGAAAATTATCTTATTAAAAGTTATCTTAGTAAAAGTTATGAGGAAGATGAAAATTATCTTAGTAAAAGTTATAAGAAAGATGAAAGTTATCTTAGCAAAAGAGAAGACACTACTTCACATCATCACACAAAAATCCACCTAATAAATTAGAAATGTAAAAATACAGAAAAACAAGGTCTAAAAATGTAAGTAAAACTGACACTTTATCATGGTGAAACAGAGCATGCAACAGAACAGCCTATTCTTTCATGTGTTGCAAGGTCCTGGTTGGCTACTCCACGAAAATCTGCATCATCTGAAAGAGCATTTTCCATTTCTTGTCATCACTGATCATAGATACAATCTCGACAGTGAAAAGGCTGATAAATTTGTCTTAAATGCAGAACTATTCTAAATTCGTCAAATGTACAAAAAAGGAAAGAAATGCGTCAAAAGTACAAAAAAGGAAAAAATAATGATTGAAAAATATCCATAGTGAAAAAAACATTCACACATTCACCATTAAAAAAACCATTAACTAAACCTCTAAAAAGCAAACTTATATTTTGTTTGTAATAAATTTGAAAATCACATTTTTTTTTTTTTTTTTTTTTTTTTTTTTTTACCTTATCAAGAATATATAACCATTCAATGCCATAAGATTCTTTTTATAGCATAAGATCGAAAAAAATTAGGAAGGAAAATCTTTTCAAATATATTTTAAATAACTTTTTTACAAATTTTTTAAATTTATATTTAAAATTAAGAAATTAAAGAGTATAAAAATATTTTTAGCTTCAAATTTTTTTAATTTATTTCTAAAAAAATAATTGTCCATTACTGTGAAGTTGCCTGCAAATGCACAACTGCACAACTGTTATTGTCATTTTCTTGCTTATGGTTGACCATGCCTTCAGCAATTCTTGTTTATGGTTGACCATGCCTTCAGCAATTCTTGTACTGAATTAATAGTCTTGCCTGTTTTACGCAAATATCCTTTGCCAATACCCCAATATTTTTTGATGGGCCTGAATTGTGGCAATTTTGTGGATTGAACTTTTTTGGTAAAAAATTAGCCTTTCTCAATTTATACGACTCCAAAAATTTTTTTTTGCATAGTGGCACGAAGCTAAGTCAGGCCAAAGCAAACAAGGTCTAGCGTGAAATCGAATGAGTGTCAAAAGTCGCTTTTGAAAGTACTCTTGAATATAAATTTCTAATGTCAAAGTTGATGGCATCACAAAAGCTCTACTTTTTTTCCACAACTTCAAATTGCTTACCATAAGAGCAATTTTTTGTCATATTTATCCACAAGTTTGTATTTGTACTTGTTGCTTACACTGCCACGAACAAATTAAGTACAATATTTGTCACCAAAAAGTTGACTAAAGTCAGATTTTATGTAAGTTGTCCATCAAAATGCATGTATTTGTTAACTTTCTATATGAAAAAATCAAAAACTTTGTACTTTTTGTGTCTTTCTCTGTTAGACTGGATTTCTTTCAAAAGAACAACAATCCTTATTTACCATAGATTTATTGTTAAAAAATTATTCTTTCTGATCCTTTAGCTTGTTTGATGGGTAAAGTCTTCTTATAACGTTTTATAACCCTTCCAACAGTAGATATAAGAATGTTTTCATTTTTTCAATCTCATACTTTATTATTGGTATTGTGTGGTATTGACATTAGTATAAAAGTACATAATGAGACTAAAGACCCTCTCAGTATTTATACAATACTGGTTATCCAGTGTCCAGTACACCATGCTGTTTGGAACTGCTATTAATAAACAAATCCTGAAGGTATTCTTAGGTGCTTAATACACAGGAGGGAACGTTTATTAATTTTCGGAACTTTTTTCCACCAACTCCAAGCTTATTAAGACTGCTTTTCCCTCATTTAATAATTTTTACTTGTTATTAACAAAAAAACCACATCTCAAAACTAAAAAAAAAAATCAGAATATACATATCAGTCACTGATTAAGATAAAAACTTTCAGGCTTTAAAAATCATCAACCTTTAAAAAATCTATTTAATTTCGATTTGTCAAAAAAAAGGTTTTTGTTCATTTCTCACCATATCATAAAACTTATATAAGCATATTAAATCTTAATTAAAATTATGATGAAACTGTTGTTAAAAAATGTACATTTGAACGCAAGCCACACTAAAATTAAAACATTTTTTCCTGTTCTGTGAAAAATTCCCACCCTTTTATTAACCTCCCTCCCTTCCACCCTCCCTCTGTTTTTCAGATCTAGACTAAAATTCTTATCCCCTCTTTTATTTTCACCCTCACTCAAATACCCGCTCACCACCACCAACTCACCCACCCCTCTTGTATTAAGCACCCAAATATAGGCTTCTCAATTAAAAAAACTTTGCTCTCACAAAAGACTGCATCAAACGTATTGATGAAATGGACAAGTAAGTTGATTCAACTTTTAGTCAAGATTCTGATGACAATGGCGGTCATTTATGGAATAAAATAGTTTTCTAAAATTTTGATTTATCATTGAAATGGACTTAAACTTCTTTCAAACGAAATTAAAAGAAGTTATCTTTTCAGCAGAAAATATTTTTTCTTGTTTTTAGTTCTTTTGTTTCATATATTTCATATAATTTATCCAGTATATTTATATTTTAAATGCACAGTTATAGTTTATGTTGATTTATTTTTATTGGTTAATTTGATTTTATTGTTATTATTTTTATATTTGATATTGTAAAGGGCTTCATGATAAGATCGTATGATCTTCTGGAAGTCCTGCCGATTATATTTGTAATAAAGCTATTCTGTAATTGTAATTTTTTTTTATTGAAAGCAAATAAATTTACAAAAAAAAAAAAAGAAACACACAGATGATGCAAAACCTATGGCCAAAAAGACATCTGACATTGATGTTGAGCTTGAATATTTTTTGCAGCTCCTTTGGCAAAAATATCTTTTGCCATGGTGAAAGAGCGTGTCAAGTGACTATTTAAAGCTCATGAAAATGTTTTCCATTCCTTTTTTTATCAAATTGAGAATTTGATGGAAAGTCAAAAAATACAAAAACATTTCAAAAATAATTTTTTAAATTGTCAATTTCGTAGTATTTATTTGTTTTTAATTTATCTGTGTTTGATTTTCTTTTCTAATGTTTGTAATGTTAGAAATAAACTTAAAGTTCAAATAGATCTTCATTTAAAACATGTAAAACAACATTTATTATTCTTAATTTCGTTTTTAAGCTCGATAATGAAGATGATCACGAGGAGTTTGAAGAATTTGATGAATATGGGACGTCGTTATCGATGTAAAATTATGTAACATTGACTTTTTTCAAGATTGGAAAAAGTAAAAGTTTATTTAAAATTTTTCTTTCATCGTCTATAATTTAATCATCGTGTATATTTATTGCATTTTTGTTATGTTTTGTTATGTTTTGGAGAATAAATAATAATATTATTTGTTTAGGATATAAAGTTTTGTAGATAAAATTTTTGTAGATTAAATTAAAATATTTTCATTTATGCCTTTTGCATAGACTACTTTATATAAAGATATATAACAAAATAAAACTAATTTAAAGGATTCTTTTTTAAAATTGTTTTTATTAGTGCCGGAACCCATTTGTTGATTGGACTCCATTCCCGACGGGCGTTTGTTTTTAAAAGTTACGATCTAAATGTATTTTAATTGTCTTTTAAACGTCTTTTAAACATTAATGTTTAAAAGACGTTTAAAAGACGTTTAAAACACATTTAAAACGTAACTTTTAAAAACAAATGCCCGTCGGGTTATATTACTACAAAAAAGGTTTTTAGAAAAGAATGTAAACCTGTCTTAAAGCAAGCGAAATAAAAATATAGATTTAAAGATATTTTTTAATAAAAAAAGAGTATTTCTTTTTTTAATTAAAAGAAAGTAATTTTATGCAGGAAAATATTTTTTACTTTGGTTTTATGGAGGTTTGAACTAGTAGTTTTATTTCAAATCATTAAAAAAAATTTGGTAGTTTTGAAATCATGATCTAATTAAGCAAAGCATTCATAAATTTAAGGTAATGCTTTATATTTGGTGGGATCAGTTGCGTGTATTGTAAAAGCTCTAATTTAAAAAATCAATCCATGGAGCTCCCTAAAGAACACAATGCTTTTAAGCCTTATATAGAAGTACGCATAAAATAAAAATAGCCGCAATATGAGGAAATAGGTTAATTTACGACACAAAAATGCTCGGTTTAATGTTGCTGAGCCTGTAAAAACTTATTAACGCTTTAATATGATATTCTACCTTACCCACCAAATAGACATCCAGCAATGTGTTGTAAATTAAAGGCCATAGTCGAAATATGGACTTCTTGGTTCTGACCCAGAACTGCGCCACGATTGCTATTTTTGCATATGTGAGTATGCATGTATACTAGGGCATTCCGTACTTTTCAACTTTAGTTTTTTTGCCTCTAGGTATATATATTAAAGAAAGACATGTTAATGATCTCGCATATTTTTCAATAACTTTTTGTACATTTTCATCTTGAGTTTTGATAAGGTTGAGTTGGTTTAAATGTGCTGTGGCCTTTCCATCCAACTATGCTTCACTTTGATTTGGGACCACGTAAGTAAGTATGCTGACACAACATTGTAACTAATTCTAGATTTCTCAGGTCATCTTCTAACCCATGCTTGCATATCCACAATAAAAGTTAGGAAGAACCTGTGTTGAGCCACCTTGAATGGACTATAGTGTCTGGTTTTTGGTTAACTAAACCTTCAGTAGGAGTTCCTGAAATTACTGTCTAGCGTATTTTATAAGCATACCTCTGATCTGAAGATAACTCTTTTATTAACGGGTTATAACTAAAAAACGGTAATAACTTTGAAAGGGCATAACTCCCTTGGTTCATGAGATAAAAACCTAATTTAAAAAATAAAACAATAGTATTTTATGAGGGCAATTTAATTCCATATTAATTTTTTTCAATCAAGCCATTGTGTTTTACTTAATCTAAACGGCGCCGAGTTGACTCAGAAAGGCGCTGTGCAAGATTTTCCATTTTAGAAAGACAATACTTTATTCAGTTGTGTAATTTCTGGAGATCATCAGCTTTCCAATTATTCTCATACACTTTTCCTTTGAGAAAACTCCAAAAAAGCGGACGACATTCAGGCACATTTGCAGAGTTATCTTCTCTTTTGACAAAAAAAATGTTTTTCTTATTCATTTAGTTTTGTACAAATTTTGCGTAATGAGACGTGTCAGATCAGGCCAAAATATGTATTCGCCATTAGATTGATGTTTTTTGATAAATGGAATTAGTTTGTTTTTGATACATTCATATTTGTAAAATTCTTGATTGATTGCAAAGCCACTTTCTCTAAATATTGGCGAAGATATTCCTTTATAGGAAAAGCAAATCAAAACGAGTAATTTCTTTTCATATTTTGCTGTGGGGTTGAAATTGACACTTGTTGGTGTTGAGAAACATCTTTTGAATAATAAATATCACTTCCATTAATCGAAGTGTGGTTAATGTAAAGTACGACTCGTCGTCAAGGATCAACAATTTGTTGATTCTTTGAAATTCGATACAGCCGACCGCACTTCGTTCGAACTCTCTCTATTTTGGTCACAAGTTCTTAATGGAATCTTTTCCTTCTTCTCTGGTCTGATTAAGGACTTTGTTTTTAATTTTTTGCTGATATATACTTGGGTTCACTTAAATTTCCGAGCTTCTTGTGTTGCGATATACCGTCTTTGTATTCAAACATTATTTTAAGTCTTTCAATGTTCCTTTCTGTTATTTTTTAAGCAATCCTACCACTTCTAAGGACTCTTTGGTGCCCTAGAATTATTTTCATCGCGTCAAATAATGGTTTAGATGGTCTTAATAGAAACTTTTTCAGTAAGAAAGTGATCAACTGTAAACTTTTCCAATTAGATTGATTTTTCAAATAAAAGGTGTACAAACGTTCTCAACGGGTTCTTGTTTTTCTTTCGTTTTTTTTTGTAACAATAAATTATTTTAATTTAAAATAAAACATGTTTGTATAGAATTGAAAACACTACAAACTAGATAAGATTGAAACCTTAATTAATATAAAGTATGTTATATAACTTTGTCTTCAAAGTCATTACGTAAGATCCTTGGTTCAAACCCCACCTCTGGGCAAGTTTTGCGACATCGGTTGGGAAGGAGGCGTGAACTTCCTATTAAATGCTCTTCCGCGGTGCTCTGTGATAAGACCGTAAGGACTTCTTGGGGCACCTTAATCAACTTAAAAAAAATTACCGTCTTTTTGTTATAACCCGTTAATTCCTTACCGATTCAATTAAACCAGGAACTAGAGATACTGGCTTGAAACTGTAGTTTCTTTTCATTTCAGTAACCTTAGAAAGCAGCTTACGAATGGGTCTAGAAAACCCAGTCTTTGAAGTTATCTTGCCATTAAGCTCTTCAATTAAATGCCGAAAGCAAAATTCACTTGTGTGAATAGAACTTATTAGCCATCCTAATTTTCTTTCTAATTTGATCTCTCAATAATGGATAACACCTCCATAATGACCTGTATTTGTAGCTATGCTATCACAACCAATGAACTTTAAGCTATGTTCAACACCATGCAAAATAGATTTAATTTTTGATTCTTCACAAATTTTTCCTTTGGTTAAATAATAAAGATATTTACAATATTCATCAGTCAAAGTATAGTGATCTTCCTTTTTGATGAGAGGATAGATTTTTTTGGTTTCTTTATTAAATATCATTAAATTGGTTTTGCTGCTTCTAAATCTATTATTTGCAAAATTTCAAATCGTATTGCAGCAATAGCAGTATTTTGAATCTTGATATAATTTTGTTTTACTTTGAAATCATTTCTTATGTTTAATCAATCAATACGTTCAGTGTAACGTAAACATTCAAAGTCACTTTTAGAGCCCTCTTCGTTATTACTTTTTTCCGAAACCTCATCATAGGTTCTTTTGAAACGGCTACTATTTATCATCTCCTTTTCTTTGACCTTCTTAAAACTCAGTTCTTTCTTACTACATCGTTCAATTACCTTTCGCTTCCTTATAATATCTATGCAATCTTTTGATCCTGTCATACTTTGAAATTACTCTCCTTCTTTTTTTCTCTCCATTTCTTGCGTGTGAATAAATTATAATTTTATTATAGTTATCTTTACTGACTTTTTACATTTACAATTGATACAAACTTTTTTTTACATCTCAGGCAACTTGATTCATTACAGGATGAAATTGCACTTTTGCAGTTATATCAGTTATTGTCTTTCTGCAAATAACTAAAACATCATTATAAATATTTTTTTAATATTTCTGTCAATTTATCTGTAAAAATAACTAAAGATGAAAAGTCTGAGTTTGCTTTTCTCCATTGTCTGTTAAACAATAGAAAAAAAGCAAGCTCAGACTTAAATTTCCAATCTTGTTTCCCTAAACAAATCATCCTATGGATATACTTTCTTTTCTGACAACTCTTTAAGCAGTATAGCTTTACGAAGAACAGCACCAAGAGTTGTTAGCTCAAATGTTTAACTATTTGTTAAATATTTTTATATTTAACAAATAGTTAATATAAATTGTTTCTTTTACTTCGACTATATTCAACTGACCATGCCATTATTAATATTGTTCATGATGTATTCAAAGCATTTTACAAGAAAAAGTTTACTCTTGGAGTTTTTATAGATCTTAGCAAAGCTTTTGATACAGAAGACCATAATATTCTTATAAAAAAACTCGAAAGTTATGGTATTAAAAGCACATATTTAGATTGGTTCATAAGTTATCTAAACAATAGAAAACAATACATATCATACGAAGAAGGAAAATCTTCCTATATGACAATAAATTGCGGTGTTCCCCAAGGTTCAATTCTGGGTCCTCTTTTATTTCTTATTTATGTAAACGATTTTCATAAGTTTTCAAACATTTTAAACTCTGTTTTATTTGCAGATGACGCGAATTTATTTTACTCTAATGGAGATATTAAACTTTTATTTAAAATAGTAAACAAAGAACTTTTAAATCTAGCGGAATGGTTCAAGGCGAACAAATTGTCCTTAAATTTAAATAAAACTAAGTATACTTTTTTTAATAGAGTTCACAATAAAGAAAACATTCCAGTAAAACTTCCTAATCTTTATATTGGCAACTCTAAAATAATTAGAGAGTCATCAATAAAATTTTTAAAAGTGATACTTGATGAAAACTTAACATGGAGAAAACACATAAGTACAATAGAAAATAAAGTTTCAAAAAATATTGGTATACTATTCAAAGCCAAGCAGTTTTTAAACCAAAACTGCCAAAAAATTTTATATTTCTCCCTCATACATTGTTATATAAACTATGCAAACATTGCCTGGTGCAGCTCTAATATAAGTAAAATTAAAAAACTGCTTAGTAAACAAAAACATGCTGTCAGAATTATTTCAGATGCAGGTCGATTCACACATACTAAAGAACTATTTAATAATCTTCACATACTCAATGTTTTTCAGTTAAGCCTTTATCAAATTCTTATTTTTATGTACAAACTTCATAATAAAATATCACCTATAATATTTAGTACACTTTTCAATAAAAGTAATCACATGTACCCTACAAGACTTTCTAAGTACAATTATGAGCAACCTAAAATGCATTATTTGGCTACCAAATTTTCTATTGCTATAAGAGGTCCTAAATTATGGAACGCTTTATTAAGTGACGAGCTGAAAAATTGTTCTTCTCTTTACCTATTCAAAAAAAAATTGAAACAAAAACTTATTAACGATGTTAATGAATTAAATTCTTTTTAAAAATTTTTTATTTAAAAAATTTTTAATAATTATCTTATTAACTCTATAAACTATATAGTTTTGATTTTTTTTTTTTTTTAAATTTCTTTTTACTATTTTCTTTTGATTATAGATAAGTAACTAGTCTTGACATACTTGTAAATAATTGTATATAATTTTTTAAATGGCACAAAGTAATTGTATATTTAACTTTTAATGGTTGTACACGCTTGCTTATGAAAGCACGTCGGGGTGTAGTGATAAGGCAAGTATTGCCTTCTTTTAACCCCGGTCATGTAGATCTTATTTATACTACACGGCATTGTATTCTTTTTTTTTACTGACGAAATAAATAAATTAAAAAAAAAAAAAACATAATATATAATATATAATATTATAAAAACATAATATATAATATATAATACTATATAATATTGGAAGGTTGAAATAATTAAAAAAAACAAAAGCGAAATACGAAAAAAATAATATAAAAAAATATAGAACTTTAAAAAAAATTTTTTTTTTAAAGTTTCCCATGAAATTTTTTTTTTTTTTTCAAAGTTTCCCATGATTGTTATGAAATTTGAAAAATTAAATTTTATCAAGAAGTTTACGGTTTTTTATTGCTTACGCATAAAAATGTATTTACGTTTCAAGTAAATTTTCAATTCAATGAAATATAGCAATAAATCAATTTTTGCAAATGAAGACTTATTAATAGCAGCTTTATTTTAACAGATCTTAAATTTATATACTTTCAAGCAAAAAAAAATTTTAAGGGCCAGTTGCTTATTACAAAAAAAGTTGTTTTTTGAAAAGTGCGGGATGCCTCAATGCATGCATATTATGCAAAAATGTAAAAAAAATTTAAAGCACGCTCGTTTAATGCATGCATGTGTTTTCACATGGTTTTTTATTTTGATGGCATTGTATATTTCACAGAAACTTTGTAAAAATTTATTTTATAAAAATTTATTTTATAAAAATCTATTTTAGCTATTTTAGCCCATAGATATTAAAATATCTTTAAATGTAAAACAAGCAGAAGGTGTACTTCTATATTAGAAATGTAACTTTTAACCAAAAAGCAAACAATACAAATTTTGTGCTTAGAATAATGCAGAAATTTGCGTTGCGTCAGTAAGGAAAATCGTATAATATAATTCTGGCTTTGAAAGTTTTTTTTTCTTAAATTTTGTAATTAAAATGTAACTTTAGGCTGTTCAAAATAAAATTTGTAATTTTTTTTTTTTTAATATAAAAGTAATTTTGTTTTCAAACTTTATACTCAAAGTTGCGTTACGTCAGTAACAACTTATAAAGTGTTGTCATTGCTATTACGCAACTTTACACCCTAGCGAAAATAATTTTTTTAAAAAATGTCCACCAGAAACAGTTTACATTTTCAAAACCACGATACTTTGAACAATTATTATCTAAATTTTGAAAATATTGTCTTTTAAAAAGAACTTTTGTATTCTGTACAGAATACATAAGTTCTTTTGAAAACCATTTGATTTTAACAATGGAAACTTTCCTAATGGCATTTGTACTAAATGTTGAAAACAATTAGTACAAATTAGAAAAAAAGAACAATAAAAATATGTAAAAGTTGTAGGTTTGTCATTGGAAGAGGATAACCCTATTCTTGCACTCTCACAACGAGAAGAAAAAATTTAACAGAAGAACTTGAAAAAGGTAAGGCAAACCTTTTATTTTATACTTCATTATCTTTTATAATAATTCATATTTGATATTATATAATTAACTAATTAGGGCTAAATATTTTTATTAAATAGTGAACTGGCTAAATAGTTTTAAATACTTTTGTGTTTTTGATATGAAATTGGCCAATATGTTTTTTGGAAATGAAAGTGCAGCATCAACACCTCCTTGTCCTTGGTGTAAAATTGGCAAAAAAAAAATTCAAGATTTTGAAAATTTTGGTGAGCTCAGAACTCTAGAAATTATCCGTTCATTAGCTAATGTTTACAAAACCGCCTGTAAAGATTTAAAAAAAATCCCAGCTTTCAGCTGCATCTTATATTAATTTCGTTCCACTAGTTGATCTACCTGATGATGTAAAAGTTACTGAAATCTTTGCTCCAATAGAATTGGATTTACTTTGTGAAAATATTAACAGAATTTATGTTAATCTTAAAAAATATTTGCAACCTATGGATGCCACTTTATCGGCAAACCAGTGAAACTTTATTTTAGATTTTTAAGTAAGCATAAGCTGCATAGTGATCAATTTAAAAGTGGAGAATGTTCGAAACTGCGAAAAAAATTCATGTGTTAGAAGAAATAAAATCTTTTAAACTGGAAAAAGATGAACATATAGTTAATTCCTTTAAAAGTTTAAAATCTGTTGAAGTTGTATGTCTTGGTTCTAGTATGTTACTTAAATATGAATCAATCATTAATAAGTAGGGTAATGCGGAGCAAAATGAGACAGCGGGGCAATACGAGACAGTTCGCGTTTAACATAATGCCAGCCCTACAAATTATTATTTGCAAGATTTTTAAAAGTGCAGTTGTGTTCAAAAACTATTTTGTGTCAAGAAAAATATATTGAGTCACTTTGAAATAAAAAAGTTGAGTAAAAGGGGAGTCATTTCATCCCTCGGCTTCGCGAAAATTACGAATTTTTAAGAGTTGTTATTATATTTTTTCCTAGCCTTTTTTGATCTCACTGAGTGAAAAAGCTTTTTATATTTAAAGTTTTTTTTAATTAGAATGTTTAAGCCTTTTCCTTTCATTTCCATTCTTTGGTATTTTATTTCTTCAATAAAATAGTCTGGAAATTAGGCTATTCGATGCCAACATGATGCAAAACGAGACATTCTGTTTGTATTTTTTTTTTTGCCGATATCTAATACTATGTTTATTTATTTTTTTACATTAAAACAACAACCAAAGCAAATATTAATATTTACATGCTGTAGATTTAAATTTATTATACTGTATTTACTTACTTTTTATTTTGTTAATTGAAATGTTTAGTTGTTACTCAATATTGAATTACGTTTTATATTTTGTTAACTTATATTTAAATATAATAAATATTCAATCAAATTGAAGCAAACAATTGCCTGATGTTTATAATTACTATGTTTGCATTTTATAATCTTATTGTATTGTAATGTAATAAAGTAAGTAGTATATATTATATATAGTGAGTAGATTATAACATAGGTTATTGCAGTACCTATAAACAAAATACAATGAATGTTATGCGTGCTTTAAATACATAAGTGGAGTCAATTTCCAAAATGCACAACCTGGGCTCATTCGGACTGTTGTTTGTTTCAAAATACTGGTTAAGCAATATGTGATTTATGTGACTAGTGACAGTTTGATTATAGCTGTAATATATTATAAAATGTATTTCTTGCTAATCCTTTTAAAGATATGTTTTTTTTAACTTTATTTATTTAAATTACTAAAAAAAAAATCTGTCTCATTTTGCCCCAGTATGCGGGGCAAAATGAGACAGGATAGGTGCTGTCAATAAATGATCTCTGGTGACCAAACTACTGCAGTTTTGCAACTCATACTTTTTAGGCTTCAAATAGGATCGTAAAAGAATTGAAAAATATCAATTTATTTTTTCAAAAGTTGTTAGACGTATTAGATATATTAGCGCTTAAGTGTCTCATTTTGCCCCTCGTTACACTACAAAGATGCTTATGTTAAACTTAGTCTACAAGTGTCACCGAAAATAAATGTTTTTATTAAGCATACATATAAATTTCTTTCATTTAAGTCAAATTCTTATTCAAATAAAGGATTGGATTTTCGGTCTGAATAGGTCTCTGAATTTGTTCATTATGATTTCAAACAGTTTTGGGATAGAGTGAATACAAAATTTTTAGTAGCCTTAAATACTATCCGCAAAGTCTTCTTAAAGCCACTGTTACCTTCTTTAAAACAGTTTTACTTTAAATTTAAAAATGTTAAAATATATATGTGTATCTTTTTAAAACTATTATTGATTGTATGTGGAAATGAATATAAATGTAAACATTAATTTGTGTCGTTAAAACCATTCATTCAACCTAATTGAAAAACAATTTAATATATACTAAAAGATCAATTTCAAGACTTTTTATTGTTCAAGATGAGTAACCTCCAGATATGCATTTTCACAGTAATACAAATAATAAGTTAAAAAAAAATCATTGTGATCAAAGTTTGGGAACTTATTATTATTATTGTTAAAACTAGACCCCTAAAGTCCAAATAATTTTTATGGAAGGGGGTAAGGATAGCACTTAAAAAAACTCTACCATTATGATCTCGACTAAAGTTCATCTGTAAAATTCTCATATAGTAAAAAACTATTTTAACGTCCAAATGAAAAACAAAATGGTTTTTTTTTTCTTTTTTCCACATTTAGGACAGAAGATCCCAATTTTTCAGTTGTATATTGTTTCCAGGCTCCTACCACTGAAATTTTCCTTAAAACATTCTTATTTGATACCAGTATCAATATTACAATATTTAAAGTTTGCACCATCTCTGGAAGTTACCTATTTTGAACACCTATTTTGAATAGCAAAAATTTATGATCTGCCTATTTAACCCCCATCCCTCTTGCCCTTTCTACTATTTTTTTTTGAAACACGTTAAAAGAATATTTTCAAAATTGAGATTTAAAAATAGATTCAAAATTGAGAAAGTTATTCAAAGTACTGTGGTTAAGAAAATGAAAATCGTTTCTGTTGGACATTTTTTTCAAATAAATTATTTCCGCTACTACATTTTTTTTACCTCTTTTCTTCAGTGTTTGAAATTTATTTATTTCTTACAAATAAGCAACAAATTTGCAATAAAATTGTTGCTTTTTTCTAACAAATAAGCAACAAATTTGCAATAAATTTGTCGCTTATTTGGTTAGAAATAAGCAACAAATGTTAAAGCGTCATAAGTTCTTTTTTGTAAATAAAAAAATATATAAATTTTTTATTTTTTTAATATTTATGAAGGTATTTCAAGAAGTCTATACGGTCTTATCACAAAAACCAGCGGAAAAGAATTATAATTGGAATTTCACGCCGGATCTACCGATGATGCATATATGGCCAAATGCGGCTTCAAACCACGGACCTCTAAAACCAGAATTCTAAATTTAGATTTCTAAAGCCAGATATAAGACGACTGCACCCACTACATTACGGCTGCTATATAAAACTTGTTATAAATGTTACTTTAGGGTGCAAATGCTTAGATACAAAAAAAAATTATTTATCAAAAATATTTTCTGTGTAACATGCCAAAAAAAAATCAAGTCCTTTTAAGGACGTGTTGACGCTTTGCTTCAACAAAAGTAAATGCTAAAAATAATCCACATATTTGGATTACCATGGCAAATAAGGTTCACCGAAAAAGGAAAAAAAATTCTGAAGTGAATACATAATTGGAAAGGTTATAAATTAAATCAAAAACACTATTCTGAAAAATAATTTAGTATTAATTTATATAATTATATTTTTTATAAATTTATAAAGATCTTAACATAGATACTTATAGATCTATGCTAATCTTTAAAGCAACCAGGGTGTACAGCCAGGGTGTGGAGCCAGGGTGTGGAGCTAGGGTGTGGAGTTTTCAAAGCAACATGGGTGTAGAGCGACATTACAAATTTTGCATCTGAAATTACTTCTGTCATGGCAGTATTGGCAAAGCTCTTTCACCTCTGTTTTTATATCAAAGTATGGTTGCACCTAAAAAATAATCTTCGGAATAAAAAGACATTAAAATAATATAAAAATTGTTTTCTGAAAAATACTTTTAATAATTAACATAAAAATTGATGGTCGCTTGTTTGCTGTTGGTAGGTAGTCTGGGTACCTCTCTTAAGGCATAAATTACTTAGTGAAGATGATGTAGTTCTTCGTTCTCTGGTTAAAGAAGTCTATTCCACCCATTATTTTGTTGTAGTCAATCATTATACGAGGGCAAGCAACATTGATGTATGCCTCAAGAAGTATATAAATAAAATCAATTTTATTTTTTATCATACGGTAAGAAACCAAAAATAAAAATACCGCAAAAATGGATGGGAGACATTTCACAGCAAAACGTAAGCTTTTTCCATAATAGACTCAAAAAAATCATAGACAGAACAAGAGAAATAAAACAGTAAGTATAGAAAAGAGAAATAAAAAAACTGCATCGGATATTTAAAAGTTGCATCGGATATTTAACTTTGATTGCTATTGTTAATTATATTTAATTAGTTACTTGCTCTTAAATATCACAAGCGAAAATCCGCTTATCGAGTGTTGTCATGAGCCATAGGAAATATTTTTATTAATTTTTCTTTTGGGCGCCCCAAGAAGATCTAAAGGTTTGCCACAGAGTACTGCGAAAGAGTACTTAACTAGGAAGTTAAATACACGCTTTTTTCCTCAACGATTGTGCGAAATATTCTAGAGAGCTCGCTTTGTATCATGTATCTATTGCTTCGAAAGCAAGCGCTCTAACTACTGCGCCGTGACCGCTCAATTTTGTATAGAAGCACTATAATTTTTTTAAATTAATAATGTGCTCAAAAAAAGACCTCAAAAAAAAACCTTATCAAATAGCACCACAGAAGAGCTTCTGATCAGAAAGTTTACGCTTCTTTTCTAACCAAAGCCGCTTACCTGGCCAGAGTCGGCATCAAATCTCGAACCTTTTGGTTCTGAACCAGACCTCTAACCACTGTACCACGGCTGCTCAATTTAAATTTTGGAATATGAAATTGAGAACTTAAGTGATCTAGTAAATTGGAAATAATAAGGAAAAACTTAATCAAAAGTGCCTCGGCCAATCGTTTATTGCCAAATTAAGAAAACCTCTAAGTCTGGATCAATAAGTGAGTTGACATTTAAAGTATACAAACTAGCTAATAATTATTCGGACCACGCATAAATAAAAATTAATCAAACTAGAATTACCAAATTATTGATAAATGTATAAACTTCTAACAAAGCTGTCATAGAAATTAATTTTGCAAAAAACTATAAATGTATTATTTAAAGTGAACCACAAAATTTTCATCACGCCCAGATTCAAATTTCAGTTTTTCTCTCAGCTATATATCATCGATGTCATTTGCAGTCGCATGTAAAAAAGAAACAGCGATTTCATATATGGATGTAATTATGGAGTAGCTGACAGAAACCGTTTAACAAGTTTCATTGTAGAGTGACAATGACACATCTCAGTTCAAAATAAAAGATTATAAAACAACTCAAAAAAATAAATTTAAAGAATTTTTTGCCTTGATGATAAATGAACACGATAAATACCCGTTAAAAATTCGTTTCAGACTGAATTGAAGGGTTTGAAAAAAGGTTTGAAACATTCAAAATATTGGCATATCGTGTGGACACGGAAAAATTCGGTCAACTCTTAACTGATATTTCTCTAAGACCATAAATTCTTTTTGTTTCAATTATTTTTATATCAAATGCGTTTACATCAATTAGGGTTTCAACTTAATTTTAAGGGGCTTGAAAAAAATCGTTTCGCAGATTTTTTCTTTTTTCCTCTTATTGGTGGCATTAATCCACTTTTTATAGAAGTCCTTTTTATTTTTTGTTATATTACTTCTCTTACGAAGAAATCTTTCAACTATTGCCCAAAAATCTTCAATCTGGTGCTCTTCAGGCCGATTTGGAGGATTCGTATCTTTAGGAAGTAGACTTTAAAGTAGACCTGGAAATTTAATAAACAGGTAAACGAGCCAAAGAAGTTTATAATTTGTTTTAAATTAAAACAACCCAAAATTGTGTTTATCCAAAAATTCATCAACGACAAATGTTATCGGAAAATACAATAAAACTTGTCTTAAATAGTGTTAGTTAGTTATGTCTAACTAACTAACACTAAGTCAGAAAGAAAATGTCGTAACGCCGTTAAGCGATGATCTTCAGATTAATAACTTTTAGGAAACTAATACATCTATATATAAGTCAAATGTTTATAATCAATAATAGCATATAATTCATTAAAGCGCTTACGTTAAACTACGTTAGTGATTAGCATGTGTTGCTCAACTTATAGATAAACATAAATAATCTAAAAATTTTTAATATACATCAATATTACTAACATATATAAACAAAAGTTGAAATTAAGACAATATAATATAATATTACAGACAAATTACAAGTTCTTCCACGTTTAGAACTCAAAAATATACAATATTTAAAATTTGACAATTTTAATATAAAGTTTGTTAATATGAAACAAAAAAGCATTAACAATATATTTTTCTTTAAAAAAATTTTTGATTTTATACATTTTTGTATGTACTAGTTTTTACATTTCCAACTAATATGTGAAATAAAGTGTCTGCTGAAAATAG
This sequence comes from Hydra vulgaris, assembly GCF_022113875.1. Taxonomy (NCBI): domain Eukaryota; kingdom Metazoa; phylum Cnidaria; class Hydrozoa; order Anthoathecata; family Hydridae; genus Hydra; species Hydra vulgaris. The sequence continues at coordinate 5,842,808 of NC_061163.1, read as the reverse complement.
AGAAAGAGTTTCGCTCTCAGTTTTATTAAATTTTCAAATTAAAAAACGAAAATATAAACCAGATTTTCGACTTACAAATTTTCAAAGATTATTTAAATGTTTTGTCTTAGATTAGCTTTTATTAAATTTAACGTGTTATTTATAAAATAAAACAATCGAGTTAATTTGCTTCTTTTCTAAATAAAAGTTTTATATTTTTTTTTCCTTTTTTGATCTTCTTTTTTTCATTGCTTTAGCTTTACGAGTTTTCTTTGAATTCTTTTTCTTCTTTACAACTGGAAAGGCTTTTTAAAAAAAATTGATAACTTAATTAATAAACAACAAACAAATGATTAAGCATAAAAAGTTAAAATAAAAGTTAACAGAACATACTTTTTATATTAATAACTCCTCTATTTTGTTTGCTATATTATTTAATATTTGCAAGTATTATTCAAGTATTTATGTCAAAAAATAAAAGCGTAGATGTTATATCAATGCATGTTATACATAGAATACGTGATTGTTTACGTACGTAATAAAGATAAAATTAGCTTATAATATCTACTTACTTTGGGGTGGAGGTGGTGGAGTTTCAGGGGGAGCAGTTTCAACAACTGGAGGTGGAGCTTCAGTTGTTATTGGTTCTGGTTCTTCAACCGGAACCTCTTCAACTACTGGCAATACTGTAGTAGTGGTTGTCTGATCTTCACTATCATCTTCTTCGCCATCGTCAGTTTCTACTGGTGGGGTTGGTGGAGCTTGTGGGACTGTTGGTGGAACTTCTGTAGTAACTGGTGGGGTAGGTGCTGGATCTATTGGTTCAACGCCTTCAGGATAAGCGGATGGTGGACAAGGCGCCCAATCATTAGGCCAATAGTTTGGAAAAGGATAATCAGCTGGAAGCACGTAATCTGTTGGCCATCCAAAATAAGGAGGCCAAGGATAACCCGGCCAGTTAGAAGGTTCTGGAGGAGCCTGACAACACACACCGTTATCTGGACATTGAACTTGGGCAGTAGATGGGTTGCAACCTTTGTCAGCACAAGTCCAACCCTCTTCATAACAAAAGCTTGATGGTCCATTGCAGAGCAGAGTACAACATTTGTTTATTCCGCACACGTTTGATGCAACTTCTCCTTCAACTGTTTCATTACATTGTTGCTTGCACACTGAAGCTGCTCCACTAGGATCACAAGCGTAGATGATTTCGCTGTACCCAGATACTAAAACAAAAACATTCAATAAGATCTTTAATTAAGTTGTCATTGATACCCAAAACAAGCGCAATAATAAACTTATATACGCGCACTAGTAATGCGCTTGATAGAATACTAGGTAGCTAGTATACTTAATAATATAAATTCATTACAAGTAATGCCTAATAGGTTATTATCTTTACGTTACTATTAACGCTTTATTATTTTTATTAACGTTTATTATTTTTACGTTACTATTGTTACTATCGTTGACTACCGTTACTATTGTTGACTATTAGCAAAACAGTTTTTAAAACTGTCTATAAACGCACTTTAGCGCATTAAAGTGTTACGTGAACAAACAAAACTCTCGCAAACAAGTTGATTGCACGAATGTCACTTTAAATATAATTTTAAAATAAATAATTATTTGTTTAGCAATCCTTACCTGCAAATGTTACCAACAACCCAAAAACCAAATGGTTTCTCAACATTTTTTTTCTTTCTAAACCAAAAGGAAACATATTCTTTATAATATATTTTATTAATATATAAAAAAATAAAATAGTTAACAATTATTAATTAGTTTATAATTTAATTAACTAAAAAACTTAAAACTTTTTTTCAATTGGAAAATCTAAAAAAAAATTCTCACTTATACTAATAAAAATGATTTTAGTTTTTTCTTATTTACACTTTGATTAAAAAAAAATTAAACCAATTTCTAAAGTGAAAGCATGCGTGAGAAGGATGCTCAAATACTTCATTTCTAGCAATGGGCACGACATGCAACAGAGCGAAACATTCTCTGTCGGATATTAACACATCAAAAAACAAAAAAGCAAATCAACATAATAGTTTTACTTTCATATAAATCGTGGCAACCACAAAACAATTGAAACCTGAACTGATCGGGGCTATAATTATCATAATAAAAAAAATTTTTAATTTAAATGAATAATAAAGATAAAGTTTCTTTTTTCTATATCTTATCTAAAACTGTTTGATATTATTTTTTTTTAGATTATTATCTAATTTTTTTAGCCAACAGGAGGCAATGGTTGCACAGTTTAAAATTTCTGACGCATGAAGTGTGCATTTTTAATAGGCAAAGAAAGTCACATTTTCGGCATTTATGTTTCAATTGAGTGAACTACCCAAACTTTATTGTTAACTTAGTTACATTTTTTATACTTTTGAGTTGCAACAGAAACTTAAAAAAAATATATTCAGGATTTTTTTTTGGAACCATTTTTGGGTCGCCTTAGAAATTTCTCACGTTAGAAATTTCTGTTCAAAAACTATTAAGTAAAACTATTTAATAAAACAAGCAACCTAAAGTTGCTAACTCTAACCACTGTAGTCGTGGCGCCGTGGTTAGAATTCTAGTTCAGAACTTGAGGTTTATGGTTTGACGCGACATTGTTTAGTTAAATGCCCTCCCACGGTGCTCCGTGATAAGACCGTAAGGATTTCTGGAAGCACCTTGATAATCAAAAAAAACATCCAACTCATTTTGCTACATTCCTAATGTTGCAAAATGAGTTAGGTGATTCTAGTAACCTTAAGTTGACAGTCTTCAGAATTTATTCTACACGTTATGAAAATATTTGTATCACTTATAGTATATACGTTCGTCATCTTGTCTTGTCTACCTCTCTCTCTCTCTCTCTCTCTCTCTCTATATATATATATATATATATATATATATATATATATATATATATATATATATATATATATATATATATATATATATATATATATATATATATATATATATATATATATGTATATATATATATATATATATATATATATATATATATATATATATATATATATATATATATATATATATATATATATATATATATATATATATATATATATATATATATATATATATATATATATATATATATATATTTAATTGTGGTGTATTCATAGATCTTCAAAAAGCTTTTAATACGGTTGATCACAACATTCTAATAAAAAAGTTAAACTACTACGGAATACGTGGTATTGCTAATCATTGGTTTTCTTAATATTTTAGGGATTGCCCTCAGTTTGTTTCAATTAATAGGTTTGAATCCACACATAAAGTTATTAAATATAGCATTCCACAAGGTTCCGTTCTTGGACCGTTATTGTTTTTATTATATATAAATGGTTTATCTTGTTCATTAAAAAATTCTATGGTACATCATTATGCTGATGATACCAATCTTTTATATATCAACAAATCACTAACGATTCTTTGCAAAAAAAGTTAATCAAGATCTTCATCGCTAATGTAACTGGTTAAAAAGTAATCGTATTTACTTGAATGTCAATAAAACTGAATATATTATTTTTCCCTCGAAAAACTATTGATACTATAAAATTTAAAATTAACGGAAAAAAACTTTTCCCGTCAAAACATATCTTGGAATATATCTTGATGAAAACCTATATTGGTATAATCAACTCTATCATCTTAAAAAAAAACTTACACGAGCTAACAGTACGCTTTCTCTAATTCGTTACAATGTTCCTATCCAAACTCTTCGAATGATTTATTTTTCTTTATTCTCTTCTCACCTTCGCTATTGTTGTATTGTTTGGGGTCAAAAAAGAAACTTTTTACTTAATAGCATTGCTAGTTTACAACGCGCATCTATTAGAATAATGACGTTTTCGCCAATGAGATCCGATACCATAAAAAAAATTTCTGAAATAAATATCCTAAAGCTTCATGATCTTGTAAAGTTTTACAATTGTCTTTTTGTATTTGACTTTCTCCAAAAAAAAACTACCAAACTCTTTTTTAAACTTTTTTATTAAAACAAATGAAATTCATAGTTATTACACCAGAAATACAGAAAATAGTAAGCTATACTCTTCTATTTTCATCACAATTAGATATGGTAAGTTTTCCATAAAACAACAATTTATTTCCGATTGGAACCAGTGTATTCCTGCATTAATAAAAAAGTCTAAAAATAAATATCCCCTTGTTATGGATTATTTACTGCTCAACAGATTTCAATTTAAAGATATATTGTTAGAGCGTGTTTCTTTATAATTTATCTCTGTACAGTAGTTGTCTTTATTATATAATTTCTTTAACGAGTGAGTGGTTTGATTTTTGCTTTATTTATTATTTATATTATATTTATTTATAATATATTTATCGTGTTTTTATTGCTACTTTTAATGTTATTATTATATTTAACTATTACCTATGATATGCACATACAATTTATATTGTATTATAAATATTCTTAATATTATTGATACTTTATTATTATTTTAAATTATTACTATAATCATTATAGTAATAATTTAAAATAATAACAACAATAATACAGTATCAATAATATTAAGAATATTTATAATACAATATAAATTGTATGTGCATATCATAGGTAATAGTTAAATATAATAATATCATTAAAAGTAGCAATAATAACACGATATTATTATTAATAATAGATTTGTGCAGTATGAACTGCACATTCAAACATCTAATAAATCATTATTATTTGTTTAACTAACTTTTCTTTTTTTTTTACTCTCTTATATTATATATTATGTATATATATATATATATATATATATATATATATATATATATATATATATATATATATATATATATATATACAAGTGCAACCAAATTATGCTAATTTAGTTTCTTTATATAAAAGTGCTGCTTTTTTTCAATTTAGAGAAATAACTATGTAACTGTTTAGAGACAACGTTCTTCAAGTTTTATTCATTACAAAGTTCATTATTTGTACACGAAAATTAATAAATTAATCAAAAGTATTAAAAAAGTTGATTTCCTTCTGGACAAGTGCAACTTGTCCAGAAGGAAATCCACGGCGCCCAATCTATCATCGATAAGTGGTTGTCTTGAAACCACTGCTTGATTACTTTTGCAGTGTGTTTCGGATCGTTGTCTTGCTGAAAAATCCATTTTATTGGCATATTCCATTCAGCATGAGGTAACATAACATCTTTCAGGATATTTTTATACATGAAACGGTCCATTATTCCATCAATTCGATGTATTGGACCTAGACCGTTAGCAGAAAAACACCCCCAGATCATTACATTGCCTCCACCATGTTTCGCGGTCTTATGGCAGTAACGTATATTGAGGCGTTTTCCGGCCGGTCGACGTACATGGCAAATGCCATCGCTCCCAATGATGTTGAACTTCAATTCATCACTGAACAGAACAGCTCGCCGTTTCTGCGCATTCCAGTTAATATGAGATGTTGCAAACAGGAGTCTTTTCTTCTGGTTCTTTTGTGAAATCAGCGGTTTCTTTGCAGGGCGTCGAGAAAACAATGCGGCTTCAAGAGCACGTCGTCTGATTATGCGGTCCGATACAGGCAGCTCTAGTTGCTTTTGTATCTCGACTGTTGATATCCAGAGATCCTTCTTGACGGATTTAACAATCATAGAATCCTTTCTAGAAGTGGTGGAACGCGGTCTTCCACCTTTGTTATATGCTGCCAACTTCCCCATAGAACGATATTTGGAACATAGACTTGATACGGTCCATTTTTTCACGCTATATTTATCACAAATACTTTTTTGGGACATTCCAACTACGTAATCGCCAATAATTTTCCCTCTTAGCTCCAATCCAAGACTGTTGGGAGCCATTATTGCACTTGAAGTCATAAAAATAATAAAAATAAATAATCACGCTTCTTAAAGCTTACCATGTTACATTTACCTTGTGATGATACAATAATGCTCTGTGGAATACAACGTCTTGGTTGGATGTGGGCTGTATTGATATAATGAAACACTTGTTGTATTTCACTTCTTGCATTAATGTTCTTTTATAAAACACTTTAATAAAACTCACTTCGATAACTGTCTTGATAATACTGACTGATTGACTTCCATATACTGACTGAATTATATGTCGGTTTTCATGTCTCTTATATAGTAAAATGAACCTGTGGGAACCTGTTCTGGATGATTCTAGACGCTTCTTTTCGATGCTTCTGTAAGCTTCTGGATGCGTCTGGATGCTTCTGAATGTTTCTGGATACTTCTGGATGCTTCTGGATGTTTCCAGATACTTCTTCTGGAAACTTCTGGACACTTCTGCATGCTTCTGGAAACTTTGGGAAACTTCTTGATACTTCCTTTAATTATTAAAAAACTTCCGTGACGTTGACACGGATTAGACTTAAGAAAATGAAACAAACCAAAAAAGTTTTACTTGTTTTGCTCGCTGCAAAATGGGACTTGTTAACGAAATTCTGCCTGTGTGCTGTCATCTGTCAGCTGATTGCTCATGTTATGGCATGCTATGACTCCAGACTCCTGAACTGGTTGCTGTGGTAGTATAGTTCGTTTCGTTTTTAAGACATGTAAAATTAGGAACACTTTTTAGGATTGTTCGATGTTGGTTGCAAATGTTTTGTCCAATACTGTATATATATATACATTTTTTTTTTTAATATTTTTTTTAATTATTTTTTTTATTTCTTTATTTTTTTCGAGAACTTTATGTTTTTTAAGTGTCACTCCATTGACTAGTTTGTAACTATATGAGTGGCACCTAACCAAATTCTATTAATTTACGACAAAATTTGTAAATTTTTATTGGAATGGTTGAATAAAAAAAAACAGGCGAAAAATTTAAAAGGAAAAAGTATTTATATTAACAAAGACTAATGCTCTGAAATTACAATTGTAAGAAAGGAGCTTCGACAACAACGGAAAAAAGAGCGAGAAGGCGGGAAATATGCGGTCATATCGTACAATAAACTGATCATTTGCTACTGGACTTCAGGCATGGGTGCAGGTTTTTAAATACTTCGTCAAAAAAAAGTGCTACACGCGCTTTTTTTTGACGGGGTAAACTAAAAACTCGCAAACATACGCTTTTATATATTTTATTTTCTAATAACTTAAGTGCTCTTTCCAGCTAATATGCTTATCTAGTATTACGACAAAAAAATTCACAGAAAATGCTCTTTTCAATTTTGTTTTGTCAACTAAAATATCTGGAAGTTTTAATTGTAACTTTTATTTTTTTGATATTAAAGGAAAGTTTGTTGGCCTTCAACCAATCACTTAACTCTTCAAGCTCCTGATTTACTGTGTTAAAATTAGTATTAATATTTGAGTAAGTGTAGAAAGCTTGGGTGTCATCTGTAAAAAGAACAAGTAATCTACTGAATCAAAAGCCTTTGACAAATCGGTAAATACTCTAAATGTATATTGATCTTTGTCAAACCAATTCAAAAATTTGTTAACTAACTTTATTATTGTATATTCATTTGAATGGTCTTTTTTAAATCCGTATTTTTCATTAAAATGAATATTGTGATTTTGGAGGTAAAACGTTTGTAGTTAGGCCTATAGTTTGATAAAGTAGAGTTACCTCTGCTTTTGAATATCAGAACTGCGCGTGCCAATTTTAATTGTTGAGTAAAAACTCCAATTTTTAACGAAAGATTAAAGGTAAACAGTAGGGAATATTTAATAACATCATAAACTTCTTTAACCACCAGAGAATTTATGTCATCAAGGACTTGACTATTTTTTGATTGTATTGTTTTAAATGCATTTCGAAGCTTGTCAGAAAATAAGTCAAACTTGTCCATTACAAAGTCCTCTTTTTTTAAATATAACTTAAATGTTTTTTTTTTTTTTACTTTGAGTTATTTTATTAGCCAGTGTGTTTCCGATGTTAGTAAAATAATTGTTTAAGTTTTTAGCAATCTTTTTTTTGATCATTAATAACAATGTTTTTTATTATCGGTGTTTTAAACTGTTTGGCAGGATATTACCTGGACAATCTTTTCCTTTCATATTACTTCTTTTATAATAACCCATGTTTTTTTATTAGTACCAAAATTATCTTGTAAAAGATTTGAAAAATAATTTTTTTCAGCTTGTTTTCTATGTTTTTCAAAAAGGTTTTTATAACTTTTGTATTTTTTTTCATTTCTGTCAAGTTTTTTTTTTTTTTAATATTTTTCGTAGAGTTTTTGTTTTTTCTTTGAAAATTTGATGAGGCCTTGTGAAATTCCATGGACTTTGTAAATTTTGAGCTTGATTTTTTTTTCTTTCTTTGGTAATGCTTTTTCATATGTATTACTGAACTCACAGATAAAATGTTTATAAACTTTATTTGCGTTTTTGTTTTTAATAAGTTGTTCCCAGTTTATTAGTGATAAGTGTGATCGCGAAAAATTCTACTACTATCTTTATTTATTTCCCTTTTTTATATATATTATTTTGTTGGGTATCCAGCCAGATTTTTCTTTTGCATATTGAATTAAAAGTAAAAAAAGATTTGGAAATGATCACTTACATCGGTTTTTATGATCCCACTTTGAGTATTAACTTGTCATAAGGTTGTTTTTAGCATTTCAACTAATACAATCTTTAAATATGGTAAAAATTTAGAAGCAATTGAAAACATAGCGTGGCTCTTAAGAAATATATAGTAACTTACAGAATGTATACATATTTACACGGCAAAAAAAAAAAAAATTAATAAAAAAAAAAAAAAAAGTTGTTTAATTTTTTAAAGCATGTGCAAGTTATCTGGTATTGATTTATATTCGACTTGGTTTACTTAAACTAAGTCGAATATAAATCAATACCATAATATTGTTTTACAATTTTTACTATTGCATTTTCAGAGATCTAAAGGCCTATATGTAACACGTCATCGACACTACAATTTATATATAAACTTTATATTTAAACTATAAAATTGTATAAAAACTATATATTTAACTAATTAAATTAAATATAAATATATAATATATATTATTTTTACATATACAATAATATTTAAACTATATATCATACATTATATAAATTATACCAAGTATGTGAACCATCAAGGTACAAGGGCCTTTTGAAATGAGGATCAAAACAATAAGTTATTTCTTCAAAATAAAAATTATCAACTGTGTGATACAGCTACCCAAATACAAGAAATTTTTATTTTTATTTTTGTATTAATAACATATATAGTTTTAAAATTTTGAAAAACCAACAATAATAAAAAAAAAAAAAATCTATATTTAAGTAAATAAAAATATACATATTTTTATTAATCAACAAAAAAAAAGAAAAAAAATGTTTATGATGATAAAAGCAAAGAAAGCAAAAAATGCAAAAAAATAATAATTTTTTTTAATATTTATAAACACGCTAACCTTATAAATAGTATGTAAATTTATAACGAGTGTAATAACTTCATAAATAGTATAGTAAATCAATTTTTTTAATTTTTGTATATTTTATATGAGATATTGTTAACATTGTCAATAGGACATATAATCTTATAACTAGCAAAAGAGCACTTACAAATATTCTTACCACAAAAACTTCAAAGATTCTGTTATTGATAAACCACTCTGCCATCATCGTATTTCTCTTTTCTACAAATACTATCATAGTCGTTGCTCAAACGACTATCATCTCTAGTTCCATCAAACAAAGCTCATTCTCGTTAAACTCGTTTTTAGCAAAGTTGTATCTTTTTACTGTATCTTTTCATTCATACTCTAAAAACTTTTAATCATTAAGGTTTTTTCTCACACACCAATGTTTTCGCATTTTCTCCCATCTTGATGTTTTCTTGACTCATACAACCTGCAACTTTTCGGGACCTGGTTTAAACTCGTATTGCATAACTTTTATCATATTATAACATTTTTGTTTAATGCTATAGCTAACTGAGCAATCCGGCAAAAACCCAACAAAAATAATAACTTTTGAAATGTTAATAAAAAATGCATTAGCTATTCTAGTGTCTGTTACAAAAAATTTGACTTTTTTGATTTGATTCATAAAAAAAAATTAACAAAGAATTTGTCGTAGTACAGAGCTTTTTCAAGATGACAACAATGAAAATAGCTAGAAGATTGTTGAGAAAGTTGGTGAGTCGGTCGAGTTTCATTGTAGATCTAAGCTTTGTCTTGATAAGACCGCTCATCTATGCTTATGGAAACAGAAATTACTTTGAAATTGAGTAGTAAATTCTATACTGATTCGGAAAGAGTCTTTTTGGTAGATTATATTTAATAACTTCATTAAAGTGAGAAATTTATTTTGACCAAAAAGATAAGTGCGCTTCAGAGTAACCATGATGACGGATCTCAACAAGTTTTTTCCACCACTTCGTTTCGTAAATTTACGTCAACGATTTACATTTTTCCTCCAGGCTTGATACTATATATGTTTTATTGTGTGTGTGCGTGCGTGCGTGTGTGTGTGTGTGTGTGTGTGTGTGTGTGTGTGTGTGTGTGTGTCCTTAGAAGAAGTCTTTACGGTCTATTATGAGTACTTTAATTTTTTTCTTTTTACTACTTTTTACTTTTTTATTTGATTTATTATTAAATACTGAAAATTGGTCTTTTTTTTTTCTTTTTTTTCAGTCGAAAATGCTCCTTGTCTTTTCTTTCGTTGAAAAAGTTCCTCGTTTTTCTAATTTAATATTTGTCTCTTCGTTTTCGTGAAAATGAGCTTTCTTTCTGGCTACCTTTTTCTTTTCTTTCTCGTTCTCTTTTGGACAAATTCTTAATGAAAAACATGCTAGACCAGAGTCAATTAAATATGTTTAATTGTGTGTGTGTTATGTCAGTGTGGTTATTAAATTGCTCCAAGAAGTCCTAATGGTCTATCGTAAAGCACCACGGAAAAACATTTAACTAGGAGTTCTCCTTTCTTACAAATGCCACTTATTTAGAAAGACCTAGCAAAGAACCTTGGAATTCTAACCAAGAACCTTGGAACTCTTGGTTCTAAGCCAGAACTCGCGCCACGGCTGTCGTAAATTAGTGAATTTGGATCAAGAAATTGCATTCTGGTGAGATTCTCTATAAAGTTCTTTATAAGCTTCATCTCATCGCCTAAAAAGATGTTGTTGTTTTTTATTATTAAAATTAAAAACTCAGGTTTTATTGCTTAAAGAATGCCAGAAGAATTTCATGCAAAAACAAACGTAAAATTACTTTTAATTTATAGAGATTTTTTTTTGATTTCTCATTTTCAAAGTCAATTACAACATTTATATTTGGTAAGAGAGTTCTTTTAACTGCCATAAAAAAAACATTTAAACGACCATTAAATATAGAGGAACCAAAATGATTCTTAACTTTTGCTATTTTTGAAATTGTTCTTCATATACTACAATTTCTAATGGGAAGGGTTAATCCGAAGAAAAATCCGTTGTGCAATGTCAGTATTAGAAAAAAATTTATTCCAACTTATTCCTATGACTTGCTTGTAAATATCCAAGTGCTAATAAATTCTTCTCATTTGACATGAACTTGGAAAACGTTACAATTTCATCATAAAGTTCTGTACCTTTGTCTGAAGGATAAATAGTACGCTAGGATTTGGTATCAACAAAAATCACAGGCAGGGCCGGATTAAGGACCAAGTGGGCCTGAGGCTGCAGATTTTGAGTGGGCCTACGGTCTATTATTTAAAAAATTACAAAATTTATAGCAATAATGCGACAAAAAAAATAGGAAACATTTTTTTTATAATTATTATAATTCAATGCAGTTGACATCGTTTTTAAAATATTTACTGTAAAGAATAGTTTTAACATAATAACAAAAATTGTAAAAAAAATAAACAAACTAATAAATCTATGCAATAAATTCTTCAATTATATTGCAGTTTTTGTGAGTTTGACGATTTGCTTATATACTTAAATCTTAGATTACTAGACGTTAGCTTTTCGAGGTTTTTTATTAGCAAATTTTTCATTAACAGAATCTAAATTAAGCTGTTGAAGTAGTCTATTCTCTATGCCTAACAGCGACAGGGCGTTTAAACGGTCTTGGCCCATGGTTGATCTTAAATTGTTATTAATAAGCTTAAGTTGAGAGAATGAACGTTCTCCGCTACAATTGCTTACCATCAAACAAAGATACATGCGTAGTGTAATTGAAACATTTAGGAAGGCAGCCACGAGTCTATGCTTACCAATAAATATGAACATCTGCAATTTTCTAATTTTGTTTGTACAAATTGACGTGGTTTCTTTGTTAAACTGTTTGAAAAAAGCAATGAATTGAACAATTTCATCGGATAACTGAGGCTCAAGATCTTCGTAGTATATTTTAACTAAATGCATGGCTTTTACTCGCAAATCATAAGATTTTAATGTACCAACTTGAGACAAAAAACCAAATCTATCATCAATAACACTGTATGCAAAGATTCTCTGATTCAAGGCATATAATAGCTTGTCAATAATTGGAAGAAATGTGTGTAATTTGAACTTTTCTGAAAGCGTCAATCAAGCATCAGCATCATCTGCTTCTGCATAACGGTAGTCACATCTTCTGTTTTGTTTAATTTTTCTTTTGTGAGCTTGTTGATACGCATCGTTTTGATACAGAATTTTACATTTCTGTTCTATTTTACTGAATTGAGAACGAAGTTCTTGAACAAAGGGTTGTAACATTTTTGTAGCAGTATTAAAATCTAGTTTTAAATCTTGAAGAAGCTTGTTTTTTCAAATCTTTCTAAAACCATTAACCACACCTGGACCATTAGTACAGTCTCTAACTTATTCATACTTGCGTTAAGTCTTCTTTGCTTCCAATTGCGCATCAGTTTTTTCAGTTGTTGATTCAGACATACTTACAAGAATCTATTGAATTCTTTTATATCCTTTCTGCAGTACATTAACGGCATCATGGTGAGCAGACCAACGTGTATCTGAAAGTCGTTTCAATGTAGGAATTTGTAATGGAGTAAGGGCAGTTAAAAGTAGATTCCATCGGTGTGTTGAAGCAGAGAAAAACACAAACAGTTTTTAAACAAAATCAATAAAATAAACTGCAACTGCACAGCTGTCGACAGCATTTTGACCAACAAGATTTAGAGAATCTCCACAACATGGAATGTATTCAGCTAAAATGTTTTCTTTGCAAATCCAGCCTTGCATACCATTATATTTTCCACTCATATTTGATGTATTATCATACGATTGTCCTCTACAGTTTTTAATGCTTATACCATTCTCTTCTATATATTGGAATAAATTTTGTAAAACGTTCAACTGGTCCACTTACTGTTACGTATCGAATTATCATTGCTAACTGATCTGAATGCGAAACATCTGGTGTTGAGTCTACTGAGACAGAATATTATTTTGCATCTTTTATTTCTTGTATGACCTGTCTCATTAACTGATCACTTATAATTAAAATAAATTTATCACAAATGGTTAATAACAAGTATGATATGTGGCCTCTACCTTTGTTAGCGCGTTGTTGAATATGTTCTGAAAGAAAGAGATCATACTCCGCAAGTAACTCCAAACATCCTAAATAATTTCAATTGTTCACAGATCCAATAATCTCGTCATTTCTAAGAAAAGCAAGATCTTTCTCGCCGACAATAATTTAATTACACTTAAAACACGTTTGAGAAGTTGACGCCAATAGTTCTTTTCAGACATGTACTGTTCTACAAGACTTTTATATATTCGCTTTCCCGTAGTTTTTATGTAAATAACTTTTTCAATACTATTTCTGTGGAAAGTACTGACTTCATGGCGACCTAAATCCCTGACTGCATTCTTCCAGTTGTAATAACCACTAGTTGCTAACAACGACGTTTCTTCGATTTTCGCGAATAGTTTACAAGTAGCACAGAATATCTTACTAGTTTTTAGAGAATAACAAAGCCAATCACGCTGAACTTTCTCACAAAAAAACATCATTACAATTAATATAACGAGTGAACAGTCGGCACTAAATTTTTTTATTATTATTAAATCGTATTTAAACATAATGAAAACAAGAAAAAGACAATTTGTGCGACGAAGGAAAATATATTGTTGCAGTGTCAAGGTTTCCGATAGTTAAATTTCTGATAGATAAACATTGTTTTACAATGTCTAGCTGTTCGATTATAAACATATAATATGTGAAGCCGCGAGTTTTAATACCCGATTGTTGATAATTTAATGTTTTTTGCCTATTTGACGTTTTATAAGATGAGCCCTTTTATTTGCTGATATTTTTTCTGGTAGTGGGCCTATATTTTATATTTGTTTTATTGTTTTTCAGTAGGCCTATTTTTTTGTGGTGGGCCTGAGGCTATAGCCTCCTTAGCCTCCGCCTTAATACGGCCCTGATTTCAGGAACGATCGTGGTTGGAAAACAATTTTTAAAAGCAAACTTTTTCTCTGCAAACTCATAAATAGAAAGCCTTTTTTTCAAGTACATTTTCATTGGAAAAGAGTTTAATTTTAAATTTGTCAATGCCACTTTGAATTACTTCATTTCATCTCTATTCTCAACAACTCCTGATTTGAGCACCTTCTTTCTTTTTTTTTTTAATATTGTACTGCTTGAGAACCTGCTAGTACGTTCTTAAATGTCAAGAAAACTTTCACAAATTAATCTCCCAATTTTCCAAAATAGATTGAAGTAATGGCAAAATAGATTGAAGTAATCGCAAAATAGATTGAAGTAATCGCACACCAAGAGCTAAACCGTAACAATATTCTATGCCGAAGCCTCGTATAAAAAAAAAAAAAAATTATTTTCTTTAAAATTTTAGTGGCTTCATTTTGCACCTTTTTCATCTTTACCCATAACAATTGATTCTAGTGTCTCAAAACACTAAAATCAATAGTTATGGGTAAAGATGACTAAAATCAATAGTTCTGGATATTGAGAAAATTCCGGATTCTAGAACCAATTGTTCTATCTCCACATTTTCGAGTTTTAAGAAAGAAAAAAAAAACTTTAGCGGCATATAGAAGTTTTAATAACTCATATCAGTGGAACAAATAGTTATGAAGTCACAATCTGTGAGTTATTAAAAAAATGTTATAAACATTTCCTATGCCCTGGGTTTCCTCGATTTTCAATGTGTTTACAAATAATGGGTCAAATTTTGAAAGACGCTCCAAGGTTCAAGGCTTAAGGTTTCGAGGAAATATTATTTTTTATTTCTATTGCTGAAATTCTGAGTCATCTCTAAGAGTTTGACCTTGACCACATAAAAACTTTAAACATTCAACAACTCTTCTCAGAACATTTGAATGTTCTGAGAAGAGTTAAAAAGTATGACAGGAGTTACTAAAGGAATTACTCTAGTAACTTATTTCATACTTTTCAACCGCAGTTTTAAATGGTCATTAACTTTTCCTTTTATTGTGACTTTTCCAAAATAGCACTGGTCTGAATCAATGTGCAGTTTGCATTTTTCATGCTTTAACATATATCACGCTGTCCAGAGGTGGAAAAAGTAAAGAAAAATTTATTACTCAAGTACAAGTAAACGTTACCGGTTGAAAAGTTTACTCGTGTAAAAATAAAAAGTATTAAAAATTTACTCTGAGTAAACGTTATTGCATTTCTTTGTTAAACGCCATTCTGAGGTAACAGACCTGTCGAATAAAAAGCATTAACAACAAAGTCAATTTTTTTCTGTATTTATTTACAATTATTTTATTTAAGTAATATTTTTGAGTGTGTGTTTTTTAATATAAATAATTCGATATTAAAACTTGTCATTATTTAACACTCATTTTATTTAGTTAAAACATTTTTTTTTTCAAAATTTGCAGAAAAACAAATAGAATTGGAAAATTTATCATTATATTTTACTAAGTTATACCTGCCATGCATATATGAAAAAATACTTTGGTTAAATTAATTTAAATAATTTGATTAAATTAATGATTATTTTATTAAATACAAGGAGTGTCTGCAGAGAGCATCAACATTTTCAAAATGAAGCCAATAATTGCGTAACAAGGATATATAATTAATTGAAAATAACAACTTCTTATGTTCTTTAAAAGTACTTTGTACAAAATGTAAACATAGCAAAACTTTGATTAAAGTTTTCTTCTTAAAATTTAAATAAGAAAGATATAAAATTCGAAACGTGAGCGGTGCGCACGCGTCTGATATCTTCGTAATTTTAAAAATTATATTCATAAAATAAGTTATTCTCTTTCAGCCTTTTTATCAATTAAAACAAGGAAAACAATATTCTCAATTAAATGATAAAAAACAAATTGGAAATCTCAAAGCCAACTAAGTACAAAAACTGATTAACATGCGTAACTTCTTATCCCGCTCAGTCATATCGTTATACGTATAAAAAAGCTGGACATTTTATATATATTTTAGGCTCTTGCAGTAGTGATATAGAGATATCAACAAATACACAATTGTATTCGCATATATATTTAAAAAATCGGAACCCATGCCTAGACCCCGTTTTTTTTGAGAACGGGTGCAGCTGCACTCATGCGCTGGGGTTAATCTGGTATTAATGCTCAGTAAAGCTATTTTGATAAAACTTAAATATTAAAATAAAAAGATTTTTGGCTGTTGTGCGCCCCTATGCCAGCTATAAATAGATATTGCAGATACATCTATCTATTTAAAACAGAAAAGATAAGTATTTCTCCTTTTGGCACTAGGTACCAGCAAAAAACAAAGCATTTTAGCGGTCAATTACTTTATCTGCATTAAGTTAAAGTTTTCATGCTAAAAAGATTAATTTTTTTTTTATAACTTAGAAACAAATCTTAAAAAATGTTATGTTAATTGTCTAAACCCAAATAAGTTGCAACATTTAATACTATGTTTTTTCATAAATGTCATAAATAAGTTTTAATTTAAGCAAACCGTGAAGCAGCCGTCGTGCAGTGGTAGCGCACTTGCCTCAGAAACGTAAGACCCGTAGTTCAATCCCCAAGCTTTGCAATACCGGTTGGGAAGGAAGCGTGAACTTCGAAGCCTTCTTCAAAAAAAACTTCGAAGTGAACTTCGAAGAACTTCTTCAAAAAAAAGCATTAATAGGAATTCCTATTAATGTTTTTTTTTGCGGTGCTCTGTGATAAGACAGTAAGGACTTCTTGGGGCACCTAAATCAATTAAAAAAAAAAAAAAATTAAGTTAATCTATAGTCACTTTTATTTAAAAAACTACCCATTTTTACAGGACCTAAACATGTTAAAAAAATATAAAAATCAATAGATAAATTTTTTAAGTTATATTATATATGAAAATATGCGGTAAAATGTTTTACACCAATTCTCGCTTAAAATATTCATTAATTATAACTCACTCTAGTTTATATTTCATAGTGAATTATTAATAAAAAAAATTAATTTAAAATAAGATAGGATCAGGAAGACTTGCAACTTTCAAATTTTAAGTTTCTTTATTCAGTAATTAATTTCGTAAAATTTTAAAAATGTCAAAATGTTTCAATTTTAATAATAAATAAATTATAGATTATAGTCATTTTCACTTTTTTAGCGTATAAACGTATATAACGTATAAATGTTGCATTTTGAAGAATTAAATTGTTTTTTTAAGACATTAATGAAGAAGTGCGGCATCAGGTACTTCTATACTGAGGATATGCGGTGTATCCGGGCTGATGCGGTGTATCCGGGCTGATTGTTGGATGGTGTGTTGGTCGAGTCGATTTTTGAATGCATTGATTGAAGTCGCATGAACTGTTTCGGGTGGCAGCTCGTTTCAGCCGTTGGCGATTGAGCGTGAAGAAATGAAATTGTTCGGAGCAGTTTGTCACTAGCTGTTTATCTAGACAAAGGTGGTGGCTGCGTAGATTTTAGTAGGAAATTGAGGGCGCAGAAACTTGTGAGGTGAATAAGTTGACCTTTTCGATTCCGTGTGTAATTTTATATTGTTGAATAAGGTCTCCACGTTTCCTTCTTGCTTCTAAAGTTATTAAGCCGAGTGTACGGAACCTTTCTGCGTAGGGAAGATGTTTTAGTTTGTTTAATGCTTGGTCGCTCTGTGTTGTATTTTATTTTATTTTTTTATTTATTTACACTTTTGCCGATAAAAAAAAATTTACAGTCGTAACTTATAAAAAAAAATAATTACATGACCGGGGCTAGAAGAAGACAAATTTAGTCTTATCATTAAGCCCCAATTAGTCTTATCATTAAGCCCCAAATTTGCTCGAGTCGTTTTATGTTGCTTTGACAATGAGGAGACCATGCCTGGACTACAAACTCAAGATGTGGACGCATGTAAGTAGTGTACAAAACTTTCCAGAGCTGTTTTCCTCGGCTTCTAAATGACTTTTTGAGTTTTCCCAGCATCATATTGGCTCTAATTGCTGCGTATTCGACTTGCTTGTTGACTTTGAGATCGTCTGATATCAGTACTCCGAGATCTCTTTATGTAGTGGTGACTTCGAGTTGGTGTCGAGAGCCGTCTGCTTTAACCATGGTGTAGTTGTGCATTAATTTGTTGCTTTTTTTTCCTGCGTGCATTACTTTGCATTTGTTGATGTTGAAAAGCATGAGCCACTTTTCGGACCATTTAACCGCCTTGTCGACGTCGTTTTGTAGGGAAGCAGCGTCATCGTTTGTTTTGATAAGGCTCATGATTTTGATGTTGTCTACGTATATTTTGGTGTAGTGAGCAATGTTGTCAGGGAGGTTGTTAACGTAGAGGAGAAATAGTAGAAGACCGAGTACAGAGTTTTGTGTTACACCGCTTGTAACGCTTTTCCAGTCGGATTCGCGGTCTCCAATTACTAACACGTTTTTGTCTGTTGGCTAGCCAGGCTTTGATCCAAAAAAAGCCTGGCTAGCCAACAGGTAAAGATGTTTCTTGCTTCCAGTTGGTTTGTGACGCATCCTTTTTTGCTCATAAAACCATGTTGTGCCCTGGTTATGAGGCCATGCTGGTTGCAGAAATGCATAATTTGATCGTGTATGATGCTTTAAAGGATTTTGAAGGGTACTGCTGTTAGTGATAACGGTCAATAGTTAAAAGCTTTGCGTCTGCTCTCTTTCTTGATGATGGGCGTGACGTTTGAGCGGCGCCAGAGGCTCGGAACTATGCTGTCTTTAAGCGACTTGCGGTAGACGAACGTAAGCCGTGTGACAAAGGCTGTTGCGCTGTTTTTTGAGACCCTTGAGAGGAAACCGTTGATATCCATCAATTTGGACTCAACTAGGCTTTCGAGTCTGCGTTGGACTTCATGCGACATGAACAAGTGTACGTGATGTACGACTCGTTCATGTCACATACGGCGTCAACTCGTTTGTCGAAAGTGGGGATTAGGTCATCTACGGGTTCAAAAGCGAAAACTGATTGAAAGTAATTATTAAGGATGCTTGCTATTACCTTTCTGCCTGTAGTGATCTGGCCATTTTCTGTAGTGATCTTGGCCCGGACGCTGTTGCTTACATTCTTGCATGAGGTCTTATATTCGATTAGGTTCGTGTCGTGTGTCCATATACCTGAAGCTCAGTTTTTAGCACAGTGGTAACGTTTTAGTTTGACTGCTTCTCGGACTTCGGGCGTGGTCTAGGGCTCTTTTTTTTCCACGTAAGGGATACGAGTAAAGGAAATAAAGCGTTTGACCGCCTCATTGTACTTTTCAATGTTTGTTGGTTATGATAAGGTCAAGCGTGTTTGTGGGCGGGTCGATTCTTGTTTTCCTAAATGTTGGAAATGTTACAACTTGGGATAGATGCAATTCTTCAAGGCAGAAGTAGAATTTCTCATCCGTAGAGTGCTCATTCTCAATGTGAGTGGTGGTTGAAACGCCTCCTCCAATGTCTGTGTCTTCGTATTTAGAATGGCGGAGATTGAAATCTCCATAGATTAGCATAGCAGTGCAGCCAAGTGAAGAAAGATTTAGCTTTGCTGTCGTGATGGACTTGATTATTTTTCTTAGTGTTTAGTCGTTGTTGTCGTGTGGTCTGTAGATGCAGCCTAGGAGAATTGATTTAGGACCGTATTTGATGATACGCCAAATTTGCTCGATTTTGTTCGAATTTAGTTGAGAGATGCTCGTACCCATTGTGGCAATGCTGTTTTTTATGTAGATGACCACGCCGCCACCTCTTTGGTCGGTGCGGTTGCTGCAGTGTAATTGGTAACCCGTGATTTGTGTGTCTGATTCGTCCGTGAACCAAGTCTCAGCATAAAATTGTAAGTCGGAAGCTTCTTTAAGGTTGCTCTGTATTTTGATTATGACTTCATCTCTTTTGTCTCCATTGAGTGAGCATGCGTTGTTGGCCCAGAATTTGAGTTGTTTGGTGTCGTTGCTTTGCAGTAGAGGAGTTGGTGGTCGGTTAACGCTGTGGTAACTGTGGTGGTACTGTGGGCTGTGGAGCTATTGATGGCTTGCTGTTGCTGTTGTTGTGGCTGTTGTTGTTAAAGTTGACTGAGGGCTGAGGCGATAAGATCCTTTTGTAGCTTGCTGATCCAGATTGACGTTTTGTTGTCGCTCGATTGTGTGACGTCGATTTTCCACCTTAACAGATTTATTGTCTACTAAAGGTACTCCCGCTTGAAGCAATTGATTTTCCTCAAAAAAAAAGTTGAAAATCGCTGGTGCCTATTCGGCACGCCTTGACCGATCCTACCTTAAAAAAAATTATTTTTGATTTTGATATAAGGAGACAAAAGTGTCTCAGTTAATCACACTTTTCATGAACTTAACTTCTCCAGGAGTTTACCGTGTATTTTCTCAAAATATAAAAAGATTTCTTCCTGTGTTTTCAACTTCTTCTAGGAAACTTCTTTTGAATAGATATTACTTATTTATGAGAGAAATGAGCATCACTGTTAACGTGGATGTTAAAAACTACCCAACTGGTAAGCGAATATAACATCCAATTACATATTAAAACAAAATTATTTTTTTCTTTTCAACAGATTGTCGTGTTGGTTTGACAAGGTTCTAACTAAAATTTTTTATATTAGGAGAATTTATTCAAAAATCTTTTAATCTTTTTCTAATGTTTTATTAAAACTATTTATATTATTGTTTTTTTTTTATTTGTTTATTTAATCTTTTTTTAGATGATGTATAAAAATACACAAATAAACAAAAAATTATCATATAAGTATTTTTATTTAGACATTAAAAAAAAAAAAAAAAAGATTTATTTGCTATTCTTCTAATATAAAAAAAATAAATTAGAACCTTGTCAAGCCAACGCGGCAAGATAAGGATATTTTACATTAAATATAAAAGTACGCATTATTGGGTTCTGCACTGATATACCACAGGTGGCCGACAAATTTACTGCTTGCTACTTTTGAAATGGATAGATTTTCATTCTGATAGCAAACTAGAACTACTTTTCAATAAATTTGGATCATTATTTAGATTATGGCCCATCAATTGATGCATTTGATCCAACGCTGCCTACTTAAAAAAAAAATCTGTTTCTGTTCTTGAAACTTTATTGGTTTGCACTAAAAACTCTGTTAAATTTTTACAAAATTTTATTGAATTTGGGGTGTCCACCTAAAATCTAAACATTGCAACATGACCCTATATGCTGAAATTTTTTTTTTTTTCAAAGTATGTCTTTGGGTCTTGAAAAAAGCAAAATTATATAAAAGTTCTAAAAAAGATTATCATTTTATAAAAAAGTATTATCATTTTGTAAAAAAATTATAATTTTAGATTTTACAATTTTAACTGAGAATAGAAAAAGTGAATTTTAACAAAATTTTTTGAATATAATTTTTTCTTCTGTTTTTTATGAAATGATTATAATTTCTAAAATTTATATATAATTTTGCTTTTATTGAGACCCAACATCACACACTTGAAAAACTCTTTCGGCATTCAGAATCATGTTGCAAATTTCAGACTTAATATGGCCTTCCTTAACAGTAAGTGACCAGGGTGGTGGCCCAGCTAAAAATGGAATATTCACAAATCTGGACTTAGCCCTGGAGAAATTATAAAATTTAATGGAAGTTGATAGCCAAATAAAAAATTATGATAGTTTATATAGAATGTAATTATAAGCAATTCCATGACACGCGTTAATGCGTTTTTAATTGAGACAACAAAAGTTTTCGGTATTAAGATTTTTAAAACAAAAAAAAAACTTCTTATAATAATGAAATAGCCTAACTGTATTATAAAAACTAAACTTTTTATAATTTTTAAAAATATTTTTGCTGATATCGCTTAAAATATGTGCATGACAGCGTGACATCAATTTGTCACGCCGTGACGCTTATAAATGTACAATAGCTTGTAAAATAAAAAGTAAGATATAAATAAAAAATTATCCTAAAGAACTATATTTAAGAAAGAAATATATTTATATATAACTAATTCTTTTTTTACAATGTTGTAAAAAGTGAATTAGTTATATTTAAATATATATATAACTAATTCAATATATTTATATATAACTAATTCAGTTATATATATATATATATATATATATATATATATATATATATATATATATATATATATATATATATATATATATATATATATATATATATATATATATAATTATATATATATAACTAATTCACTTTTTACAAGGTTGCAAGCAATCGTTATTAAGTTATGAAATACTAGAAAACAAAGGTTAGGGTTAAGGAGGAAGGAAACTGTTAACTGAAGAAAAAGTTGACTTGAAATTTGCAGGTTTTATGAGTCAGGAAAAGATTTTGTAGATGTGCAATTGTATCAAAGGACATGGTCTTTAAAGTTTTTTTAAATATTTCTTTAAATTTTTTTGCTGTTTCATCCGGATATTATTCTCGCTCTCTATGGATTGAAAAGTGTTTAAATCATTTACAGTATGATCTTGACTCTGAACTGCAGCAACTAATTCATAAGTTGCCTTGCTCATTCTCTCATTCCAAATATCTTTGCTCAATTTCTTATTCTAAATATTCTTTAATTTTATTCTTTTTCATGCCCTTAATTTTATATTTTAAATAATTTAACTTTTTTTGAAGTAAGTGCCATATCAACTGGTCCTATCATCCACAAAGTAAGTGACTATTGTAGATGTAAGGAAACAATCATAAAGAGATTTTTAATTCATGTTCAGTGAAAAAAGTCTTTTTGCTCTTGAATTTTGATTATGTTTAAAGGGATCCCAAACCTCCGAGACATGTTGTGTTCATATTATAGAGGATGAAAAAAAAAAGTTTAGGTTAAATTTTTTTGGTTGAAACAAAAGAATAAATGCATACCAAGAAAAACTAACTTTTTTATTTTAGCCAAAGCTTGCCTTCTCCATTTTGTTGTAGGCCAAAAAGTCAGCATAATATATGCTGCAATCTACAGACTTGATAATTTATTCAAGGGCGTTTTCCTAAGAGTTTCATTACATTACATCATTGATTTTTTCTCTGAAAATTAATCTATCCTTTAAAAAATTGATGTTGGAAATCCGCTTATTACTCTATATGATGGAGTAATCAAAAATTTATCCTCCGATCAGTTTTATGGGTATAAAATAGTCTCTGCTATTAGAAGTGGAAATATACCCAGTTAATCATTCCAGTTAATAATTCCAGATGGTTGACAACAGCCAACAGCTTTTGCAGAGTTTGGGTCTCAAAACATGAGTTGGAAGGCGAAAATTTAAAAAACCTTAAATTAATAATTGAGTTCATTGTTGGAGTTTACATGCCTATGTGGTTTAAAATTAAAATCAAGTACAGGTTTACTGAAGGACCAAGATATCGGCTCCAGCTCTTGCTCTGGCCGAAATCTGGCCATTTTTACAAATCCGGCTCCAGCAAAATGTTAGCAAATCCAGCATAATTATGGCCGCATTTCTGAATTTTGATCAGATTATTACATCTTTCTTGCCATGTATACTTAATATTTTATTTTTACAATTCAGTGTTTTTAGTAAGTCTATATGAACTCTATGAACTTCAGTGTTTTTAGTAATTCTATATGAAGTTTATGAACTTCATGTTTGTTTTGGTATCTATATTTACATTTTTTTACAGTTTAATTAGCTAAGCCTAATTTTAAACAACGATGCAACAAAAAATTCTGAAAGGAAGACACACGATATTCTACAATAATGCACGTGTAAAGACTATGAAGTCAATCTTAATTAAGTCATTGGATGAGCGTTTTAAAAGCATTGAGGAGACGCCATTTTATATAGTGGTGACACTGGTTGATCCATAATTTCAAACTAAACTCTTCTCATACAGGCAACACTGACAGGTGAAAAAGCAAGGTTGAAGTCAATCTGAGCATGCTAAGCAGCAAATTGATAAAACTAAAGAAAATCCAGCAAAACAAGCCCGGCTGGATAATTCTTATACATTATCATCATTACAATGGCAATATATATATAGATAAAATTATTCAGTCTACGCTCGCTTGTGGCACAGCACATGAATAACAATTACCAACAGGCATTGACACTCAGCAAAGCCAATATCTGGAAGAATCAGAAATATATAGACACGCTGATTCACTACAGTGGCGGAGTGACAACATCCCAGAAAAAAAAGTTTTATAGAATTTATTTAACTTTTTGAAACATATGGCCTATAGAAACTCTATAGAATTTATATAAAATATTTATTAATTTCTGTAAAACTTTTTAACAATAAAAATGAAGTTTAACAGAAAAAAACTGTCACTTGCTATTCTGAATAGTCAACATAGTTGACCATTTTTAGCACCATAGGGATGCACAGGATTTTGGCTCCTCTAGTGTGTTTCGAAATCCGGCTCCGATTCCGGCTGGATCTGTTATTAGAAATTCAGAAATTAAATCTTGTACAGCCCTAATTGATTCCGTGGTCAATTATCGATTGCGATTGCACCCGTTTCCCGACCAAGCCTGGTATAAAATTAATTGTGAAAATCAGAGGTCCTGGTGATGAAAAACTTCAAACTGGTGATAAAAATGTGAGAGCTATAATAACTCTAGAAATAAAACCTGATGCAACAAGGCTTATACAGCTAATCGACTGGAATATATACTATGCCTGTTCTTACTTGTGATCTGACAACAGAAAAAGTAAAACAGATAATATTTCAACCTATGATTGTTCCAAATTGGCCTTGTCATGGACATCAATTGAAAGACGAGTTAAACAGGTAACAGAAGCAGCAAGCAAAGTTTATTCTCAAGAAAAAAGAGTATTTAGTCATAATCTAAGTGAAAGCAATCTTAAAAAATTTTTGATTTTCTAAAAAAAAAATTATCTTTTATAAATGTTATAAAGTAGTTATTAGCAAGACACTGCTAAATACTTATTCATAATATCTCCTGCTTTTTTTTAAATAAAAAATTCTTAATGCATTAGCTTAATACGATATTTGACGTCGTTAAATTCTCTTTATTTTTTTATTTTTTAAAGACATAACCTTTTTAAAATTACTGCAATAATTTTATTTACTGCTAAGCAAGTTAAATGTTATTTAACAGCTTTTTTATTATTTTCTTTTATTTTTTTAAATATTAAATATTTAAATTTAATATTGCATTTTTTTAAATGTTTTATATTAATAAAATTTCATTCTTTTCTCGACATATGCATTAATGAATTAAAATAAGTTATATTTTTGAATTTTTTATGGAAAATAATCATTTCTTAAATTTCTAATTGCAGGTTTGCAACTACAAATGGTTTTTATTTTAAAATAATTAGCAAGTAACAAATAAAAAATAACCTTAATTTATTTACTTTGTTTATTTTAAGTTTATTATTTTATTATTAAGTTATATCGCTATATATATTGTTTATTAAAAAATGATCGCTGTGATTTAACTTGCGTTATAAAAAAAAAAGTTTAACTTACATTTTTGATGTAGCTGTTCATTTAAAATTTAATTTTGAGTAAAAAAAAAAAAAAATGTCAGGAAGAAAAATCCAAAAAATCAATTGCGATAAAAATAAGCTTTTTTTTAAGACTAAATAAAATTTCAATATTAAATAATATTTAGTAATATTTTGAAATAAATTTGACAGTTAAAGCCTTAACTTTAATTTTAATAAACTTAAATATATTTTTTAAATGAAAATTAAATTATATATTTTTAAAATCTAAATCAAATTATATATTTTTTTTTATCAGAATATAACTATATATTTTTATTAAATTAGTTTTAAATTAAATCATATTTTTTATCAGAATTAAATTATGTTTTTATGATCTTCGGTTGAAGCTTAAAAAATCAATCATTACAATAAAATAAAAACAAAATAAGAATAAACTTTTTATTTGAGGTTTTTTCATTAGTAAATAGCGCTTATATCAAACATAATTGTCATTCAAACTTTTGTAACAAATATTTTTATATTAGCCTCATTCAAAAGTTAATGTGACTTTTTTTAAAAATTAATTAATTCTTTTATCTTACCGCTTATTGAATAATTTAAAAGTTAAAAAATGATAAAAAGTTGCTTAACTAAAATTGCTTACTACTTATGAAAAATTGTTCAACGCGTACATAAATTGCTCTATACGTAATGCTTAAAAAAAAACCTGACATCTATTTATCCTCATAACTTGTGTATTGTTTTTATTTAACTGCATTTTTTTAAATTAACATTTTTTTTTTTTTGATTATTTTGATAGTTTCGCTGCTTACTGTTGCACACCTTCAAGAAAATGGTATTAAAGTAACGCTTGTAGAGGGAAACAGTACGTTTGTAAAACTGAGGTAAAATATGATTATTTATAGTTATTTAAAACAACAATATGTTTATGATCTCTTTTATCTATTTGTTATTTTTATATTCTATATTTTTTACAAATTTATTATATTCTGTAATTTACATTACAAGGATAAGCATAAACCTGTTTTTAATGCTGCTTGAGCAGTATTTTTTTAAGGCCCCTCCT
Organism: Hydra vulgaris; assembly: GCF_022113875.1. NCBI lineage: Eukaryota > Metazoa > Cnidaria > Hydrozoa > Anthoathecata > Hydridae > Hydra > Hydra vulgaris. The sequence goes on along the minus strand of NC_061163.1, from coordinate 5,815,983 downwards.
CACAAATGAATTATTCTGTTTTTCTAAAGTAAAGTTTATATATATATATATATATATATATATATATATATATATATATATATATATATATATATATATATTAAAAATATAAAATAGTATTATGTTGCAGGTCTTGTTTTAAAGCGTTAAGCTATCGACAATTTATGTGACTTTTTATTATTTTTTAACTTTTAAATTATTCTATAAGCGGTAAGATAAAAGAAGTAACAAATTTTATAAAAAAACACATTAACTTTTTAATTACAATTAAGTAAAAAAGTTTGTTACAAAAGTTTGAATGACTTATATTAAATATAAATGCCATTTACTAATAAAAAAAATAAAAAACTATAAAAACCTAATCTCTATTAAGCTAATTATTTTATGAAAATATTTAGTAACTGAAAATAAAATTGTTTATAGTTTATGACCATATTTTTTTTGTATGCAAAATTATTAAACGAAGCTAGGGATTGCAATCCCGCACACTTTTCAATCCCGCGGGATCCGCGCGGATTTTTTAATTTATGTGCGGATCCCGCGCGGGATTAATAGATTTCTTATGCACGTTATAATTGGCAAAAATTTTACTTTTATAACAAATACCGCAAATCTGAAGATGTGCAAAAACTATTAAATGTAAAGCCATATTTAGCAACCATGCACGATACTATTTTTTCCATAGAAAGTTCTTTTACAAAAACGTGTCTATTGTTTTGACCTTTTTTACGAAAAACGTTTCTATTGTTTTGACCTTTTTTGATAGAATTACCTCTTCGTCTTTGCAGTCGATGTATATTTTAGACTCTAGTTCAACTGATTCATGCTGTTTTGAAGTTGAAGCTCCGTCTTGTTGTAAAACGTTTAAATATTTAAATCATGGATTAATAACCCTTTTGTTGATCTTTGACTAATTTTTAAAATAGCCGAACATAACATGCACTTCATATTTTCTCCTTTATTACTTTTTTAAAATAATTCCATATAGTTTTAATTTGCGACATGCTTAGTAGGTACTTTTGTTTTAAAATCTTGATGTAAATAATTTTTGAAGTCTTTTTAAAAAGTAGTGCGCTTTTTATTAATCACGTTTTCAATTTAACGTTTTCAACATACTCATCAACAAAAATTTCAACATAGTCATTAACAAAACAAAAAAAATTTGAACGAGTTTCTCAGTATACATTTCATTGTGTACTTAATGACTATTTTATGACTAATCATTAACAAAACAAAAAAAAATTTGAACGAGTTTCTCAGTATACATTTTATTGTGCATTTAATGACTAGTGAACTATTAAATGAATTTATTATGCAAATACATTAAATACTTTAATTTGATATCTTTTTCGTCTTTGTTTATAGAATTGCTTTTTTTATTTAAAAGCAATAATTTCAAAACTCAGCAAATCCTGCGGATCCCTCAGTAGTTTTTGCGGGATCTTGCATGCGCTAAAATAATGTGGGATCCTGCGGGATTGCAGGATCACGCAATGCGGGATTGCAATCCCTAAACGAAGCCTTTTTAAAAAACCATAAAAGTAATAAGATAAAAACTTTAGTTTATCATCTCACGAGCACAAGAATGTTTATACAACTTTTGATTGCAATAAAAGAAATTTGCTTGAATTTCTATTTTGTAATAAAAATTAAATTAATAATTAAAAAAATGTTAAGTTTCATTTAATCTTTATTTGATATGAAGATATTTTATATATATATTTATTGCAATGATTGATTTTTTCGCTTGTAAAGCGCTAATACTTAAATACTATAATTCTGATAAAAAATGTATGATTTATTTTAAAACTAATTTAATAGAAATATATAATTTTATTCTGTTAAAAAGTATATATAATTTTATTCTGTTAAAAAGTATATATAATTTTATTTTGTTAAAAAAAAAAATATAATTTAATTTTGATTAAAATTAAAAATATATTTAAGTTTATTAAAAAGAAAGTATGAAAAATGCAAACATGAAAAACCAAAATGCTTGGATTTAACTTAACTGTTAAATTTATTTTAAAATATTACTAAATATTGTTCAGTATTTAAATTTTATTCTTTAAAAAAAATCTCATTTTTATTGCAATCGCTTTTTCGGTATTTCTTAAAGATTTTTTTTTTCTTACTCAAAATTAAATTTTAAATAAACATGTTCCGAGGCTGAATCAAAAATTTGCATAAAACGTAAGTTAAACTTTTTTTTATGACTCAAGTTAAAGCACAGCAATTATTTTTTAATAAATGATATATACTGCGGTATAATTTTAATAGTGTTTGGACAAATAATCTTTGCTTTTCCAACAAAATCGCTGATAAAATAGTTAACTTTTAATTAATGAAGTAAATAAATTAACCTAATTTTTTTTTGTTTGTTACTAATTTTTTAAAATAAAAAATCATTTTTAGTTGCTAAGTCACAATTAGAAATTTAAGAAATAATCATTTAAAAGAATTTAACATATCATTAAAAATGTAGAGAAAAAAAAAGAAATTTGTTTATATCAAACACTTTTAAAAATGTAATATTAAATTTAATTATTTAATAATAAATATTATTTTATAATAATATAAAAATAAATGTTCCCTAACAGTAATATTAAAAAACGAGTTAAATAATATTTAACTGGTTTTGTAGTAATTTAAAAAAGTTTATGTTGTTAAAGGGACTACCAAGTCCCGAGACATGTTGTGTTCATATTAAAGAGAATGTTAAAAAAAAATGTCTGAGCAAGTTTTTTTTGATTAAAACTAATTAATAAATGTATACCAAGAAAAACCAATCTTGTTGTTTTAGTCAAAGCTCGTCTTCTCCATTTTCTGTGGTATTTTGAGTGTGTAAAATAAACGCGATTTTCCAGGCGCATTATACAGACTTGATAATTTATTCAAGCGCGCTTAATTCATAGGAGTTTTAGTGCATGATGTATTAGATTTTTTTTTTGTTTGTTTAAAACACCGATTGTTATTTTTTAAATACAATTTCCAAATCATATTCATTTTATTATATTTTAAAGTTCTAAAATGTGTTTGTAAAAAAATTAAAAACAAAATAGTATTTTATTTGCGCAACTTTTTTTAAATAATCGTCTAGACCACGTGTATTTTGATTTCTTTTGTTATAAGTTTTTCTTTTAAAATATTAGATAAAATAATTTTTAACCTAAATAATAATGCACTTTTATTAATTTACTTTGTAAATATTAAAAAAAAAAAATTATAAACGCACTTTTTCTCTGATTTTTCAAAAATGTAGTTTTTGGTATTGAGGTAATCTTATTTTATTATTTATATTTCCATTATTATAACATCCAATATATATTATGGCGGGGGCTTAAAAATTAAAAAAATAATATACATTAATTTTTATTTTACAGACATACATAGAAACATAATTAACTTGAATGTTCTTAAAACATCTTGCAGAAGAATAAAAAGAATATTCGCGAACACACCAAATTTGCGAACAAACTAATTACATTGGTTCAAAAAATATGCTGACTAAGCGAAATAAAGTTCTAGAGTATTCTGTTGAAATGTTTTAAGAATTGTATTATTTACGATTTGTTGCTTTTTGAGATATCTAGCATAAATTTTTTTAATATATTATCAAATGAACTATTACTTTAATATTATGGCTCATTCTTGGAGCCACATCTGTAAAGCCGAAATATTATAATATATGTTTTTTAAATTGTCAAAATTAATTAACTTAATTTTGACAATTTAAAAAAATTTGTATTATAAAAATATATAATTTGTAATTAACTAAAAGTTAATTGCAAATTATATATTTTATTAGTAAATTCTTAATTTTTATATCTTTTCTTAGTGCTTGGTTTAATTTATTTGTTCATTAGATTTATAAAAAACTAACGAACAATTAATAAAATAAACTTTTAATAAAATAAGTAACTATAGTTAGCTATTCTAGTAAAATTTTTAAAGAATTTCTAGAATGTTTCCAATGACGTCATGCACTAAAACTCCTATGAATTAAACGCGCTTGAATAAATTATCAAGTCTGTATAATGCGCCTGGAAAATCGCGTTTATTTTACACACTCAAAATACCGCAGAAAATGGAGAAGACGAGCTTCGACTAAAACAACAAGATTGGTTTTTCTTGGTATACATTTATTAATTAGTTTTAATCAAAAAAAATTTGCTCAGACGTTGTTTTTTTTTAACATTCTCTTTAATATGAACACAACATGTCTCAGGACTTGGTAGTCCCTTTAAAAAAAAAAAAAAGTAAACAGAAGTTTATGGGATCAAATTCATATTAGACAAATGCATTAAGCATTTCTTATTTAAAAAGGTCTGATGTTGTTATCTTTATTGTTAATTGAATTAGTTTATAATATTCAAACATTTTAATTTTTACATACAAAAAAATTTGCAGGTTTATGTATGAAAGTTCCATTATTTTATTTGAAGTCATTACAATATAAATATTATGTATAATTTTAAAAATAATGTTATAATATTTTATAGTAACTATTCTAAAAAAAATTGTGTAATTTGGTATTAAAAAAGACTTTAATAATATAGTATTTCCTTAATATGCTGACTGACAAAAATTGAAAAAAAAATTGAATGCCAAAAAATGTTTTTTCTTTTGTTATATTATGCTTTTTTCCTCAACTTTTCATTTTTATTTTTTTATTCTGATTCACTCTCAACATTTTTCTTTTTTTTAATTTTCAATTTTGTTTTTAGTTTATTTAGATATTCCATTTTGTATTGTATTTGTTTCCTTTCTTCTAGTATCTTATAGTTCTTTTATTCTCTGTAGTTTCTTTTAGCTTTATTTTGTAAATTCTCAAAACACTTACTATATAAAAACATGGTCAAGTTGTCTAAAAAAATTATTTTAAGCATGAGTTTTAAAATTTAATTTTGATAAAATTGTTTTTTGTAATATTTCATGTAGTTTAAGTTGCTGCATATGATACTTAATACGTTTTTTTAAAACAATACAGACAAGCACACTTTTAAATAAAAAAATAAGTATTCTGGATGAGGAATATGAGGAGCATTTTTAATAGGATACATACAAGAAAGAAAATTTAGCAGTTTTGGAAAAAAAATTTAACCTTAGGTCTTCAAAATGTTGTAAAAACACGCATATATAAATGTTTAATCCTGAAAATGTAAATAAAGAAAAAGCTTCTTCACAGTTGTGTGTGTGTTTTTGTGTGTGAGTATATATACATATATATATATATATATATATATATATATATATATATATATATATATATATATATATATATATATATATATATATATATATATATATATATATATTTGTATAGTTTGTCACTTACGGGGACAGATTTTACAAAAAACGAACATTTGCAGGGACATTATTAGCATTGTTGGGGACATTTTAGTGTATCAGTTAATTTTTTGTCCCCGTAAGCATTTTTTTTTTGTAAAAAAAATGTACCTATAAGAAACTTGTAGAGAACGAAAAGTACATACATCAACTATCAAATAGCCTGACTCGCAAGGGAGTGCTGCTACATCGACTGAGGGTTTAGTTATTTGGTTAGGCTAGGCATCAAGGTCAGGCTTTAGGTTAGGGTTACGGCAAGGTTTAAATTTGGTTATATTATTGTAATTAATTGTTTTTGTAAATAGATGAAGTAAAAAATAAATAAATAAAAAAATAGCAAAAATCAATATAAAAAATATATTTTTATAATAAAATAATAAATTTAAATATGCATAAATACAAATAGAAATAAAACAAAAGTTAAAAAAATATAAAAATAAAAATAGTATAAAAAAGTGAAAAAAAAACAATATATATATATATATATATATATATATATATATATATATATATATATATATATATATATATATATATATATATATATATATATATTATATATATATTTATTTATTTATGTATGTATATATACATATACACATTGTAAATTTTCAGCAATTCAAGTATTGAAGGGGATACATCAGTTGCAAAATATTTAGCTCGCTTATATCCTAATGAGAATTTGTATGGATCATCTGTTCTGGAAAAATCTCAGGTAATTTTTTGTTTATTTGTTACTAAAAGAATTTAATGTTATGATTTTTTTTTAATCGTTTAGTTTTTTATATGGATTTTATTTTGTTGGGAAATGGGTTTTGGGATTAAGTAGTAAAGAGAAATAACAAAATTAAAATAATAAGATTGTAAAAATTAAATTTTTTTTTTTAAACAAATTTATTTTTATGGTATTTAAAAAAAAAGGTTTTAAATTTTGTTTTTATTGGGCTTATCATCTGACCTACTTTTGGTTTGTAATTTTAGTTAAATAAGAGTTGTTCCTCACTAATTAAAATATTTATAATTTGTAATACAAAGAGTATAGAGTTGAGTTTTGCATTTTTACAAAAGACATAGCTAACCTTTACAAGGTAAATTTGGGGAATTAATGTTTCATATTTTGTATAATACTCTCCAAAATTATTAAATTGCAAATTTATTTTATAACATTAAATTATTATATCTAATTATGCAAAAATTGCTACATTAAGCAGAAATGTCTGTATTTTCCATGCTACATACAAGGACCATCTGCATTTAAAGACCATGTGATAATAGTTGTATTAGTTGTAATAAAATGTGATAATGGCTGTAGTAGTTCATAAAATATAACTGTGTTTATTATGTATATAATTTATATTTTATGTTAATTTATGTTTTATTTTACTTTTGTATATATATATTTTTTTTAAAGGTTGATAGCTGGATTGATTTTAGTCATCTTTACCTAAGAAGTCCAGAAGGTATTAATGATCCTCTCAATGAGCTAAACAAATGTTTAGAACCAGCTACTCATCTTGTAGGACATTCATTTACTCTTGCAGACTTTGCTGTTTGGGCTTCATTGAAAGGTATATTTTATATATTTATGTTTGTTTTTATATATTTTTTTTAAATGTAGATTTGATTGTTTTAAAAATTTGATTGAAAGTTACATAGAACTCAATTATTTAGATTTTTCTATAAAAATTAACAATTGAAACTTGATTGAAAAATTATATTATTCAGGCTTGGTCGGGAAGTGGGAGAGATCGCTCTTGAATACTAACCACAGAAATTATATTTAGTTGCGAAAAACTGGCCAGGTTTTTTAGTTATTTTGAGAACATTTAAGTTTATGTAAGTTTAAACAAAAAATTTTTGTTTTATGGACATACATGGAAACATAAAAAACTTGAATGTTCTCAAAACATCTTGGTGCGAAAGAATAAAAAGAATATTGGCGAACACTAAAAACCCGCCAAATTAACGAACAAACTAATTCTATTGGTTCAAAAAATACGCTGACTAAGCGAAATAAAGTTCTAGAGTATTCTGTTGAAATGTTTTAGAAATTATATTATTTACAATTCGTTACATTTTTGGATTTCTAGCATAAATTGTTTAAAAAATATATATTATTTGTTTACAAAATGTTTTAAATATATATTAATTAAATTGTCAAAATTTTATTATAAATTATAGATTTTATTAGTATATTCTTATTTTTTATTTAAAAAGTATGTATTCTTTATGTAAATGTAATTTTGTGTATCTGTTTTTTATCGTAATGTATCTTTTAAAGCAATTTTTATGATTTAAACAAAGACTTACAAAAATTATTACGTTTTCAATAAAGTTATAATCATTAAAGTTACTAAAACTAGTGTAACAAACATATAAAAAAGTTTCTGATTACTAAACACAAACAACGCATACAAAGTAACTTGTGGATGAACAAGCACCTGAGGTCACGACAGAACACAAATATATATATAGCAAATAATTAGATATAAATAAAAGTTTCTAGATATTGGTTTACTAACTCTAATTATTTTTGCTTAAGTTGCCATTCTTAAAACTCGTTATACTTTTTTCTGCTTTAAATACTAATACTAAAGTTAAAAAGCCCACTCACTAAACATCATCAGCGATATTGTGAAGCAGTTTCGCTTCCTCGTCATAAAGTATTTTTAACTTTTTTAGTTGATTTCTATCTTGTTAATTTATTTACTCTAGTAATTCAATGATTTAATTATTTCATTTGTTTATCTTACTAAAAACAATTGCTTCAAATATGTTAAACTTTTCAAACTAGGCGAAACATAAAATAGGTATTAAAAAATTTAACTTTTTTATTTATAAAATAATTTAGCTTAAATAAAACTAAAACTTGCAAACTTTGTTAAATAAAAAATATTTATTTCTTTTTTAGACAATCGTAAGATGTTACTTTATAAAAAAAAATATTGCTTAATTTTATAAAAAAATTATAAAAGAGCGATGTTTCAAAAATATTTGTTCTAAACCTAATTTATTTAGCTTTAATTTTTTTTTGTGTTTAAAGATATTTTTTTTTTGCCTAATTTTTTTTTTTTTTTAAATTAAGCGACAAAGTAACATCTTACGATTGTTTAAAAAGGAAATAAATGTTCTTTATTTAACAAAGTTTGCAAGTTTTAGTTTTATTTAAGCTAAATTATCTTATAAATAAAAAAATTTATTTTTTTTAATACCTATTTTATGTTTCGCCTAGTTTGAAAAGTTTAACATATTTGAAACAATTCTTCTTAGTAAGATAAACAAATGAAATAATTAAATCATTGAACTACTATAGAAATTAAATTAACTAGATAGAAATCAACTAAAATGGTTAAAAATACTTTATGATGAGGAAGCGAAACTGCTTCACAATATCGCTGATGATGTTTAGTGAGTGAGCTTTTTAACTTTAATTAGTATTTAAAGCAGAAAAAAGCATAACGAGTTTTTAAGAATAGTAACTTAGACGAAAATAATTAGAGTTAGTAAACCAATATCTAGAAACTTTATACCTAATAACTTGTATATATATTTGTGTTCTGTCGTGACCTCAGGCGCAGTGCTTGTTCATCCGTGAGTTACTTTGTATGCATTGTTTGTAACAAGTAACCAGAGACTTCTTATATGTTTGTTACATAATTAGTTTTATTAACTTTAATGATTATTAATAACTTCATTGCAAAAAGGCAATTATTTTTGTAAGTCTTTATTTACAAATTAAATTTACAAAATTGCTTTAAAAGATTACATTACAATAAAAAACAGAGAACATAAAAAACAGACAAAATTACATTTACATGAAAAATACATACTTTTTAAATAAAAAATAAGAATATACTAAAATCTATAATTTATAATAAATTTTCAAAATTTTGACAATTTAAATAATATATATTTCAAGCATTTATTTTTGTAAACAAATAATAATAGTTTATATAATTTACGGCTTTGCAGATGTGGCTCCAAGAATGGGCCATAGTATTAGATGACATATTCTTAAATCTCAAAACCTAACAAATCGTGAATAATACAATTTCTAAAACATTTCAACAGAATACTCTTGAACTTTATTTCGCTTAGTCAGCATATTTTTTGGATAAATAGGGTTAGTTTGTTTGTTAATTTGGCAGGTTTTTAGTGTTCGCGAATATTCTTTTTATTCTTCCATACCAACATGTTTTAAGAACATTCAAGTTTATTATGTTTCCATGTATGTCCATAAAACAAAAATTTTTGTTTCGTACAAACTTAAATGTGCTCAAAACAAATAAAAAATCTGGCCAGTCATATTCGTAACTAAATATAATTTAGTTGGTCAGTATTCTAGAGCGATCGCTACCGCTTCCCAACCAAGCCTGTGCTAAACAACACTTTTTCTCATTTTAATTTTCAATTGAAATATTTTTGAAAAAAATGATTTTTTACTGCATTAACAGAAATTTCTTTAAATTTTTAATAGCTAATATTCAAATTTTAATTTTGTTTAATTGAAATTATTCAAAAAAAATATTCAAATGTTATTTTCATTTAATTAAAATTAAATTTATAACTACAGTTTTAAAAAATTAAATTAAATTTTAAAAACATTTACAACTATGTTCATAAATTATGAAAAGTTTTTTTTATTTTGTCTAAAAAGATTTTATATTTTTGGATACTTATTTCAAAAAATTAGTAAAAAAAAATAATCCAAATCTCAAAGAAAAAAACACAGAACCAAAGATAGAACCTTGTTCTACCCCAGAAGTTTCAGGGACTGGAATGACTTTAATATTCTAGTTAAAAGGAATTGATTCACAAATTTTCAAAAATTGTCTCCATATGGCGAGAGCTTATAAATGAAAAAACCAGAGAAAAAAAAAACCCAGCATATCAAGGAAAATAGCTCTTGATACGTCAAGAAAAGTAGTCCTTGCCCCCCACGTTTTCTTCTAATGCACAACAGAACCTTTTATTTGTGAAGGTTAACAATTAGTTATTAATTTGATTGTAATACAATTTATCTTGCAATGCATTTTAATCAAAAATCTAACATGTTTTTACAAAGAAACATATTTATTTAGCAGTTGACTTCAACATAAATTTAACAAATAACCTCACAAGAAGCATGTTTTTTAGTTTTACTATATTGATTTAATCTGATAAAAATAAAAATTCTTGTAAATTTTCTTTTTGTTTTTCATATTTGGAAATATTATAAAATATATTTTTGCTACAGCATTGTTTTTGTTGTATTATACAAGTTTTAAGGAATATTAACAATGAGGTAATAATAGTTAAATTGATAATTAATCATAAAATATGTTAATAACCAATATTTTTAATGTTTTCTATCAATTTTTATTATAAAAATAGAGTTGCTTCTAAAAATAAAACTTGTTGAAAACCTCTGATTTATTAAAAAATGTCATTATTTTTAAAAACATTCATGTTTTGAAAAAAAAAAGACAGTGTTATTTATAAAGGCAAAAATGATGAAGCAAAGTATGATTGTGACACCATACTGGCATTTAAAAAAATCTTTTACTACTTTAAGCCTTGGTTTGAATAGCCAGCTATAGCCTGTGCTTAGACCAGCACTCCTTTAAGTCAGACTGGCACACTATAAAGTCAGACACTTCATTAAGTCAGAACAGCACTCATTTAAGTCAGTTTACACCAGCAATATATGACTAGAATTTGTAGATACATAGAATCAATTTAAATAAGTTTTTTAAATTGTATATTATAAAATTTAATAGTATTAAAATATATTTTTGTGTTTGATAAATTTACTAATTATAAAAAGGTTTATGCTCTAACTTTTTTCAAATCTTAAATGACAGACTGTATTTATTGAATAAAACTGCAGTTGTGTCAAAAGATGTTTCAAACATCTTTTTGTATTTATAATTACTGTAGAATGAGGGAAAGCAAACAATAGTTTAACTTTGAATTAATCAGTTTAATACTTTGGTTTATTTTTCGGTTATATTTCTTTAAATAATGTCTTTAGAAAACAATAAACATATATTAGAAGTTTATTAATTTAAGAAAATAATAAATTTCAAACCATTTTATTGTTTTTAAAAAACATTTAAAAGTAGGCTTTTAAAGGCAGCTAAAAGTAATTTAATCATAATTATAGGAAAGAAAATATGTTCTATAAAATATTTTTAAAAAATGTTTTAAAGAAAAAATTTATATTTTGTTTAAAATACTTAATTCTTTTTTTTAATTACTTTTTTTTATATTTGCAAACATTTGTACTTCTGTTTATTTTTTATTTTTTTCATTTGCTAAATAAATTTTATGTGTGTTTTAAAACACATTAGGTTTATTGTGTTCTCAGCTCTAACAACAACCCAGTTAGTATTTTCAATATAGTTACTTTTCTCTTTATTATATTATATTATATTATACTTATATATTATTTTACTTATTATATTACTTATTATATTACTTATTATATTACTTATTATTATTATTATATTACTATTATATTACTTATTATATTATATTATATTATACTATATTATAACACGTTTTAGTGAAAATCTTTCTAAAAATTATGTTAAAAAGAGCACAGTAACAGTTATTGACAGGAAAGGTGTGTGGTTGCACAATATTCCTAGCCATGCGTTTAATTTGTTTTTACGACAACTTGACTACAGTTTTTTATACTTTTGAAAATGTTTCAAAATTTGCGCTGAAATAAAGTAATAAAGCGAGAAGTTACTTTTAATGATTGTAATGACTATGAAACTTTTATTTAAATTATCAAAAGATATTATGTAGTTAAAAATTTTATTTTTATGATGACTGTAAATGTTTTTAAAACAATATGTACAATTAGTTTTATAAACAGCAGCGAAAACATTGTTTCAATAAACTTGTTGATAAAAACGTAAATTTAATAGTTCAAACATTACTAAGTTATTTTTTATAATGGTTTGAAACTTTCTAATGAAATGTTTTTACGCTACGTTAAGCACTTTTAAATTAAGTTTTAAACATTATAAATAAGTTCATTGAATATTATTCTATGAATTCATTGAAATTTTTAATTCATTTCAAAAATAATTTTTGAATGATAAAAGTAAATGTTATAAAACAATTTTTTGATTAATTTTATCGACAATGATAACAATGACGTGTTTCAATACACTTTTTTTTTTAATTCTTAAAGTTAATATAGTTAAAAACGTAACAAGGTTTTTTTTGTTGTTTTGTTAACTTACTAATTAAATGTTTTTATACTGCCTTAGTAGTATAAAAATACTTAATTAAAAATTTTCTGTCTACAACTGCAATAATATAGATATGGGAATAAATCAATAACATAGTTGTTAAAAGTAGAGAAAGTAAAGTACCAAACTTGTATAAAAAATTTTTTTTTAGGTAATTCTACTTGGGAATCTATGTTCAAAAAACGTTACCTTCATGTTTTACGTTGGTTTGAATACTGTTCAAATCAGAAAATATTCAAATTTGTAATGGATAATAAAACTAAAAATCCTACTTCCATTGAAAATGTAAAAGATGTAAAAAAAGTGAGTAATAATTTAAATAATTTTATTATAGTTTTTCTAATTATTTTGTAGAAAAAGGTTTTTTTGATTTTTTTTTTTTTTTTTTTTTTTTACCTAACTATTCGCCAATGCCGACCTAACTATTTAACAATGTCGATCTGAAAGTATTTGAGATCAGCAAAAATTTGCCGACCTCGTCTATATCTTATATATATATATAATCTATATATATATATATATCTATACCTATCTATCTATATATATATATATATATATATATATATATATATATATATATATATATATATATATATATATATATATATATATATATATATATATATATATATATATATATATATATATACACACACATATACATATATACATATACATACACATGCATTTTTTTTTTTATTAGTTTACAAGGCTTAAAAAAGTTTAACAACTTTAAAATAGTTTTTTTTTAATTGATAGAGTGCCTGTCCAAACCAAACTCTCAGTTGATGTAGCAACTCTCCTAACATGTTTTATCTATTTGTTAGTCTATGTAGCAGCAATCCTCGTGTGTTTTTAAGTCAGTTTATGTAGCAACACTATTTGCATGTTCTACCTATTTGTCAATTAATATATGTAAATAATAATAAAAAAAATAAAACATTCAAAAAAAATTTTAAAAATAAAATCATTTTGTATGTTTTAAAAACATTCTAGTCTATTATTTGCGCTTTTGCAGTTTTTTAAGAAAGGATATAATTTAATTACTTTACTCAATTAAATTTTATGGTTTTGACATAATCTGTACTTAATTTTGTCTTGTTAAAACACAAAGAGTAATTTAGAGCCTTTTTTTTTATCACAAACTGTAAATTTAGATGTCAAACTATCTATCTAATATATATATATATATATATATATATATATATATATATATATATATATATATATATATATATATATATATATATATATATATATATATTTAAGCAAAGCCCATAATCATAAAAGAATGCTCAATATTAAAAAATAACTTTAAAATATTTTAAATATATATATATATATATATATATATATATATATATATATATATATATATATATATATTCTATTGCTTACTCCATAAGCTAAAACAAGTTTCAAAGAAGTTGATTCTTTTTTTGATATAAATTTTGCATTTTTTTTATGATAAAATATGACATAATTTTTACAAGTATTGTTAAAATAATGATGCACATCCTAGTGGGAATATTGGATGCAGAAAAAAAAGTACACCTACCAATTACATTTTTAAAGCCACCATAGCTTATACAGTTACAATCTAAATTTCGAAAATATTTTGTTGATATCTTTCGAAATAAAAGGGGGGTTAAATGAGTGGGTTCTGGATTTTTGGCATTCAAGATAGCTAACTTTTAGAGATGGATCAAACTTGAAATTTTGTAATGTCAATACTGGATTCATAAAATGTTTTTCAGAAAATTACAGTGGTTGGAACCTGGGAATAAGCCTAACCTTAAAGTTTGAATCCCTGGAAATATGTATTTGTACAGTTTTAAAAAAAATCTGTTTTTTTAAATACAATTTTTAACATTTTTGGGTTGGAGAAAGATTGGCTCTGATCACTTTAATACAAAAATAAAATTTTGATTATTTGTTAAGGGTTTTAGGGATATTTTACATAACAAATTCATAATAAATGTTTGATATTTTACTTGAATTCAGTGTTTGATATTGAGTCAGTTTGGTATTTTACTTTTGCTAACTAACTATTCACTTTTATATAAATTCAATATCTATATACAATAAATAAAATAAAAAATTATAAAATAAATATATTCATTCAGTAAGATTTTTTGAAAAAATGTGAGTTGTTTGTAACAATAGCTTTAAAAAGATTTTTAGAATATTTTTTTTTGAAAGCTGGATACATTGTAACTGTTTTTCCCTGGTCTGTCTAAAATTAAAAGGAATAGATTTAGAGGCTTGTTTGCTCCAAATTTTTTTCTCATTATTTTATAGCAAAATAATTTGCTAAATAAAATAACTTGAAAACTCTTTAAAATAAAAAATTAATTTTAACTAAATTTTTAATAGTATATTTTATATAATATATATATATATATATATATATATATATATATATATATATATATATATATATATATATATATTTGGGTGGCAGTACCCCCTCATTTCAGCGGACTTTAGCGGAAAATCAACATTATTTTTGAGAAAAAACAATATTTGCCAATATGTAATAAAAAAAAAATAAGAAAAGGTCCTGAAATTTTATTTTGAGTGGCGCCCAAATATGGTAAAAGCTGTTGAAAACAGTCTAGATAAGCTCCTGATATATATATATATATATATATATATATATATATATATATATATATATATATATATATATATTCAATTTTGAGTTTTTGTTCGTAATAAGTGACCAGGGCCCCAGTCCCGGCTAAAAATGAGACTTGCAAATCCAGCCCCGGCAAAATTATAAGATTTAGAGGTTGATAGCCGGGGTTAAAAATAGATTTATAATTCTTTATGTATTATAATTTTGTACTTACATTTACTATTTATTAAATTCTGGCATATATTTATGCTAGTATTTAATAAATATGGATATATATAGTAAAAGGATGCAACTTGTTAAATAAGAAGCCAAGCAAGTATGAGTTTTGGTTTATTGTAATAGAGATGATAGCTTGTTTGAGCATTGACCATAATTAGAGAAACAGCATAAAAGATTATGGCTAAAGCCTGATGATGTCATCATCAGCAGATGATGATGATGATGATGATGATGATGATGATGATGATGATGATGATGATGATGATGATGATGATGATGATGATGATGATGATGATGATGATGATGATGATGATGGTAATGACTATGATCATGATGATGATGGCAATAATGATGATGATAATCATAATAATAATGATTATGATGATGACGATTATGATGATGATCATGATGATGATAATCATGTTGATCATAATGATGTTTATAAACGCATATATACAATATCAAACATAAATTTTGAAGAAAAAAAAGTACTTTAGAATGTATAAATGTTTATGCAGCCCAGGTCATAAACCCGGTCCCAGCCCTAGCTCTATTATATCAAACCTTGCTCCGGTAGAATATCAACAAAGGTTGTTTACTAGTTATTCGTAATAATTCAATTATATTTAATTTTTTAAGGCAACAGGTTTAAAGACTACAATGGAAGAAGGAGGAAAGTTTTTTGATTTACCAGGAGCAGAAAAAGGAAAAGTTGTTGTTCGTTTTCCTCCTGAAGCTAGTGGGTTAGTATTATTTTACATGTAAAAATTTTAAATGTAAAGTAGTTATTTGATATTTAATTCTGTTAAAAAATTTATTATATAAATGTTTATTCAATAAAAGTTTTTTCTTTCAGGTATTTACATATAGGGCATGCGAAAGCTGCGCTGATGAATCAGTATTATAAAGAACTTTATGATGGAAAACTTATAATGAGATTTGATGATACAAATCCAGCAAAGGAAAATGCTCATTTCGAAGAGGTAAGTATATAATTTATTACTTAAAATACATTAGAAATTGGGTAATGTATATTAAACAATGGAAAACAGTCTAATTCATTATTATCATTTATTTAGCGTTCTTGTTTATAGTCTTGCACAAGTTGGAGGTTTCTTTTAAGCATCTTATTTAACTAAAAAAAATTTATCATTTGTAATGCACTTTCTTAAAGTTTTTTTTCTTTCTTTAACCCTAAAACTGCTTTCTTTTTTCTTCTGAAACTGCTTTTTCTTTACATGATAATATCCAATAGGTTGGATTAAAAATAAAAGTGTGAATTTCATTACAATACTCTAAAACTTATTTGCTAATCCATGTATAAAATAGAGAGCAGTTGTAATAAATAAAAATGCTTTACCGGAAGTGCCCCTTTTTAGATTTGAAAGTTTGCATGCCAAAGCTGTTTTGCATAACTAATAATATTACTGCACTGCATATCCTTAACTTTGTCTAAATTTAAACAAACCAATTTGTTTGCTAGCTTTTAGTTTTAGTTAATGAATGATTTGATCTGATTATTTGATATTATGGCTACACGACAGCTGACTAGACATATTCTGTGAACAGCAGACACGATATTTGGTGGACACTATGATCTGCCTCAAAATGTTCTACCAAATAACCTTCAAGTTACAAGGAGATTTTTACAACTGAAAAAAAGGCAAAATGGTTGTAACAAAGAGATATACAAAATTATTGCTCAAGATGTTTAGGACAACGATTTTAACTTTGCAGGTTCAATCTGTAGTGAAATGTGTTGATGGCTTAATTATTACTTGAGCAGAGCTGTGTTCTACAAAATCCAGTTCTAAATGTAATCTAATTAATAATTCTAATTAATAAGTTCCACCTAGTAAATGACTAGGTGGAACTTATTAATTAGGTTAATGTATCCAACCCACCAGTCACTATGAGCCTGTCAAATGAAGAAATTAGTCAGTTCAGAAAAATGCCAATTTCTGTTAAATACCCATAATTTTTTTTTTGTGAAATATGTTTTAAACAATATGGGATCACTGAACATTATTGAGACAACTGAAAGATTTTAATTATAAAATCGCTAAATTATGAAATAGTATATATTTTGGAAAGTATAAATTTTTTAAATATATATTTATTTATTTTTGTATGGTGACATAAGATTCAGTTGCATGCCATAGTAAAGGATAAGTTGGTTTTTGTGTTGACATCAATAAATGGTGACCTTTTGAAGGCTGTTAAGATATAGATTAAAAACAACTTATTACACAGCTCTCTTGTTTTGTTACAATTATTTGAAAGCCATTATAAAATGAAATCTGTAAATAATTTTTAATAAATGCTCAATTAGTCGCCAATCATTTTCTTTTTTGAACTTAAGTATCTTTTGATTTTAAAACCGATTATCAGGTTTTTTAACAACATTTTATATAATACTTAGTGTTTCTTATTTTTATATACATTTTATAATTTTTATGTGCTTCTTTGATTAATCGAAAATCGTTGTTTTGTTTTTTATTTGTTTAAAACAAGACAAAAAAAAAGTATTATGTTTTTCTAGTTTAAAGATGTTTATTTATCAAATTCCTTTTTGCAAAAATTTATTTGTTCATTGTTTAAGAGGAAATTAATTTCATCTCATATAAAGGAATTATATCTCTTATTAATTAAGTTCTGTTGAATGTTTACACAAAAATCCTAATGTTCTAATGTTCTATTTCATTAACTAACTTAGTAAATCTTCATTTATTTTTTGGGATTATTATTTTTTTAAATTTATTTAATTAAAAACTGCAATATTTATATTTTTTCTGTTGTTAATTTTCTTTCAGATTATCCTAGAAGATATCAAGTTGTTGCAACTAACGCCAGATCATTATTCGAGAACATCCGATCATTTTGATGTTATGTTAAAATATGCTGATCAAATGATTAAACAAGGAGATGCATACTGTGACAATACTGTTGCTGAAGAAGTGAAAAGACTGCGAGAAGAAAGACTTCCATCCCCAAATAGAAATTTGTGTAAGCTTGATTATTTTTTTAAATATGTATCAGGCTTGGTTGGGAAGCAGGAGTGATCACTCTCGAATACTGACCTCGGAAATAATATTTAGTTGCGAAAAACTGGCCAGGTTTTTTGGTCGTTTTGAGAACATATAAGTTTATAAACGGAACAAAAAAATTTTGTTTTACGGACATACATGGAAACATAATAAACTTGAATGTTCTCAAAACATCTTGGTGCGGAAAAATAAAAAGAATATTCGCAAACACTAAAAACCTGCCAAATTAACGAACAAACTAATTCTATAGTTCAAAAAATACGCTGACGTAGCGAAATAAAGTTCTAGAGTATTTTGTTGAAATGTTTTAGAAATTTTTAAAGCAATTTTTATGATTTACAATTGTAAACAAAGACTTACAAAAAAAATTGCGTTTTTAATGAAGTTATTAACAATCATTAAAGTTAATAAAACTAATTATGTAACATACATATAAGAAGTTTCAAGTTACTAAACACAAACAATGCATTCAAAGTAACTCGCAGATAAACAAGCACCGCGCTTGAGGTTACGACAGAACACATTTATATAGCAAGTTATTAGATATAAAAAAAAGTTTCTAGATATTAGTTTACTAACTCTAATTTTTTTGCTTAAGTTGCCATTCTTAAAAACTCTTTATACTTTTTTCTGCTTTAATTACTAATTAAAATTAAAAAGCCCACTCACTAAATATCATCAGCGTTATTGTGAAGCAGTCTTGCTTCATCGTATTTTTAAGCTCTTTAAGTAAGTATTTTTAACCTACATAAGTATTTTTAACCTATTTAGTTGAACGTAACTATTTTTAACCTTTTTAGTTGATTTCTATCTAGTTAATTTAATTTCTGTAGTAATTCAATGATTTAATTATTTCATTTGTTTATCTTACTAAGAAGAATTATTTTAAATATGTTAAACTTTTTAAACTAAGCGAAGCATAAAATAGGTATTAAAAAAATTAACTTTATTTATAAAATAATTTAGCTTAGATGAAATTGCATTTTTTTCATTAGAATCTTGTTAGATTTTTAAGGGCCAGGGGCTATTTTTATTTTGGATGCCTTTGTATGTGCCACAGCATAAAAATGACCAAACAGAAAGGTCTTCTTGACTTTTTGGGGGCCCTAACATTGCGGGACCCAGGACTATATCCCCCTCTAAACCCAACCCTCCTTAATCTAGCACTGGAAATAAGACACAAGTATATAAATATTATATTACACTCTTTGTTAAATAAAGAACATTTGTTTCCTTTTTAAACAATCATAAGATTACTTTATATAAACTTCGCTTAATTTTATAAAAAATTATAAAAGAGGGATGTTTTGAAAATATTTGTTCTAAACGTAATTTATTTTACTTTAAGTTTTTTTGCGTTAAAAGATATTTTATTTTTTTTTTTTTTTTTTTCTTTTTTTTTTTTTTTTTTTTTTTAATGTTATTGTCTCTTATCGGTCCAATTAATTATTTGCGCTTTTTTTTTTTTTGCTTTTTGAAATGTTCTCAAAACGACTAAAAATCTGGCCAGCTTTTCGCAACTAAATATTTCTGTGGTCAGCAAGCGAGAGCGATCGCTCCCGCTTCCCGACCGAGCCTGATATATACAGCCCTCAGAATTAGTGTTGGCATTTGGCAATGTTAACCTAAAATTATTTAAAGTCAGCAAAAAATTGTTGATCTTGTTTCTATATTTTACGATAAAACCTTTGTCAATATATTTGTTGACCTGAAGCTGACCTTTAATAGTTTAAGTTTGGCAAAAAAAAAAAGCCTAATTCCGAGGACTGTATATAGTATTCCCCATTGAACATGTCAGGCACAAATTTAAAGAGGAATGTTTTAAGCAAAATACTTCATAAACTTTTAGAACCCTAAATGTTGAAATTTAAAAAAATTAGTTAAGAGTTTAAAAAAAAGTGTGAAAGAAAATTTTCAACATAGTTCTTGTGCTTTTTAGTATCATGTTATATATCTATGTTATGTATCTGGATATAATTTAGTATATGATTGTAAATTTTATTGGTTATTTCAGCTGCTTTTTGTCATAAACTATCAGCATAAACTATTCGATAAGATTTCTGAATTTTTTTCTTAGCACTTTTATGTTTTATGGATTTCTGTTTTATAGGATTTATGGATTTATGTTTTATAAGATTTCTGAATTTTTTTTCAAAACTGTAAGTTTGATTTGATGAGTTTTTTTGAAGCCTACAGAGCCTCCTGAACAGTGGATTTGTTGGTTTTTATCTTTAGAAAAAATGTCGATTATTTTTTTTACCTCACTTTACTTTTTACATCTTTTAATTTTCTTTTGAGGCAAAGAGATTTATGTTTGACTTCCACTTCGGCTCAATTGCTGTGGCAATATTTAATAATATTGTCAACATAATTTTATTAATAATAGAAATACAAATTTTTTTAAATTTGTTTATCTATATTTTTGTCTGTCTATTAATTTATTTTCAGTTTTCTATTTTCTTCATCAAGGAGTTTAAGTTTTGATATTGATTTCTTGATGTTGAAATTTCATGACATGAAAGTTTGGGATATTTATTTCAAGATTATTTTTAAGAAAAAGATGAAAATAAAAATATTGAGAGATGTAAAAATTCTTGTTTAGCTATTGATGAGAATCTTGAGTTATTTAAAGAAATGATAGCTGGTTCTGAGAAAGGTTTAACTTATTGCCTTCGTGCTAAAATTGACTACAAATCTGACAATGGCTGCTTGCGCGATCCTGTAATGTACAGATGCAGAACAGAAGAACATTTAGTACATGGAAATAAATATGTGTATGTTGATCATTTTGATTTTTTTTAATTATTTTTTATACCTTATTATTATATAATGTTGTTATGTTTTATAAAATTAATCAAGAAAAAATGTATTAGAACTAATTTTTAATTTAGTGTTTACCCTACATATGATTTTGCATGTCCAATTGTTGATAGTCTTGAAGGTGTAACACATGCATTAAGAACTTCAGAATATTTGGACAGAGATTCTCAATATTATTGGTTCATTGATAAACTAGGTTATTTTTTTTATAAAAAAAAAAAACAATGTTTATTATCTTAACATATGGTAGTAAAGTTATTTAAAAATTTTCTTCAAATATGATAATATAAACAGTATCTGGTTCTTGTTGTTCATTTTTAGGATTGAGAAAACCTTACATATATTCTTACAGTAGACTTGCATTAGTTAACACAGTTCTCTCCAAGCGAAAACTTACCTACTTGGTAGATGAAGGATTTGTAGATGGGTGGGATGATCCACGCTTTCCTACTGTAAGAGGAATCTTAAGAAGAGGGATGTCTGTTCAGGGATTAAAAGAATTTATTGTTGCTCAAGTAAATACTTTTTATTAGCTATAACTAGTAATAACTTTACAATGTTTTGAAAATATAAAAACTTCTAAAAGTTAAAATTTGTGGCTATTTACTACATAAGGGGTCACAAGATTTTTTATTAGTATTTATAGTAGTAGTAATTTTAAATAGTATTGAATTAGATTTTGTTACTTATTAGTAACCAATAAATGTTGCTTATTCCATGCCATAACACAAAATGTTTTCTAGCATTTTAATTTTTTTATCTTAATAATGTTATTTCAACTTAAATCTAAAAGTTGCGATTTCAATAGGGTTCATCAAAATCAAATGTTCACATGGAATGGGATAAAATTTGGGCTTTCAACAAAAAAGTAATTGATCCAATAGCTCCGCGTTTTAATGCTCTGCTGAAGAGTGATGTAGTTCCTGTTATTGTTAATGGTGCTACTGAGTCATCTGCAGAATATCCTAAGCATCCTAAGGTCGTTTTTAACACTTAAAACTTTTTTTTTTTATTCTTTTTTTTTTTACTTTGAATGAAAGTAGAATATAAAATTTATTATTATAGAATGATGAAGTTGGTAAAAAACAAGTTTACTACTCTAGCAAAGTTTATATTGAGGGAGAGGATGCCAACCTAATGAAGGAAAATGAACTTGTCACATTTATCAATTGGGGAAACCTTCGTATCACCAAAGTTAACAAAGAGGGTGAAAAAGTTAAATCTATTGAAGCTAATCTTGAGTTAGAAAATAAAGACTTCAAAAAAACAGCTAAAATTACTTGGCTTGCTGAACACAGCAAAGCACCATTTATTCCCACTCAATGCTTATTCTTTGATAATATTATTGATAAAGATTTAACAAGAGATGATGACTTCAAAGAACACATTAGCAAAAATACAAAGGTATTTTTTATAATTTTTTTATTTTATTTGTTGGTATGTGTGTGTTTTCTTGAAATCATTTAGTGGGAAAAAATTGTTTAGTGGAAGTTTTTTTTATAATTAAGTTTTTTTATAAAATGTTTTTTGTTTGTACTTGTAGAATTGTAGAAAACAAAAAAAAATGTTTTTTTTAGCATGTTTATGAAATGATGGGTGATCCATGTTTATCTACTATCAAAAAAGGGGACATTATTCAACTTCAAAGACGTGGGTTTTTTATTTGTGATGAGCCCTACCAGTCTGCAAGGTAATTTTTTTTTATTATTAGGTTTTAGCAAAATTGTTTTAGACCAATTTTATTAGTATTTATATGATTTAAAAAATATTTTTTGTTAGTTGTCACTCAGGTCTTGAAACTCCTTGCAAACTGTTTCATATACCTGATGGAAGTTCTTCTGGGATGATGAATCAAGGTAAAGACAAAGCAAATGCTAGTTCATCTTCATCAAGGGAAAAATCTGTACGCTATTTTTAAATTATTAATATAAGTTCACTGATATACAAGTTAAATAATTTTGAATTAAAAATCATATATTTTAGTTATTATAAAATGGTATTTATTTTACATATTATAAAGTGATATTTAATAATAATAACCATGTTATTGTTAACATGGTTATAACATTCTATTATTAAGTGTTTTTATTGTTAAGTTAATAAAAGGCATATTTTGTAATTTTTTGAAATTAATAGATATCTTTTATTTTGTTGTGAACAAAATAAAAGATATCTAAAAAAAACAAAGCTATAAAAATTGTAAAAGTTTGGTTGAAATTTTTTTTTCATCTTCTTACTCTTTTCTGCAAACACTGATCAATAAGTTAATTGTTTTTAGATTTGCTCATCTATGCATGACTTCTCTTGTGTGAAAAAAAAAAAAAATTTGAAATGTTTTTAAAATAATGTTATTTGGAAATAAGTTTGTTTATAATAATTTTTATGTTTTATTATATATATATATATATATATATATATATATATATATATATATATATATATATATATATATATATATATATAATATATATATATATATATATATATATATATATATTGTTTAAATTCAAATATTCTTATATATAATATTTATTATTCTTATTAAATTTGAAAACAATTGAACTTATTTGAAAATAAGTTTCTTTGTAATTATTTTTATATTTTGTTTGTTTACTGTATATATGCATGTGTGTGTGTGTGTGTGTGTTTGTGTTTGTATATATATTAACTCAAATATTCTTATATGTGATACTACCCAATAGTCTTGATTTTATTTCTTTAAATTCTTCATTTAGTCTTCCAGTAAAAAGCAAGTAAAACAAGAGCCAAAAGAGCAAAAAACTCTTGTTAACAAAGAGAATCAGTTGAAAGAACAAACATCTCAAGCTTTGTTTGACTCTGTAACTGCTCAAGGAGAAAAAATTAGAAAATTAAAAAGTGATAAAGCTTCAAAGGTATTTACAATTTTTTCTTTTAAATATTTTTCAAACAGCTACATAATATTATAAAATAAAGGAACATTTTACAAGTTTTTTGATAACTGAAATTATAAAAATGATTTATGTTCGGAATTAAAAAAAAATAATGAAAATATTTTTTAAAGTAATAAAAATGGCATGTAAATAATTAAATAATAATTTAATATTTAAATAAATTTTGTGTAGTATGTATAAATATTCTGAAAATTTTAATATATATAAATATGTGTAACTTCAGTCATTTAAGAAAAAATGTAAAAAAAAGCATGCAAAGCTCATATTTTACAAACTTTTTTTTCTCAAATAATATTTGTAATTAGTTCATAAATATGAATTTATAAAAATAATAATAATATTTATATGTAACAATTTGAAAAAATGCATACTATTAAAATCTAAAATAAGCAAACTATTAAAATAAATGATCATATTTAATCTTAGCATTATTAAAAAAATTAATTATTTTTTCAAAAAAAAAAAAATTATTAATTTTTAAAAATTAACTATTTTAAATAAAAATAGTGAAATTTTGAAATACACTAACATTGGTCATTCAAGGAAAAATAGCAAAGGAAACAATTAGCACAAATGTTGTAAAATGTTAGTATGTTAAAAATGTGACTTAGTGAATATGAACTTGTGTTGCAATTGTGTAAATTTACAGGTAACTACCTGTAAATTTACCAGTAAGTTTTGACATTTTTATAATGGATACTCACCATAGTATTTTATTTGAATAAAGAATTTGTTTATAATTTTAAAATTACCCTGTTTTATAACAAAATTTACTGGTCAATTTGCAGGTAAATTTTGATTTCAATAAATACTGGTAAATTTAAATCACTGAATATGAAGTAATTACAAAACAGTAATATATATTGCAACGCATTGAAATAGTTTTTTTTCAAGTTAATACATCTATGTCATCTATGGATTTACGTGAGAAAGCTCGGATGGCTCGTGGTTTGAAGGCTGTGGATATGAGTAAAAGGAAAGCAGCTATAACGTTTGGCTTTAAATAATCACCTTTCATCAACAGAAGTAATAGCAAACATACTTAAAAAAATGGCAAACCAACTAAGTTGGTTTGCCATTTTTTTTACATCAAGGGCGTTTTAATAAAAATTTTAATATTTATGAGTGATATTGGTTTTAGTTTGACTAGACTTGAAATACTGTGTGTTTGCGTGGAATCCTAAACAAACATTTCGTTTAAAACGGTTTTAAAGATCTCACAAAACCTAGATATCCTGGGTTACTCAAACAGCAAATTGACCGAAGCTTCTTGAGCGACAATGTGCGTTCGGGCATAGCAACAGGTGTTTTTCCTTTGTGTCGGGAAAAAATGGCTAATATAAAGTTACCTATTGGATTGATTTTTATGCTAAGTACTCAAGCCTTACCAACACTGCCTATACTAGTCACCACAATCCCAGAAATTCCTTCAAGTATACAAAAGCATAGAAGTTCAAGCACACAAACTTCTTCAAGTTCATTAAAACAAAGACCTCTTTTAACATGCTGCACAACTGCTTGTGAGCATTTAAAGACATCAATTTTAAATGCTTTACATGTTGACCCAAAGCTTCCGTATCAGAGTCAAAGCTAAATGTTTCTAATAATAACATGCGCTTCATGAAAAGTTACATTATGTCTTCTGAAGAAGCTTTGATAGAACTTACAAATAAGCAAACAATGGCACAAAATAAGAAGAACGAAATACAAACTAGAAAAGTTTAGAGTGGAAAAACAAAACAGAAGGCTAATTCAATTAAAACTCAAAAATGTTTGGCAAAAAGAAGCTGGTTTGTTTAACAAACCTACTATTAAAAAGCGGAAATGACAACTAGTGGGAGTTATCAAAACTCTGATTATGTCAGAATCCGAAGCGACTTCCATATATCAACACTGTAAATCTAATGGTTCTTTGAATTCAAAAAAAAAATAAGCTTTTGACATTTTTTTTGGAGATGAAACTGCAGCTCAACAATAATTAAGGATGCGTTGCAAATCCTGTGACAATCGGATCTTGGATGGATCTTGCCATTCTAATTTGGTGAACGATAT
>NC_061163.1:5772175-5784675 GCF_022113875.1 Hydra vulgaris | reverse complement strand
ATACCGTTTTTTTTTTTTTTTTTTTTTTTTTTTTTTTGTTAATTTTTAATTACTTTTTTATTCTCCCTCAATTATATAAGTTACTTTAATAATTAAGGATGTTTTGCAACCTGAAATTGATATTCTTCTCAAGTTAAAAGCAGAGTACAAAGTGCTAACTGGTTCAGATTATAAGCCTCAAGGTGAAGTGAAACATACGGAAGATAAAAAGAAGGTTGAAAAACCTAAAGAAAAAGTTGAAGTAAAACAAGAGGATGGAAAAAAACAATCTAGATTAGGTTTAGAAGCAACCAAAGAAGAAAGTTTAAGTGACTGGTATTCACAGGTAATCTATTATATTATTATACTAGGTATATATTTTCATTTTTTAATTGAATCAAATTTCTGGGTTCAAAAATTTAACTTAATCTCCAAGGTTATCACAAAGTCCGAGTTAATAGAGTACTATGATGTCAGTGGGTGTTATATTTTGAGACCTTGGGCATATGGAATTTGGGAGACTATTAAAGAGTTTTTTGATCAAAAGATTAAAGCTTCTGGTGTGGAGAATTGTTATTTTCCTATGTTTGTATCTCAAGCTGCTTTAGAGAAGGAGAAAGATCATATTCAAGATTTTGCTCCAGAGGTTGCTTTTAATTTTATTAAAAAAAAATAAATAATTTTTTGTTTATATATTTTTATGTAAAAAATTTTCACATTTAGGTAGCCTGGGTAACAAAATCTGGACAGAGTGAACTAGCTGAACCAATTGCTATTAGACCAACATCAGAAACTGTAATGTATCCTTCTTACGCCAAGTGGATCCAATCATATCGTGATTTACCACTTCGCATGAACCAATGGTGCAATGTTGTTCGATGGGAATTCAAACATCCACAGCCATTTTTAAGAACCAGAGAATTTTTATGGCAAGAAGGACATACAGCATATGCTAACAAAGAAGAGGCTTGTGAAGAGGTATTTCTATTGTTATTATTGGAATGTGTTGAACATGAACATTTCTTTTATAAAATAATGTATAGTGTTGTGGTTTTATTGACAAAGTTTAATTGTAACAAATTGTATATAATGTTGGCATAACTTCTAATAGTTTAATCTAAAAAACTAAATTTTTATTTTGATTAACCTTAACATTTTTGATGTGTGAGTTTTGATGTGCGCCATTTTCATTAATTGCAATAATAAGTCATGTTTAAAATGGCAATATCAGGAACTGATTTTTAAAATGTTAATTTCAGAATAAAGGCAATGAAATGAGGTTTAGATTATCGTCACACGGATATTAACTAGTATATTATTATATTAGTTATAAAGTATCTGTTTATAAAAAATATTAAGTTATATTACATATGTATAATGTTATATATGGTATATAAATAATATAGTATACTTATTTTAAAAAAAAAAAAAGCAATAAATTTTGTTCCAAGTTTGTTATTGTATAAATATTTTTAAGTTACCATTGTTAATACCAAGTTCACTTTATGTTTTTAAAATTAAAAACATGTTTTTAACTTTAGGTGCTTGAAATTCTTGGCTATTATGAACAAGTCTATACTGAACTTCTTGCTATACCAGTTGTAAAAGGTAGAAAAACAGAAAAGGAGAAATTTGCCGGCGGTGATTTTACTACAACATGTGAAGCATTTATTTCAGCTAGTGGTCGTGCTATTCAAGGTGCAACTTCACACCATCTTGGACAAAACTTCTCTAAGATGTTTAACATTGTAATTGAAGACCCTAAAAATCCTGAATCTAAAGAGAAATTATTTATTTATCAAAATTCATGGGGACTTACAACTCGCTCAATCGGTGTTATGGTTATGGTCCATGGTGACAATAAAGGGCTTGTTTTGCCACCACGAGTAGCAAACATTCAGGTTTGTGATTTTTTTAGTTAAATTTTTCATTTACTATATTTCAGTTAATGGGTGCCTAGTTACAACCAGTTTATATGTATGCATATATTGTGACGTTAGAATAATTTTTAAAATTGCTTGTTTACATTAATTGTTTATTCCAACTTTATTAAATATGATTAAAATTGACAATAAAATAACAAAAACTGACAATTTTTAAAATTATATAAATAATTAAAGTTATATAATTATATAATTATAAACACAAAAGTAATATTACAACTAAAAACAGAAAATTAAATTTTTACAATGAAAATTTGGAGAACCTTACAATTCTCATCTACCGATATGCTATTTTGCCTTATACCATTTTATATTACTTAATGAATAATAAATAATGGGTATTCTAAGCAATCAATTGATATTTTGATCCTTTAACGAATTTAACAAATTTTTAGTTTTGAAAATTTAAGATAGTTTAACAAATTTTGTTAAATTTTCTCAACAGTACAAAAGAGAGATAGAACCCTATCATTCTAACGTCACAATATATATATATATATATATATATATATATATATATATATATATATATATATATATATATATATATATATATGTATATATATGTATGTATATATATGTATATATATATATATATGTATATATACATATATATACATATATATACATATATATACATATATATATATATATATATATATATATATACACACGCACGCACACACAAATATCTTTATCACAAAAAAAACTGTTTTAGTAGTTTTAGACTTTTTAATTAAGAATATTTTATTTGCAATATGATATAGACAATGTCTATCATGTTTCTTTTTGTGTTAGTATTGTGTTAATTAAAAATTTGGTTAGTTCTGGGTTTTCTGAACAGTATAAATTTTAGTCTTAATTAGGGATGTTCCAGAATTTTATTTTTTTATTTTAAGACCATTCCGGTTCCAGCCGAAATTACAGTAATTTAGGCCAGAATGCAGGAATTTATTTTTTAAGGCATGACTCAGGCTGTGTAAATTAAATTAAAAAAGCATTGCTCTTTAGGGCAATGAAAAACTATTGGTAAAAAATACAAATTTCTAAACAAACTCAATGTAATTTTGTTTGCAGTAATCAGTTATGTATGAGTTTCTGTTTAAAAATATTGTTGTGCAAAAATAAGATTTGCTCTTTTCATTTTTCATCATAAACGTTAACTGCCTCCTCAAATAGTCTCTCTGAATAAACAGATGAAGCAGGGGCAAATAAAAGTTTTATAGCTATACAGTATATAGGAGGATCCTTTTTATTGCTCTACCATTTTGAAACTGCTTCTTTATTTTCTAATTTACCAATTCTTTTCCAGCATTGAAACTTAACTAGTTCTCTTTCTTTGCTTTTTTTCAATTAGGGTTACTCTTTCTCTCTGCTTCTGACCTTTAGCAAATAAGAGAACTTTTGTGATGATAATTTTGGGATTATAATAAACTTGATATAAAGCTGATGTAGATGGCTGAAAAAACTTTATTAGTTGGTAAGGAATTAGTACTATTGGAGGATGATGAATCTATTTCATATTAACCTCTTTTCCTTTATCTCTAACTAAAGCTTTTAGTCAAATATTTTGCTCTTTAGATTTACCTTAGATCAACAGCAGAGGACAAAAACTTTACTATGTAGTACATCAAAGTAACTTTTTAATGGAACATTACTCATGAATCTTTTTCCAAAAGACTCTCTTATCATCTTCATTGATTGGGTTCTAGATTCATCTGCAAAGCTTGCAGGAAAACTATGCAATGCACGAATATGGCTAATTACTGATGACAATATTGATTTTGATTTACTGACTATCAGTAATCATAAAAATGGTTTTTAAAGTCCCAATACATTTTCAATTAACTCTTATTAAGTTGAACTTAATATTTAATATAATAAATGAGGATACCCATTTAATAATTGATAAATCATAATACCAATCCAAGATGAAAGCACTTTTGTGAAGCTACTGTGACCCCAAGAAAAGCCATGATGCTGAGGTGCAAGCTTTCATTTTAATCTTAAAGATAAAAATTAACATAAATAAAATTCTTGATCTAACTGGAATTTTATTCACGATTCCAGTAAATCCAGTTTCTGTCGGAATTTAAAATTAACATTCCAGTACACCCCTAGTCTTAATTTCTAGTCTGGATTTAATTTGGTTGACAAACACAATGGCAGTGAATATTTAAATGTTTGGAATTATTAGTTTTAAAACACAATTTAAAAATCTTATTAAGTGATGTTTGCACATCTCTAGAAGATCCAATTTTAGTTCACATCTAAGAGGCTGATGATTTGTTGAGTTAACTATTTGACTATTAAAAAGTTACGGTTGTAAGGCTCTGGTGTTTTCTCTTTGATATTTGTTATCATTTTGAAAAAAAATCGATTAAAGAAAACTTTTGAGGGACTTTCGAAGAATGGAAATAAATAAAAAAATCAATTAGAATGACTTTCGAAGAATGGAAGAAGCTCCTTCATAGTATTTGTATTTGTACGTTAACTTGTTACATCCGCGCCCAACATGCATTACTTTGCATTTCTCAAAATTAAAATGCAAGAGCCAAATGTGTGACCCTTCCACTGCTCTGTCAACGTCATCTTGGAGAGTGATGCTGTCCAACTCCTTTTTAATTATCCCTATTATTTTGCTGTCGTCGGCAAACAGTTTCATATGATGAGTAATTCTGTCCGGCAGGTCATTTA
The DNA here is from genome assembly GCF_022113875.1 of Hydra vulgaris. NCBI lineage: Eukaryota > Metazoa > Cnidaria > Hydrozoa > Anthoathecata > Hydridae > Hydra > Hydra vulgaris. The sequence continues at coordinate 5,780,056 of NC_061163.1, read as the reverse complement.
CAAAGATTACGAATAGCAATTGGCCCAAGACCGAGCCTTGAGGCACTCCACTAGTGACTGCTTTCCATTCAAAAGTAATGCTGTTTATAACCACTCGTTGACATCGATTGTTTAGCCAAGCTGCAATCCAATCAACGAGAGCGCCTTGAATACCGTACGCTTTCAGCTTATGAAGGAGGCGTTTATGTGGTACTTTGTCGAACGCAAAGTCTGTGTAAATGGCGTCTACTGCGTGTCTGCAGTGAGTTGCTTCCGTCATGATGTCCCGAGTTTCTAAAAGATTTGATACGCATCCTTTACAATGAACAAAGCCATGCTGGTTTGGAGAAATTAGTCCATTATACTAAGTAGCTGACCATAACAAACTTATTTTTTTGGCTGTGTTTAAAATTTGAATCATTTTTTCAACCAACAAAAAGTGTCAGAGCTTTGTCACTTTTTTGTGTTTTACTACTTTACTGTGCGTTTTTTTAAATAACATTTAAAGTTCAAAATTTGAGGGATCTACTACTAGAAAATATTAATACAAATTTAATACAAATATTAAAAAATATATGAATTTGTAATGAAATGAATAAATATTAAATATTTTTTCTCAACATATTTTGATCAGTTATTATATTTAGATCATATCAGTATTTATATTTCAATTCATAGATATTTTAAGTTTCTTGAAATTTTTTATCTTTTTAGAAAATCTTTTTAAAAGTAAAATAAATTTCAATTTTTTCTGTACTAAACATAATGTTTATGTTTTTAGGTTATTATTGTACCTGTGGGTGTTACTGCTAGTACTACTGCTGAAAAACGTCAAGAAATATATGACTACTGTAATAACTATGAAGCAATTTTGAAAAAAGCTGGTATTCGAGTAAAATTGGATGCTAGAGACAACTATTCTCCTGGCTGGAAGTTTAACCACTGGGAGCTGAAGGTATTTTAAAGAATTCAATTTAATATATATATATATATATATATATATATATATATATATATATATATATATATATATATATATATATATATATATATATCACGGTCATTTACAAGCATTAAGTTTAGGTGCGCGTGTGCCAGAAGTTAATAGAAATTTTCGAGTTTTTAAAATGGCTGCGGTTCTTAGCTACATAATCCTTTTTATATAGCAACTGTTATTTTTAGTTTATTTTTGCAAAAATTAATATTGCAACCATATTACTGATCTAAATCAATAAATAAATGCCTTTTTTGTATTAGTAAATAAATAAATACGCTGACCAATTATTTTAAAGTTTTAATTTGTATTTTGGCTAAAACTTTTATTTGTAACATTGAGTGGTTTGTTTATTTTTTAAAAATAAATTTTGAAAATTTACAACTGTACAAATTTAAAAAAAAAATTTCTTTGTTATTATTATTACTTTCTTTATACTTTGACCTTCTTTTGGTCGTTGCTTAAATTTAATTTTTCTGTAAAAATGTATTTTAACACGTTAAGCTTGTTAAGAGCTTAGTTTTTTCTTGAATTTTGTTCTGGTGCATTTTTATCAATTATGTTATAAAATTAGGGATATAAAAATGTAATTAAATTAAAACAAATATATATATATATATATATATATATATATATATATATATATATATATATATATATATATATATATATATATATATATATATATATATATATATATAAACATATATATATTGTAAACATAGTTGGACCTGTTCTGGCAGCCAATCTCCAACCTTTGTCACATCGTCGTAATGTTGCTTCTCTTTCTCTTTTCTACAAATACTATAATGGGCACTGCTCTAAAGAGCTAGCGTCCCTTGTGCCATCTACTAAAATTCATTCTCGTGTTACTCGCCATTCAATTAAGTCTCATCCTTTTTCTGTGACTGTTCCTAAGTGCTTCAAAAACTCTTATTCTTCTAGTTTTTTTCCTCGAACATCAGTTCTTTGGAATTCGCTTCCTTCATCTTGCTTTCCTGATTCATATAATTTGCAATCTTTTAAGTCATCAGTCAATCGTTATCTTGCTCTACAGATTTAGTCTTTTCTCTTCCAGTAACTTCCAACTCTTATAGTGGTTGCTTGCAGCCTTGTTGGAAGTGAAGATGTTAAAAAAAAAAAATATATATATATATATATATATATATATATATATATATATATATAATATATATATTATGTTTGTGTATTCTACAAATAGAATGCTCAATGTTCTTAAAGAACAGAGCAATAATAAATTAGTAAAAACATTTATCTAATTTTTATTTTCTTCCATAGTTTGTTTCTCCATCATAGGATTGTCAGGAAGTCTGATGATCCTACTGATAGCAAAACAAGCTGTAGAAGAAAATAAAAATTAGATAAGTGTTTTTAATAATTTATATATATATATATATATATATATATATATATATATATATATATATATATATATATATATATATATATATATATATATATATATATATATATATATATATATATATATATATATATATATATAAATAGAGAGAGAGCAATGTGCAATGCAATGTGCAATATTACATAAACAGTTTACATAAGGTTACATAAGTTTTGTAAAATTTTAATTAAAGAGCTAAAAATATTATTAGCTCTTTAATTAAACTATTAATGTTATACAAATAATGAGTTTAACTTTTGTGCATGTCTTTTTTATCTTAAATACAGAAAAATATTGAATTAACAAAAACTTTTGATCCTGTTTGTTTTTAATGTTTTAAAATTAAACCTAGGGAATTGATTTTTGTAGTTATAAAGCTGCTCAAGTAATGACACTTTTTTTGCTTTTTTTTTTTTTATTTTTTTTTATTTTTTTTTATTTTAATATCTCTCTCCCCAAAACAGTTTTGTGATATTTTTATGAACCTTTCCCCCCCCCCTCGCCCCAGCCTCCTATTTCTTGTGATGTGACATTTGTAGACAAAATATATCTGAGTTTTTGCTAAAAATTTACTAATTAATAAGGAATTAAATTGAACTAAAATTCAATATCAATTATAACACAAAAAAATAGCTACTTGTATAGCCCTAGATGTACACATTATGAAGGCCTTAACAATTTGTACATTGTTAAGGCCTTCATAATGTGTACGTCTAGGGCTATACAAGTATAAGGCGGATACAAAGGATTAAGAAGTTAAACTTTCAAAGTACCTAAAGAAACGTTGGATGTCATAAAATTACCATGCAATAGGAAACGGGGGTGCAAAACCAGTGGTTTTGCTGTGTATGTATAAATTATGGACACCCATAAGTAGAAGTTGTATTAGTGGCGGATTTAGTATAGTACTCCTTAGTAAGTACCTTGGAGAACAAGTAAGAAATGTATAATCCTATACCTCCCTAAAAGTACCTATGTTTTTAACCTACCAACCAATCATTTTATAATATTTATTTTAATTTAGTGTCTCCAAACTTTTATAATTGATCTACTCCCCCCTCTCTCTCACCCCCCCCCCCCCATTTTTACATTTGCAGATCTCTTTTCCTCTCCGAGCGTTCGTATTTTATGGACGATTCCTTAACTACTTTTTAAGTGCTACGAAATAAAAAATTTTAAATGTTCAAAATAACAAAGTTTGCAATTAAATAAGATTTCAAATTTCTTTCCCCAGGGTTTTTAATAACTGGTGTAAGATTTACAACCCTAAAATTAAAGGCACAAGATTTGTTTAAAAATTAATAAATAACAAGCAATAAGTTTATGACTGTTAGGGAGCTACTCATCAAATCAAGAAAGTGAACTATAGACTAATCATAGATGAGTTTTTTCCAGAAAATTCCCGGAATTCCGGAAATTCACTTAAAACACCTTTAATTTTTCCAGAAATTTCCGGATGTTTTTTGATATTGATTTGAAAAAAAATTAATATACTTTTACATAAAATTTTGCATACAACAACTTTTGCATTTAAACAAATATGTTTTCTATAATTAAAATTTTTACAAGATCCATTTTTGTAACAATTTTTTTTCTTTTTTTTTTTTTTTTGCTTTTTAATTCATTCAAACTTTTTCGAATATTAGAAATTCCTTTTTGTAAAAAGTTAAATAATCTAAATTCTGTTTTAAAATAATCTAAATTCGGTTTGTCAGTTAAATGCGATCACTTTTTAATAAAATAATTTTCCGGGATTATCATAGAAAAAAAATTTCCGGGATTTTCATAAAGTCAAATACTCATCTGTGACTAATCAATTCTTTAAAATATTTGGAAATAAGGCCAAGATAAATCTAATTATTTAATAAATAGGGGTGGGTAAGGAGAAAAAAAGAATTATCTGGTAATATCAAATGCAACCAACAAAGAAAAAATGTATTTAGGAATTTTCATTTATTTTGCAGTATTTTGCTTCAGTGTTTTTTTTATTTGTGATAATATTTTAATCTCTTACATAAATATTTTTACATTATTTAAACTTTATTTTTTAAAAATTTATAGTTGCAATATGTTCTTTTTCTCAAGGTTGGTTTAGGCTTTTTGTTTATAGGGTTAGTTTTTGATTGTGTGATATAAGAAAACTTTTTTCTTTAAACTCGTAATAAATGAATTCGCCTCCTTGTTTGTAGTACCCAAACCTATTTCTTTATCCAAAACCCTATTTTTTTATAAATCGAATAACACGATCTTCTAACATGTGTAACTTTGATAATAATGATCCATATGACCAATTAGCACAATAAAAATGTATTAAATCAGCAATATACTTTTCCAAAGATAAATATATAGTAATAGTAAAAACAAATCTCTTTTATCTAATATAAAGTTCATTTCTCAAACATACTACAAACACTTTAATATATATATTAATATAATACTATACCCATTGCTTATCAACCAATAGTTTTTTAAAAATATCTTATCAAAACATTTAAAATAATATACTTTCAAGAATATTGTTCTAAAGATTAATATCCTTTACCTTCTATCCAAAATCAATAAATTGTGTGCTCTTGTTCATCTATTAAATTGTCTGTTTGTTTGGAATCAGGCACAAGTTAACCTACCTCTCTCAATCTGTTATTTCTTTACTGCTATAGAAAGTTCTTGTTATTATCTTCCGTTATTTAGTAACCTTAAATTATATAACCTCAATCATCATTTAGTTATGTATGGCAATAATTAACAAACCAATGCATAAAATCATGGAATAGATTACCTCTTCACTTTATATCTCTAAACCTTATTACTAAAACCGATTTTTATGCCTATTTTTTGGAAAGATACTGTTTGTAAAATGTTAAGCTCATTGTGGGTTATTATTATTATTACTTTTGGTGTTATTTTATGTATAAAAATATTATTTTATGTAATAGTAATATTATTTTATGTAATAAAAATATTATTTTGTGTAATAAAAATATTATTTTATGTAATAGTAATATTATAACATTATTTTACTTTTATTCATATATTATTACTTATTGTTATTGTTTAATATTCTGTTTCAATACTTATCAAAATTATTATTACTATTATTATTGTTATTATTATAATATGGATTTTTTTTTTTTTTTTTGGTAACTCACCTCTCTAAGGTCAAGAAGACCACTTCAGATGAGGAGGCTACTTGTGGTTATTACCCTCTCTCTATTATTAATATAATATTATATTTATTAATATAAATAGTATTGTTAACATTGCTGATATTGTTATTGGCCTCGTTATAATTGTTTTAATAATGTTATACAATTTATTTTTGCTTTAGATTAGTACTAGTACTATTTCTTAATATCCATAAAATATAATAACCTTTTTTCATAATATATTTTGTTATTATATATTTATATATATATATATTAGGGCATCCAATACCGGACCAAAAATCGAATACCAGTTTTTCGGTATTAGATTAAGTGAAAACCGAAATACCGGTATTAAAACCGGTATTTACTATTACTAAAAAAACATTTAATAAAACCCAAAGTAACAGTTAAATGGTTTCAAAACTTTATTGATTAAGTTAAAATAATAGATATAATTAATTAATTTCAAGCAAAAAACATAAAATAGTTATTTATTACTAAAATAGGCCCGCAAAAAACATAAATTATTTAAGGTTTAGTCATTTAAAGATGATTGTATTTTTGTACATAAAATTCCTGATGAAGAGAAAGCCCGTTCAGCTTCTATGCTAGTTGGGGGAATAGTTAAAATATAATCATATACTAACATTAAGTTGGTACCACGTGTACCGTCTTCCTCAAATATAGAAACTTCTTTTCGCACCATTTTAGTCAAATCATTAATACTTTGCTTTGTTTTTGGTACTGTTTTCATTTTTATCTCATTATTTATGGCCATGTCTAGCTGCTCCTGTAATGTCAAGCTCAAAGGTTCGTCTTCACACATTATAGAATCTTCGTCTTCATCTTTTCTGATGGGAATGCTGCAGTTTCAGTTTGCTCGGATGAGAGCCGCTGGATAAGATGCACAATTAAATTAACCAAAGCAGTTTTAGTTAGTCGATCAAATATGATATCTGAACTAAAATTATTATGGGCTTGATCACCTTTATGAAGATATTGTATGAGATAAAATAAATTAGTGCGTCTTTCTTTTATTCTTATAATCAAGGAGGTTTTCATATTTTAACTTAATGGTTCTACGCCCAAATTTTGCAGTATGAATGCCAGGGTAGTATCAGCTGATAGTAGGTTAGCATCTCTCCGACATAAAGCCTCTACAGCCAATTTCACTGGTAACAACATAGAAACTGTTAATAATATCAATTCTAATTCAGATTCCATAAAATTATTAGCTGAGTTTAAGTCAATCAGGGCTTTTTGAATAGAATTTTTTAGTTTATAAAAACACTCTGGCATAAAAAGTAAGCTGTTCTATCTGGTCTTATTATCTAGTATTAATGACAGTTCATTACCATGTTCAGTTTTTACATAAACTTGAAGGATTTCATTTTTGGTTGGCGATCGCCTGAACAGCTTTACAACTTTTCTAACTTTGCTTATCAATGGAGCCAAATTATTTTCAAGTTCATTTGAAATTGGCGAGTTCTGAAAAATCCTTAGTCCGTCTAAATGCTCTTCATTATTGTTATCGGAAATCTCACCCGCACTATCTTCATCAGATTCAATATAATCATCTGTCAATTCTACAGTTGTTGTTTTATACAAGACGTCAACCACAGCCAATTGGATTCCATGGATTAGACAAAGTTGCTGGTCAACGGACATTAATCGCCTACTTTCTTCATAACGGAAGCACCATCTGTAGTAATACATACAATATCGCGATCAATATTTAGGTTGTGTTCTTTCAGTATGTTGTTAATTAACTTAACACACATTTCTGCTGGGAAATGTCCATTAACTCTCGCTAAATCCAAATTCCAAAATCTATTTCGAGTATGAACGGTAATGTTCAAATAACGTCTATTTTTTACCGAAGTCTACTCGTCAAACGTAAGACTAAACCGATTTCCTTGCTGTTGAAGTTTAGATAATTCTTTTATTATTGAGTTTCGAATTTTAGTAGCATAACTATTTGATACAGATACAGATTTCTCTGTGTCAAAACACGCACGAAGTCTCATCGATGAGAAATACCGGTATTGAGAGTTCGGTATCGGTATACTGGGATACCGGTTTTCGGTAATACCGGTATTGGATGCTCTAATATATATATATATATATATATTATATATATATATATATATATATATATATATATATATAATATATATCTTTGCATGCATGTGTATGTTGCATACATACACACACGCACATGATGTATCATGTATCATATGTGTGTGTATGTATGTAATATTTTTTTTATAACTTTGTTCTGGTGCATTTTAAATGATCATGTTAAAAAATAAAGTTGAAAAAATATAAATTATTTATAT